>OY735202.1:7766889-7801889 GCA_963457665.1 Thysanoteuthis rhombus | reverse complement strand
TTTGTGGAATGAAACTGATCAGCTTTTAACCCAAACAAGAATCAATCAATATTTAATCAAAACGTGAGGCAAAAGAATTTCCATAGCAATCTCCTAATGATGATATGCCATCCATATGAAGATGTTTGATTTCATAGTTACAAAATCAGTAAAAAGCACGAATTATGACCACTCTTTTATTTGACCTACTGATATGAAAGATAACAAGCTTTGGAAGATGATAATATATGAAAAAAATAAGTTGTCAGGATAATATGAAAAATTAAGTTGGTGTAACTCCTTCGGAAGACCTTATTGCTGATGAGGTTTCAAAAACCTAATATATTGACAAATTTTATTTTATTTACATGGAATCTGCGAAAGAAATGCAATAAAATCAAGATCCTATGCACTTTTAACATTGGTCTGTGTGATTGAAACAATAATAAAAACAATAATCTAGTTGCAATATATATATATATATATATATATATATATATATATATATATACATACGCCTTCACATATGCCTTCAAACCACCTGATCGTTTTTCGTATTGTGGATCCATCATTTCAAAACCTAATTCGATACAAAAGTTAGAATGGTTATTTTTCTTATGTTTTCAATCTGCTAACGGGTTTCAATTTTTGAATGTATACCCTATCGCTTAGGGATAGAATAAAATCAAAAAAAGATCAAAAAATATCTCGATGGAAATATAGTTTGGTGAAATAGTTGAATAACGAAGGAACGAAAGAAAAAGATAACAAAATGTCCTCATACAAAAAAGAGAGAAAAGTAAAGTACACGAGAAAAAGAAAAGGACGAAAAAAAAAAAGACCTTGCTATATTCACTGACTGTGTGGCCAGCCGGTAGTCTACGGTGTTACAAACTGGAATCTTTTGATCATACACAATTTGTATCTCATGAATCAGACAGAAAACAAGCTTTTTGTGTATAACTTGAGGTTAAAAATCTTAAAATTTAGTTCATCGATTTTAACCATGTCTAGACAGACCGGACGGCGCTGTCCAGTTAAACACATGAGTTTCTCAAACAACTCTAATGACTGCAAATATCTGAAGATGGATATAAATTATTGAATTAATTCGACTAACATGGCGGCATCCATGCAGTATAGGTGGGTTCGGAATTAGTACTATGCTCAATCTGAATATCATGACCACCAGGCCCAAGCTGTTAATACCGAACGAGCCTTGTTAGATATCCTTGTCTTTGACGGTACGTTCGGAATAGGTCGTTAGGAAAGTTATTGTTGTAATGGCATTCATATAACCTTTTAGTCGTGTTTAGAGGACATTATTATTACGAGATCATATTATGTATAGTTATACTAACAGAATATTTGGAAATATTCATCAATTCAATTGAAATTGCTTCCCATGAAAACTAACAAGGGCAAAATAGATATTGAGGAAAAAGATGCCACAATCATATATCTTCAAAATAACTCAACCTGAATATTCAGCCTATAGTGGAGTCCTATTATAAGGATAGCTCGTGGATTGAATGTCAATTTGATTTACCTGACAACTGATGGAATTTAATAAATAAATCAAGTCTAGAAAGCGTTAATATAATATCACCATGTAAAATCTATCTGTGAATTTCTATGAATCTCTATTTTTATGAAAACTTCAAGTACACTATAAGTGAAGTTAGCACAACGATCGATTGTTATATTTAAGACATTTCCTTGAATACTTTTAATAATAATTCAGTTTTGTTCCTTAGAATTTTTCCACAACTTTTCCTCGGAGCAATGCAATCTTGTGTTGAAAGAAGGAAAATGGAGCAAAATCATAAAGAATCATTTTTTTTGAATATTTTGCAATTTTTTAATACTGCTGATATAAATGATTTATTGGATTGGAAAGGTCAACATGTTGATCAAAATATGTAACATGATCTCCTGAAAATAACTGTGTATATAAAATTTTTGAGCCTTCATTGAGGCCTAGTGGTAATATGCTCGTCTATGGTTCAGCGGGATGTGTTTCGATTTACAGCGGTGTCAAACTAAATACTTCAAACATGCCTATTCACTCAGCCAAAAAAATCCTACTTAATCATCCTAGATAAACAGGTTCTTGTGAGATCTCTGAAACAACATTGAGCCAGGTCAGGATATCTGGATGAGACCAGAGTGACTTTCACCATCATTCATACATATGTTTGTCAAGGAATATTAGTAAACGAATATTTTTGTGTTTTTTTTGTTACAGATGGATACAACCACACCTAATGTACTAGAGAAAACAATAGGATGCAGCTTTTGGTTAGATCTGACGATACAAAAAATAATTTTCTTTTAATGTGCTGGCATGAACAGAACTAAAATCAACCTTTAGTGGTCAAAAAAATACTAAATCAATCATTGATTCAGATTACTTTTTTATACACATTTGCTGACTATGAGATATAGTCATCTTCGCTATACTTGGGAATCCTAAATTTAGTTGACTCTGAATTGGCTTTTAGGGGTCATTTGAACATAACATGATCCACTGATTCAAAATCATCCTCGGGTTGAGTTACACTTGAACACAAAAAAGCAGTCTGTAGAGTGTAGCCATCTCAGTTGGAAATTGACCATTACAGGTTGTGAAAGGTCTGCATAAATTATCCTCTGTTAATACTTTGAAGAAGTTAGACGTTAACAAAATTGCAACTTTTAGAATTACAGTTGTTACATTTATAATGCTGATACTGCTCTGACTCCACAAAAATTGACCTTATCATAATTTGATCGTTAGAGTCCACTTAGGGTCAGGACAATTCTTTTTCTTAACATGGTTGGATTGAGTTACACTTGCACCGAAATATTCAGCCTTTAGGGTGCAGCTGTCTTTGTTAGTCTTGAAAATAACTTGATCCCGTCTTGGTGCCAATTCACCCTCATACACAACCTCCAAGAATATACGATGCAACTCTTAATGAGTTTACATAAAAACAGATTTTTGGTTTTTATAGCACAAAATGTATTAGTCATATTGGTATATCAACTATTTGATATATGGAGTTTTCAAATGTCATCAACATTTGAAGTAAATACACTATCCATAGCTTCAAACACAACTATGAATAGCGTAAAATGTGCCGGAGATTATGACCATATAACTTAATGAGATAACCCCGACACAATCAATGGAATAGGATCTAACAAAAATTGTTCATTTTCTGAGATAATTACTAAAAACATACTGCCGTTTGCTGATGTGTGTGTTAGACATGAACTTCAAAGTATTCACAGGGTATGTATCCATGCATTGCTAATATATATATATATATATATATATACATATATATATATATATATATATATATATATATATATATATATATATATATATATATATATATATATGTGTATATATATTGTGGAATATATATTGGTAAATTCAGTCCCATCGACCGCTCAGTCCTGCGTAGGGCAGGGTAAAACACTGCACTCTAGGTGTTGCACGATGATTCCAGTCCAAACTGGCAGCACTGGGTGGATATCGAGTCGCTTTCCTTGATCTTCTTGGCTTCGCTGTTTCTGCCTACAAACATCAATATAAGACTAAAAAATTGACATTCAAAGAATTTTGTCTTGCCTAATCTGCAATACGGTTGTGATTATTCATTTGCATATTACTTTTCCAAATGTGTTTTTTTCCCCTTCGTCTCTGTTAAATAACTGGCCTTTGCAAAAGTTGTCTTTAATAATATTGAGTAAAACTAACACATAGCTGTACTCAGGGTCGTCTGTTTGAATTACCAACGATGTATGACAAAATAAGCATCTACCGTTTTTATCAATATATATATATATATATATATATATATATATATATATATATATATATATATATATATATATAAATATATATACGCGTATATATATATATATATATATATATATATATATATATATATATATATATAAGAGAGAAAGTCATGTGATTATATATATGTGTGTCAATGCATGAGTTATTTATATGTGTTGGTTGTTTAGATGCGTGTGTTAAGCGTTGATCAGAGTTCCTTAAAGTGGAACAGTTAGATATACACATTGCATCTCTCAGTCGTTGGGCGTTTCTAATCAGATTCCGAATTCTTGTTTTTGCCTATGGCTCAACTGCACACAACGAATGATGATTGAAAATATCTGACCAGCTATGAAACATGTCCTCCCCCATGGAAAAAATGTTTCTCAACTTACCTTATTTTGGCATCTGGTGACAAAATCGTCCTATCCAGTCGCAATCAAAATGACTAAAAATGTTATGCTAGATTGAGTTTCCTATCATTGGTCTATGACGGAAAATACCACATACACATACACACATTTATGCATATATATATATATATATATATATATATATATATATATATATATATGTGTGTGTGTGTGTGTGTGTGTGTGTGTGTATGTGTGTGTATTTACAGGCACGTAGGAATGAAATGCCTTACAAAACTACCACAATTTACATAAAAAAAACTTCAACATCTCCCAAAAAGCATATACAGTACGGCATCAAAAAGAATGCATTTGAATCTCAGTGATCTGAAGAATCACCAAGATGTGAGATAAGGTGAATAATTCAATTACATACTTCAAAAATAAATTATATAATGATCTTATAATTCTCCAATAGTCTGGCTCTCTGTTTGTATGAACGTATGTAGGCACTCATTTACCACAAGATCTACCTGACATAAATCTATGGCATTTCTTATGGGATCGATTTCAATTCATTGGAAAATTTATAACCAAATTAGCAAAACTGTTCGCCCAAATATTTTTCCAATGGGGCTTAATTCGGAGAGGGGGCTATTCCAATGATTATTCATCAATGGTAAGAAAGATCTCTTAATACGATGACGTAATGAACGAGCAATTTTATTCCTTGAGTCAAATTGTAGCGTAGGTTGCTATATTCAAATGCACAAACATTTTTTTCTAACATATCACATACTGCAATGTCTAGTGATGAAACCGGGAGACATCGAATTGTGATATTTCTATTAGTGCATATTTTGATGTAGATCATTCGAAACAATTTTTTTCCAAAACACAAAAATAGTTGACCAGAGCTTTTGCCCATCACATTTAACGAACATTCATTTTTTCACTCTTAGGGATCAAACTCGAAAGGAAAATTGTTCTCATTGTCTAATGTCGAAATCGAGCAGGAATCGATTCATTTTGGGGGGTCACATCAAGGGGAATATTATTTCGGTTTCAAGGGTCGAAATCGAGATAGGAACTTAGGAAAAAGAAGCTGTCGAGGATGCAATGTAAAATTTCCGTAGAAGCGAGGGTTAAACTACAAAAAAGCTGAAAAATCCTAGAAAAGCAATTAAGAAGGATCTTTAAATTGGAATAAGGACTGAGGGTATATAAAATGTTCCATACATAACTGCAATATTTGATAAAAGACATCGGTAGCAGCATCTCCATGGCACAACAAGTACGCAGTAAAGTCCATAGGTTTCTATATCCTGTCTCTAAGTCTAGAATTGCTTCCTTTTCTCGTTCATCAATTTTACGTTTTTTTTCCCTGTGGTAAACTGTTTTTAAGTGCTACGTCCATTATAAAGGGGTTACGGATTCACTCCATCCTTGAGCCGTCTCGAAACAAATCAGTTATTTTTGAAAACAAAAATGAATGTCGCCATCTGGTCGATCAGTGCCGTCCATAACCGACATATACGTCCCTTGATCGATATTCAATTAAAATACGCTTTAACAAACAAGACAACTTGTCGATATGATAATGTGGCTTGCTTGCTATTTTTTCTGTTTTTCGTGTGCAGAGAAGGGAGAGAGACAGAGAGAGAAAACAGACAGAGAGAAAGAGAGAGAGAAAGAGAGAGAGAGAGAGAGTGATTTTAATACACATGCCTGAGAGAGTATGCAAATACTGCATGGATTATTGTATGCACAGACCAAGTATTTATTTTCCACACCGCTCAGCTCACAGGAAACGTCCAGGTATGTTGCTTTCTTTGTTAGTAACCAGCTTGTTCACTAGCTCAGCCATATATCTACATTTTGGCCGGTTTTTCTATTTTTATTTAGGACTATCAAATGAAGACTTTTCGTTGAGAGGAAATGGCTGATCATGATCACCTGTCTATTATTCTTTTTCTTCCCTACAACAGCTTGTGTACCGAAACTGCTGCAGTAAATGGAAAACGACTCTGAAAGGTTGTCGATGCTGTTGATGCTGAGGATGCTAATGATAATGATGCTGATTATGATGCCGACTCTGTTGATACCATTTGTATACATAACCCATGCAGTGATGTTTGTACAAATTACAGAGTATGACTGTCATCACTCTTTCATGGATGTGCTTGTGATATTTTTTAACCTACTTACTGCATTTGATTATGATGAGATTTACGGTCCCATTTTCCCGTTTTTCCTGTTATTTAAAGATACCTTCGTACTTAAATATTTTTCTTGTTCGTTTCTGTAACAATGATATGGACACTGGATATCAAAGAGTCTTAAGTTGCCTGTCCTATCAGATTACTTCAACTCAGTATAGACCGGGTATATTTATTATTAAGACGTAGATATGGTGTTCTCATACTTTATTTTCTGCCCCCTTTTTAAGGGATATCATCGTGTCTTTCCAGAAATTATCAAGTCATTATGAATCCTTAAGAATATTTGCACATCTTTCATGTAACTTGAGAACCAATTAAATAGGACATCACTCTTTATCCATGAAATTTCAAGGGGTTGGGATCCTGTATCAGGATTTAGACACCATCCAATGATACCCTGCAACGTGGTACACTGACATTCACAATAACTTTGGGTTCATATAAAACGAATTTCATATCCTGGACAAGATTGATGAGAACAGAATGAAACTAAATGAAGACTTTGCCTGTTGCCTTTGGTAGTCTATATTTTAATTGTATGGAATGGTTTTAAACTTTCCTGACACTCATCGTTGATATCAATTTTTTTCCTTTCCTGTCGCTGCTTTTCCTACTTCAAAGAGTGAATAACAAAATATTCCTTTCTGCTCCATTGATAATGCCTGGCCAAGCTGAGCTATAATATGACTTTGACTGAGAGCACCGACCAAACTCATATCTCTCTGTGTCTTTATTCCTGAAAAAATGGATAAAAGAGTGCGTGATGGATTGTTTTTGGTATCAGACACCTTACTGTTTTCAAGGAAATAAATGAGGTACTAGTATGACTTTAGAATAGTCGCAATATTCCTAACATATTATATGCTGTAATGTTTGAACCCCCTGATCCCAAAATCTATAGCGTTTATGCTTGAACAAGATGTGAGTGTACGATCAATCTTTCGAATAGCTAAACACTTACTATAGTTTGGAAGGGGCTCTAGCCAATTCATGTATACAACAGCTTATTTATCCTCTTATGTTTACATGCACATAACTGTCATGTTGTAGGCCTTCCAGCGTGTGAATTCAATTCATTATATTCTCATTATTGAATGATATGAACAAAGTGTTGACAGAACTGAATAGTTTTATTCCTGTTTTTCCTCTTTTTTCTATCATTCATTTGCTTCCAATTATCACCTTTTTAACCTCCATTTTCACTTTTTTCTCTCTCACCATTGTAAGTTTGACGATTAAATCATTCGAATGTTGCACGTAAATCACACATCAATATATACAAACAACAAACACATGCATGTATAAGGTTCACATAAACAATGAAGGAGATATTCCCAGAAGACCCATGGTGAAGTTTTGAATAAACTGCCTGGGCTTCGGGCGTCATCACTCCCCATCAGGGATCCCAGTTAAGGATTATATTCCTATAAAACCCTTCCTAAAGAAAAATGAATAAACGATCAACATTCTATCCAAAAACATTCTGGCATTGGTCAATCATCGTTATTCTTCCACGTTGCCAAAATTCTAAATTGCACCCTTAAGACTTGGTTTGATGTATGGAGATTGCCCGAAATTTTATTCGTCCCACGGGGACAAACTTTTTTGCAAGATTATTTTTACTTTAAGTTGAAGCCCTTCTTCAAAATGTTCAACACGTGAATCTGAGATACTTCGATCGAAAATCTGAACCCTCTCTTTAGTTGAGCATCTTTTTAATACATTTTCATCCGTAAAGCCTGGTTTCCGGAGTATTGAAAACATCATTTTTCAACAAAAAGAGACAACAAATAGTTTGAGAAATATAAGATTTTTATTGTTTTACAAAAGAAATAGGTACACAAAAATATTTTCAGCCTTATATTATTCCAACGTTCTACGCTACACAGTTTTTTTTAGTTCTATTAAGATGGAGAACACATCTTGTTTGGTATCTCTAATTGTTCATTCAAAACAGACAATATGGAAATACACATTTTGACAAACTAACTTTGGTGCAATCTAAAAGAAAGCTGAGTGGCAATTATGCTGGTGATACAAGTCTGTTTTACCAAGTAATTTTCGAGCCATTAGTGAGAAACATTGAGGGATATCGGGGCTTTTGATTTGGACTTGAATACAGATTGTTTAAAAAAAACAACCAAAAACAAACAAAAAAACAACTACCAGCATCTTCCTAAACGTATCTGTCTAATAACTGACAAACTGTTCGATGAAAATTATCCATTCATGGTTTTCTATCATGTTTTTTTTAATTATTTGACATTTTTATCCCATCCCTCAATCTTTTTTCTACTGCATTTGCTGTCCAATGGACACACGTCGGTTAGTCGTTTCCTCCATCTACCGCTAAATGCCGAGCCCATCTCCATCTTTGCTGCTTACGTATCAACTTTCACTCTCATATCCCCTAGGATCCATGTTAATCTTTTTTCCCCTTTCCTAGAGGATATATATATATATATATATATATATATATATATATATATATATATATATATATATATATAGAGAGAGAGAGAGAGAGAGAGAGAGAGAGAGAGAGATGGATAGATAGATAGATAGATAGATAGATAGATACATGCATGCATACATACGTACATACATACATACATACATGAATATATATATATATATATATATATATATATATATATATATATATATATATACATATCTATATATGAATGTGTGTGTCTGTGTGTGTGTGTATATATATACATACTTCGTAACACGCTCAACTGTATCACTTAAAGAAGTTTTCATGCTCATTGAATAATGCAAGGGGATATCTTTTCTCTCGAAGAATGTTTCTTCATCCTATAAAGGTTGCTAAATCTAATAATTTACTGTATAATATCCCTTCTTTTACTTTACCATTATAAATCTGCTATTTCAATACAAGATAATGAGCATACTTATTGATCTACAATTATCATATCTGGATGTTTAAAAACCCCCACACGCACACACACACAAATACATATATATATATATACATACATACATATATATATATATGTATAATTGTAAATTGCATTATATTATACAAAAACTCTATTTGAAATGATCTCCCGTCATTATACGGTGATTTTACCATTCTGCCGAGATAACACACGGAGACACAGACGCACACACAGAGACACAGAGTCACACACACACACACACACACACACACACACACACACACACACACACACACACACACACATGGCAATAGTGTTACATTGGTTGGGTGGCTGAGAGTAAGCGGAAAGAAAGTGTCGTTGAGCAGAAAAGGGTATGCGCTGCTTCTGTAACGACACATTGCAAAATTAATTGTGAACACCATTCTACCCTCCGCTTTTGCAAATGCCAAAAAAATAATTCATTTTTTTTATCAAATCAAAAGATATTGATTTGTAGCCCTATGCTTTTTCTGTATCCAGAAATATTTTGCAGGAACGCTCTAACTGTAGAGGCTGAAATAGGAAAGAACAATCATGGTTTGAACTATTCGAATAACTAGTTTTGATTTTTTAGTCAGTAATTAACAGTGCTGACTACACTGCTCAAAAGCCCATAAAAGACATTTAAGAAAAACATTAGACTTAAATGTTAAATTCCTGGTCTAGCTTTCAGCAGAAGAGTAATGGATTTGAACTTTATCTGCTCCTGAAAGTTAATGAGAGTTAAATAAAGCAGATGTCTCAGTAACTGAAATCCAAAAAGCAAAATATTGAGAAAAAGTGGAAGGTAAAACTTATCTACAGATGCGTGCATGTTGAATTCTGTGCACCTTCAACGTCGTGTACTAAATGCCATGGTATTTTCTTGCACGAACAAAATTGCTTTTTTTTTACATCAGATTATTTCAAGTGAAACTACGTGCGTCTGTGAGCTTATATATAGATGATAACAAAAACTACTCAATTCATTGCAAAATAAAGTTATTTTAGCTTCCTTATACAGCTTTTAACTTGACTGAGTTCGAAGCAACGATTGAAAAAATGCAATATTTGGAGATTTATCGAAACAGTTCTAAAAAGTATAAAGTTAGCATGATACTTTTGCCACACAATAGCAGATCATTTCAAACAGTTTCAATATAATACAAAATTCATAATCATTCTGTTTGATGATGAATACATTTCTAAATAACATAATTATCAGATTGAAATAAACACATGGAGCAGATACAGACGGTGAATGAGCAAAAATGAGAATGTTGAGTTGAAGCAGCTATTTTGGTATTTGCATAACGCTGGTTGTTCACCTCAATGGTTTGAAGCAACTATATGTTAGAGCGGCTACCTTATCGTTCACAGGTTCGGTTGTCTTTAATTGTTTATTCTATTTATGTTGTCTAGGCTGTATGATACATTTGGTATGCAATAACAAGCATACATATATATATATATATATATATATATATATATATATATATATATATATATATATATATATATATATATATATATATATATTGCTCGATGAATATTTGATCTAACATAAAACTCCACGGTCGTTCTGCAATAAGTTCTATGAGAAGTGACTGTTGGCAGCTTTTTTTTACTGTAAGATGTGCCAGAAAGAAGGGGAATTTTACCATCAGAGAACCCAGGAGGGATTCCATGCCTAGTTTAGAATCATAGTTGCTCTTCTCTCAGAATGGTGAGAAAAAAAAACAACTCCAGCAGTTTGAAAAAAAGAAGAAAAAAAAAGTATATAGTCACTGTTTGATTAGAACTGCAATAATCCCTTGTATTTTTTTCAACTCGATCATATGAAATAAATTAGCACAAGTAAATGTTTTCAAATCATTTAAGATAACGTATACTAGAAAAATTTGTGAGATATGCAAATAGCATCCTTGAACATGGAATCAGTCCATTTTAATTAATTGTGACGTCCATTAGTGAGAAGTTTACTTTCAAAAAGATTTGGTATTATTCCCGTCAGCCATATGTTACTACGACTGCCTGCGGCGTCAGAGGAGATCTAACTCCAATAATCCATCGTGTAGGCAATAATATTATGAACATGTGACAAGAATAATAATCCTAAATTAGTCTTGGTAATTGCATCTTAAAATGTACTGTTTTTTGAGTATTAACCACCGTCTTTCCGTAAACATCTAATCATCGTCTTTAAATTCACAAAGATCTTTGCCAAATTCCTACTTACCCTCTTTTCTAAAATTCTGTTTTTAACAAAATCTTTTCATTTATCCACCTATTCTTATTTATCTATCATCACACACACACACACACACACACACTCACACACACACACACACACACACACACACACATATATATATATATATATATATATATATATATATATATATCCATATATATAGGCACACACAGACACACACACACACAGACACACACACACACACACACACACACACATATATATATATATATATATATATATATATATATATATATATATATATATATATATATATATATATATATATCAGTGTTCTTATATCTACCAGTTCATATTATTCACTCTGTTCATATTTATCTATCTTTCAATCTATTTATTCATCTATCCGTCGTGGACTGTCAATTTTTATCCATCTATATATCTCAACCGATTCATTTATTCCTAAATATCTATCTATATCATGTTCGATAAAAAATGTCAAACATCGAAAAAGTACTTTTGGCAGCCATCGTTAATATTTAATTGTTGGATTCGTAATAACTTAGCAATCAGGGAGCATTTATATGAGATTGTATCATTTGTATCGATCAACTTTGACCTTTCTGTTGTAGTAGCGTTGCAATTATATCTGACTAAGAAAAATGACCATTGGTGATTTTGAAATAAAGACAAAGAGAAAAAAAGAGCTCTTTTTTACACGATCGAATTAAACAAAAATCATACAAAGATTTTCAAAGTGAAATTCAGATTGTTATTTGATTATTTCCTGTTACCGGTTTTTCGATCAAAGCTGACAACAATGTTTCTACCGTTTTTTTTTTTTTTTTTGCAAAAAAGCAATTTTAACTGAAAGGAAAAACTTCCTTTAATACTGTAAATCATTTTTACATAAAATTGATCACTTTTCATATCGTGCAGTTTTCAATCAAAATCATTCCCCACCTTTCCCCAATTTCCACACAAAATGAAACCCACTGTTTTTGCTTTTTTTCTGTATTGTGCGTTTATACATTCACATCACTTTTCCACCGGAGTATATCCTTTTTTTGGGGGGAGTTTTCTTTTCATGAGTTTCTAAAATGTTTGATCTTTTACGATCTAGCTTGGGGAAACATCTGAGTGTCTAGAATATGATGTTTGCAGAGTAATGAATCGATAGAAAATTAGAAATTGCTTTGTTTTGGGGTGAAATCATTACTTCTTACCCACAAATGTAATGATAGATTTCTACTTATTCTGTTTGACAATTCTTTTTTCTGATTCCCAGACGAATTGATTTACATTTTATCAGATGATTAATACTATTATAGTTGTCTATAAGATTGCAGTGTCGGTTGAAATGTTCACACTTGGTCTATTTGATTTGCAAGCAGTAAGTAAATAGCAATGTTTTTCTTTTTCTTTTTACCCTTAAGAAAGATTAATCCCGCGATTCAGTTATAATAAAGAGATACGATCTATAAAAAGGGAATAAACGTACACTGGGGAGAACAATAAGCAAAAACAGACGGTTTTGTTTCGTGTGGGGAAAGGAGAAAATCATTTTAATTAAAATCTCCACGATATGAGAAGCGATCAATCCTATGTAAAAATGATTTACAGTATCAAAAAAAGCATTGCTTTGAGCTAAATTGCTTTTTGTCAAAAGACAAGAAGAAGATTGCAGTCGCCTTTGAACAAATAACTGGTAACAGAAAAAAAACTCATCCCCCAAAACCAAATGTGTTTCAGTTCCATTTCAGCTTTGAACAAACAATAAAGAACGACTGTCTACTGTAATCTTCGTTGTCCTAACTGTAAGAACAGCTAAAATCAATAGTTGAGAGCTTACTAGATGAATCTTAAATGATCGGTAACTAGCATTGTAATCGTCAAAAATGACAAGGTTATCTACGAATTGATCGACAATTCTACTTTTGATATGAGTGTATGAGGGCTCTGCCTAGCATAAAATTGTAACTCCGTCTATTTGCCAGGGATGAGAGTCTTATATCTGTGTACACTGCTGAAATCAAAGTGTAGCTTCTCGGGTCTCTGTCCGTGGTCTGAGGGTAGTGTCTGTGCACTCTAGTAGAAAGTATTGATGGAGAAATAGAAACGAGGAGGAGACGTGATATTCATTATATACATAAATGGTGGAGACACTGATGTTCTTTTCGATCTCACCTTCTTGTTCGGGTTTGTTCTTTTATCCCGATGTAAATATCCCCATTATCAGTTTATTATCATCCGTCGTTGAACATAAAACTTCCACAGGATTCACCACATCCCTCTATCATGTGTTCTACAATATACCATTTGTTTCTGAACCCGTCCAGTTTGTTCTGCCATCTCATATTCTGCCGGTGTCAGTTCTGCATTTGATCTCTCGGGATCCATGTTGTGAGTTTTGGTGTCCATCGCTTGTTTGCCATTACTGCTCGAGTTTCATAGGGGCTTCCATGATTTCTCCCCCCCCCATGTTGTATCCTTTTATATACTGAGCTGTTTTTCAGTCTCTCACTGTAAGTTTCAGCATGATTCTCCCATTTACACCTTAGATGGTTCTCAGTCCGCAGGCCAGTCTCTTCGTTATGTTCCGAGTTGAAGCAGACGCACTCACTGAAAATATTTATTGCCTCCAGTTGATGCTGGATGAAGGAAACAAAAAGTTGGTCCTCACATTTACCGTAGCAGAATAAATGCCACGTGCAACAAACCCATCGAAGACATTAACACAGCAATCAAATTCAAAGACGCAACTTTGGAACAAAATTAAACCACTACATTTGCCCAGGATGATGGATCTCTGTCAAATCATCAAAAGAAGAAATCATGCAAAGAAGGCAGGCTCCTGGCAATGCAAGATCAATCCTCAAGGACGAGAACATTTCTCTACTGCTGATACGAAGGGTATAAAATCGACGTATCTCTCAATAGCCGTCCAAGGTGCTGAAACATGCAACCTAACTAAAATGATAACCCTTGAACTGAGAACAATCCAACAGGCACAATAGGGTGTCCAAGTTAACAAAAGATCCATGAGAAAACTTGAAGCTGGCCATGTTGCAACCAGTGGGCATCACGACCCACACCGTTGATCCCCAAAGACAACAGAAAAAACAAGGACAGCAAAATATCAGATGGTGTGACGTACTTTATAGGAAACAACTAGCTGTATGACCTCAATTATAAAAAGTTTGGCAGGTCTTGGGGAACGTTCATTTCCAACGATGGACGCTGGAAGGCTGCTGCTGATGATGAGGATACTAATACAGGTCTTTTCGGTTTGAGAACAGTATTAGTATGTTGAAACTAACGTTTGGCAATTCATTACTGATACATAAAACTGTCATAGAGATATTTATATACATTTACGATAGAATTACATTCAAATAATTTGATATGATTAGAAAAAACAATGTATTTTTCTCCCTTTGTATGCTCCAATTTGATGAATGATATTTCAGGTTTTTTGTCATCCATTTACAGAAGATATATCGACTGAGCTCGTTCGAGCGACCCTGTAGCTTGGTAATTAGTTTTCAAGAACCAAATCATCAGCTATATTCCCAACAAGGTTTACCGTCCCAGTAGGTTTCTATTGCTATACCTATCGATAACTTTGTTTGTCTCAAAACACAATGTTTTCGTTTCTATTTAAGGATTTTGCTGGACCGTAAAATTAAGATGTCATTGGAATTTTTTTATTGGCATTCATTAATACTATGTTATAAGTGTAAGGTATGGGGAATGATTAGGGAATCTATTGTACATTGAAGAGTCTAATCCACATCCAAATGGGCAAATCATGTGACAAGAATAGAAGACAAGCGATTGACATCAAGAGTCACGACATGAATACCAAGAGATCACATGCCCAACCAACACGGCCAGAACATTACATTGATAAACTAATTAGTTCAAAAAGTATTGGCTCAGCAAAGCCTACAACCGGTTGATGTTGCAAAGCCAGTGTGAGGTTTTTGTCCAACAACATACGATGAAAGAGGGTGATGATGATGGAATTGTACTCGGGTACATTTTACCAGAAACAGAGAGTGATTCCTGATTTGAATTGATCTTCAATTATCTAATTACTAACAGTATCCAAATTTTATTCAAAGAGGTTGTTCCAACAAATGAATGCAGAGCCTGTCAAACTTTTCATCATGAATGACCCCTGTACCTGAAAGAATATCGACACAACTTCAGGCTTTTGAAAGATCTGCACATTCATCAGCTACACAAAGCCTTGGCTTCTAGAAGGTCTGTCTATTCATCAGCTGCACTGACTCCAGGCTTTTTGGAAGGTCTGCCTATCCATCAGCCACGTAAACCCGAGGCATTTAGGAGGTTTGCAAATTCATCAGCCTCCCAGAACCAAGGTTTTTGAAAGGTCTTATTATTCATCAGCTGCACAGACCCCTAGGCCATTGAAAGGTCTGCCTATTCATCATCCCCACACTTTTATTGCCGTCAGAAATATCTCATCGGACTCTCTAGGGTTTTTTGAAACCTTGGTTGGGAACGTTTTCAAGTGTTTAGGAAGATTTAGAATGAGTATTTGAAACAGAAGATGGTGCTAAAAGGTTAATGTGTTGTTCGCATGATTTTTATGCTGAAACAGTAAATTCTACCTCTATTAACGCAGAGAAAATATTGGGAGATGTCAGGTGGCCAAGCAGTTGACGGCCCTTAAAATGAGCTCAAACCTTGACTGAAACAATTTGTGTCCACTTTGCACTGATACCCCTGTGAAAGCCATGAATCCATATTTTGTTTACATATGACACAGGGTAAAGTGAGTGACGCCTCAAAATATATTCCACACATCACTGACGGGGCAAGTTTGTTGTAATGTGATTTGTGGGGCTAGGGTAGGGAAGCCTCAAGTTGTAGCTTTCGCCAATGTGCGAATTGCTATTCATATGTAGGGGGAAACGATATTAAGACTGAGAATATACACATGTTTGCATGCCATTAATTTTCAATGTAGGTTTCGAATAACTGGACCTATCCTCAGCGTATAATCGGTTAAAACCACTGAAATAACGTCTAAGGGAATTGATTCAAGAAATCACTCAGTCAGTAATCTTTTTGTCGCCATTCAATACCATGCACGACAAATCATTCTCACTAAAGAAGGTTTCATGTCTCACTTGGTAACACACAAACGAAGGTGTTCACCACCCATCAACAGTTTTTGACTCATCCTTCTTGGCTATTTATAGATATGTTTCTCCATTAGCTTCGGTGGTGACCGCAGAAATATATCGTCCTAGCTTTTAAGAACAGATGAAGCAAATAATCTTGAAATATGCCAGGACATCTATCTGGCATTCGTCTTCGAGGTGTTAGTGACAATATTTTAGTATCAATACTTGAGTAAAATCGATGAGTGAGTACTTTGTATGGGGCGTTGTATAAATACACACATACCTCTAGGAAGCACTCAGATAGCCAACGACATGCAGTAACCGTAAGCTGAATGAAAGTAAGCTTTCACAGAACAGGTAAAAGAACGTATTTTACACAATCTGTTCGAACGGTTACTTCCCTTGATATTTCAGATTTAGTCAGCTGTTTTTGATTTCTCAAAATATCGAAAATAGGGTAAACACCAATGGATCCACCATCTAAATCAATCGTTCGAGTGACAAACTATTATCCGTTTTATAAGAGTTTGATTCCTATTTACGACGGATTATAAGAAACACTATCACCCGTCTTTAATCATTCATGGTTGGACGTAGACCTTCGCATGCCATCATCAGACCACTTCATCGTGGACTTCACATAGCCAATACTTCTGAACAATACAAAGATGGTAATTATCCGGGCCTTAAGACATATGATGAAAACTAGGATAATTGCACTAGGTCAAAATACTGACCTTTATCTGGGATGAAATATGCATAATTGGCAATGATGGAAATTTAACTAAACTAATCTACAAAGGAGACATCTGGGAAATTGATGTATAAATACATGAGCGAATCAGAATCCAACCGGGTGTACACATCTCTAATCTTGATTCCAATCAAGCTTAATTAATTTTTTTATATGTATAGAACCTGTTCCCTGACCTTGGTACCTGTTTATTTAACCAACGTACTTCTTAGGTAGGAGGCAGTGTTCAATATGCTGATTATCAAGACAGATAGGCTTCCTCCTTTTCAAAGATTAGCCTAGCTCACTATTCGTTGATACTCTCTATATATCCCAAATTAAACTTGAATCAGTAACTCGCTTCATAATATATAAATCTATCACACTGAACAGTGAAGCTTACCGTCTGGAGAGAACAGAAAATCAATTCATTGTTTTGATTCAAAGTAGATAATAGGCATAATATGGTCCAGGAGAGGGCCAGCTATGAGGAAATGAATGTTAAGAAGTTTGCCTTGCACCAATTTTGTAATTGATGGGTATTTTACTTATTTTCCTGTATCTCGTAAGGTCGTTTTACTCCTTGACAGACTCAATAATTTCAGCTATCGCATCTCAACGTATTTATTGTATTTGTCAATGTGAAAACGGTAGAGAATATTTCAACATCTCTGCTGTTATCATTATATCGGATTGATAATTTGGGGTTGATATGGGGGAAGGGTGAATTAAGGTGTTAGTGTTAATAGGTCAGTCAGGATAGGGAGTTGGGGGCTTTGTTTTCATCTAAATTTACATAGCAAACAAAAATACTGTGAGCTGCAATAAAAAAGTTGTTCTTTACCATGACTGGGACTAAAGGGAAATACCCTACGTCATCACTTCAAAAATCAGCATTCAACATGAAGGATTTCGTCTGAGGTTGAACACAGAAAATGCACACCTACCTTATTCACCAAAATAAGGAATTTCCACTGTCATCATCTTACAAGTTGTACTCCTAAGATGTTAACATTTTGAAACTACCCATAGGATTCTTGTTTTTAGTATTGCCTTCAAGGGTAAAAGACGAATTAATTTAAGATTATTCTATACCTGCAGAGTCTTTTCCTTTCCGGAGGATTGGTTCATTTAGATACCCTGAAAACAAGCCGGGGCAGATTGATATCTATTCGGGTATTAACCTGTAAATATATATTTTTTTCGTGGAGGATAGTACTGAAAATACATGGTCAAGTGATAAATTATGTAAAAACAGAGTATCTGTAATTAAATACTGATGTATGAACTTTGGGACACCTACTTTTTTGTAATAAATTTACAGTAATAAATACGAAAACCACATAACTGCATCAAGATTATTATATCTTGCAAGGTGAATTAGTTAATCATTAGCTATGATAGAATCGATTACCATTAATAGTATTGTGCATTCAAAGGGGAGTAGTATTATATACATAGGAATTATTCGGGTAAGTTTAAAGTGACTCAGTTTTAAATCAAAGAATGATTTTGCTCTTTGCTGCCAACTTCGAAATTTCCCCTATTCCCCAAAATATAAATTTCCTCCCTAGGGAGGTGTGTGCCTCAAAATACAAATTATAATAATTGTTTTCTAACGTTAGCTTGGTCTGGCATAGGATCAGACTTGTAACCAGTGGGGGGGAGGGATCTTATGGAATTTAGCTCGAGGAATATTTTTGTAAATTGACTTTTGATGGTTTTTACGCGTGCTCATCGCTGAAGATCTATCCACTTTACCAAGGCCATAAATGCAAGATCAAAAATCATTCAAAGATACTTCATTATTATCATGTATACTGCTTTCTTTATGACTGTAGAATGAAATAACGGCATTAGCTTCGCAATAAAAACAAAAACAGAGACAAAATATTACGAAAAATGAAAAGAGAGAAAAATTTGTAAGAATTAATATCAATACTTTGCATGTGTTGTAGATATATTTGAATCTATTTCAAAATATAAGTCCTGGATAATGCAATAAATTTTTTTTTCAAATAGTAATCATTTAAAGAGAGAAAAAAAAAAGAAATATGACAAAATGTACACTTGAAAGAATGGACTCAATGGTCTTCCCCATTTGATTGAGATTTTGCATTTATGAAAAGAGATTTCAAATGATTTCGGTTTGAAGTAAACATACATCCCTTTTTCTAGAAAAATCAACTCATGGAAATCCAAATGTATCCTTGGATATTTTCACGGAGAATGACTCTGTATTGACGTTCCTTGCCCAAGTTTTCAATTCAATTCGAGTGAAAAAAAAAAACAACACTTTGCTATCACAGTGATGGGGGATATTGAAAATGTTTGTATTAAAAGAGAAAAGAGCCAAACTGAGGAACATATAAACAAAGAGAATAGATAATGAGTCTTGCTTCCTACACAACAACAAAATTTCAATCCCTTAAAAGCGATTTTATTTTCTTTTGAGTTATTCAAGAATATGCTGAAATAAACAAAGATGCAACATATCTAATAATGAGTTTTCAAGGATTTTCTCCTTTCCTGCTCTCTGAGGTAAAATCGTTCGTCTGCACACTTCAATTTCACACATGTTGAATTCTTTGCTTTTTGAAAATGAATGACATGTTCCCCATTCTGCAATCCTTCCTTTCCCTATAAGGATTCACGAAATTACGATGTGCGAGTAAAGAGCTTCAAAAGATGAGGGGGAGATAAATGCCTCTCTTCACTATCTCGACAAACCAGTTCAAAACATTTTCAACGTTTTCCAAAATTTTCTTAAAATCGACAAAAAAAGACACGAGGAAAAACAAAAAAGAAGGAAATATTCATGACACGTATCGATCATAGCCCAACCCAACCTCACCATCCCAGCATTGTTATCAGCCTCGGATAAATTTGCTGGATAACGTGTTGAACAGGGGGTGGATAACGGTATCGTTTGTTGAAGACAGGATGATTCAGTGTTCTTTCATGGCTTCCCCTTCCGGTGATGAGTTGTAAAGGGAAAAAAAACGGTCTAGACTGATGATTACCTCGTCTAAATATGGTGTTTAATCAATTGAATAATACGACCGTCGGCATCTTATTCGAACACTCAGGAATCTTCATAGCAACACCCGAGGTATTTTATTGCTAACACAAAATGTGGCTTTCTTTTTAGCTGTTTGTGTTTCTTTCAGATATTTTCTTATCTTGTGTATTCTGCTTAATCAAATCTTTTTTTCATATTCCATTTTTCAGTGTGTGTGGGTTTTTTGCTTTTCGATTTCCCATCTGTTGTTCAATATGGACTCACAAATTTCAATGTCTTTGCTCGTTTCCCGCTAGGAACCTTTGGAAGCAACAGCAAATTGGGAGGCTGTTCTTCGACCTATTCATAATTCTAAAATATGACTTTTTAATCCCCACTTTCGTTGACATTTCTATAGAAATGCACAAGGTAAGAGATGGCATGAAAAGAATAAATTACATACGGTAGGCAATGACCACTCAAATCACAATTAATGATTTAATATCTACAAAATATCAAATAAATTAAAGCAATCATCAATTAATGATAGGAAATCATCTTTCAAATCTTATTTAATTTGTTTTTATTTTACTGTCTACTAATTATAAAGCTATAGACTTGCTGATCAAATGGAATTAAAAAACATGCCAATTGATAATTGATATTTGCTTCCTTTTCCACGTATTTATTGATGTTCATTTTTTTTTCAATTTTACATTTCTTGGGAAAAATTCTTGGAACCATTCCAGTATCCTAAATTCATTTAACACTGAAAAACAACAAAAACTTTGGGGATTCGGTTGGAGAATATCAGTGATTAAAGTATAGATATTGTCTTTAACAGATTCAAATAATGAAAACGTTGGAGCAAATCGAACCTTGTTGAAAAGTGGAAATCTCCTCAAGAGTGAATCATCCGGAATTTCCGGTGGTGAATAATATTTGAAAAACTTGTATGGCTCCTGATGATGCACATTCGATAGGAAATTGAATAAACAGCAAGAACACACATCAGTTTGGTTAATAATGTTATTCTCCCAAACTTCATATTGAAATGAACATGATACAATAGTCTTTTAATTCAACTGCCGTAGTTCCTGAATTGAAGTATCAGGTATTAGCTGAATATTTATCTCATATTTCTTATGAGGAAATATTCTCTAAAAATTAAGCGAATGTCTCACATTTTTAGCGGTGATGATTATCAATCCTTTGGAATCATATGAGATTCGGATGTTTAGTAAAATTGAAATAATTCATTACGTCGTTTATGTGTGTTTTTGTGTGTTTGTGTGTTTAATGTCTAAATCTCTACCAATAAAAAAGTCAAAACAGACAAAAATAGGAATTCTTATGAACCGACGTGAATGATGACTTTTATTGATCCAAAATAGGAAAAAAAGCACAAAAACGGTATAAGTTTCAAGACGTTTTATGAACTATTGTGTTGAGAGAACATGATGATTTACATTTGCTCCAATTAACCTGTTCCGTTGGTATTCTTTGAATGGTCTTCATAAATAAGTACACTCAGGATATAGAATCACGTTATGGGTGTTTTTTTATCAGATAATATACATGATTCAACAATATGATTTCTCTGGTGTCATCTCACAAGGAGACAAGAGACTCTGTGACGGAAAGTAACGTTGGTGAAACCAAGAACAATGACGGTTTTTTGATTTCCACACCTCATTTTCCTTTTTATATCTGAAACCTGAAAGCAAGGCAATGCAACAATTATTGGTGGATTAATAACATCACTTTCCTAAACATTATCCTCGGTGTAATAGTCACTTATTTCAACAATCGTAGTCTCATAATATGAAATTATGTGTGAGAAAATTCAATTGTAGGATAAATATAGTTAGATTAAATTCTGTCCATCAAATCGCACGTGATTTCCACCGGCAA
Organism: Thysanoteuthis rhombus; assembly: GCA_963457665.1. NCBI lineage: Eukaryota > Metazoa > Mollusca > Cephalopoda > Oegopsida > Thysanoteuthidae > Thysanoteuthis > Thysanoteuthis major. The sequence continues at coordinate 7,779,551 of OY735202.1, read as the reverse complement.
ACATCTGAAATGATGGATAATCGATCATATATATGTATATATATATACATACATATATATATATATATATATATATATATATATATATATATATATATATATATATATATACATATATGTATATATATATATATATACATATATATATATATGTGTGCGTGTGTGTGTGTGTGCGTGCGTGTGTGTGTGTGTTGTGTCTGTGCGTTGTGTGTGTGTGTGGATGGGGAAGTGCGTAAGTAAATGTACCACTTGAATTCAGTCATCCTTGCTATCCAACGTAGGGGTAAATATGCCAGCTCTACGCACTTAAATTAGAGTGTTGCGTTTGCCGAATTTTGTTTTTTTCCCCTACATGTATGTGATTAGGAATTAATACGTTTTGCCCATCTTATCGATGCAGTCAATCTTATTTTCTTTTGTGAGCATTGAGCAAATAGTCACTGGACTGTATAACTCACTGCATGAGTGGAAGCACACTACCAACACACACTCTCACAAACACCTGCACACACACACACTCTCACACATACGCTCACAAAACAAACATGGAAGAAAAAAAACGCAAGCTGTATTTGTTTTCTAATGAAATGTTTGATACTGAACTCGTACGTGTGTGTACTGGAGAGACAAAGAGACTGACAGAAATATGATATGGAGGATATAGAAAGAGACGGGTGAATACATATCATATAGATGATATAAATGAATACATGACAGAGATTTTCAAAACATGTTTTTCTTAGACAGAATATCTCACTCATATCATATCTCCTTTAATTCTCAGTAACATATATACATAGACATACAGAAATATACACACAAATTACTTCGGTATGGATGTTCGTCAATACCAATACTTTTCTACTCTTAGTTTTGTTTTAATGCAGCAACGTCAGGTTCGGTTCATCCTGTCAACACGCACACTCCAAATTAAGTTTATCTTTTGTCGGAGTGGTACAGTATGTTTATGACACTAGTGATTATACGAAACACATTTTTTAAAAATATTTCTCCTATTCGGTACTTTCATAGAATTTAGAGTTCAACAGTCAATCAAGTAATAGATTGTGATATGGACCATTACAAGTGTAATGAATTTGATCCCCACTAAGTGACCTGCTACTGAAGCTACTAATATAAGTTGTTTTTTTTTAATATCAATTGTATTCTGCTTTAGTATATATATTCTATAATTCGCTATTTGAATCATGTACACCATCTTGTAACGTGTTATGCCTCATGAGATTTTTTATTTTTACAAAATATTAAGTGACTCTATATAACCTGTCGCATCGCTACAGGTTCTACTTGACCTGCATTTGAATGGCTTCCAAAATGCTTAGTAAAGCTTTAAGTCAAAATAAACGCAGCGTTGGCTGCTGTGACGGAATATGACGCATACAACCCGCTGCAAAACCATCTAGGATCTCAATTAATCCGCTTCTGAGAAGCAATCGGGACTTCGTTTACGAACATTGATTTGTTGAACGCCAACGCTGCAGGATATGTAGAACTTGGGAATAGGAAAAAAATAATCCAACAAAATAAGAGAGAAAATACAATTTTCTAGATTATATCCGTTTTCATCCCACTAGACATACGGACGCTGTCCATGGCGAAGAATTTGGTGAAAGGAAAGAGAAAATAGCACCCCCACATATATATATTTATATATATATATATAAATATATATATATATATATATATATATATATATATATATATATATATATACATATATATATATATATATATATATATTGCCTGTGTGTCTGATGAAATAGTGATTGTTTTGGCGCCACTTGGCTTGAGAGTGTAAAGGTTCAGAAGAGATATACGGGGAAGAAGGCAATAGATTAATATAACGTTGTACGTTTTCCGTTGAGAAGTTAATATCCTTTTTTCTTTTTGCTTTTTTTGTTTGTTGTTTGTTTTAGAAGTCAAATAAATCATAGTGTAGGGCCAAAGTCGTACGTTCTTCGAACACTTTCAGTGGTGAATATGGTTCTTGTACGTTCACCAAAGTTAAACAACCATTTTTTTTGGTCAGATCTCACATGGGTAATCATCTGTTGATAATAATTTCTGTGACCCTCCAGGGATCATGTAGGAAATTCCCTGGGAAGATTTCCTTATTTTTCGCAGAAAAAAGGCAAGTATCTACATTACATTCAGTATCAACTCACCAACACCACCATCTAAAACCCCTGATTCCCCTGAATGCAGGGGACAAAAGAAATGAGTAAAGTGATGAATGTAGTCAAAACCTGTGTAAAATTGAACATAGCTTTTCTTCACTTTGTTTTTGTTGTGTGTGGCGTATTTTGCAAGTCGAATAAATCATGATATAAACCATTATTAGCACATTTTTCCAACAGTTTCGCTGATGGATATATTTCCTGTACGATCACCGAGGTTGAGCCTCGTCAGCACATCGTTGATAATAGTTCCTGTAAGCGAGTGAGGATCATGTGGTGATCTTATTGAACAGATCTCATTAATCTTCCCAAAGAGAAAACGGATTCCTACACTGCATACACTAATGCTGGTCACTCCTTCCACAATCACATTAAAGCCCTGATTCACCTGACTGCATGCAACAACAAATGAAAGAAGAGATTGATATGGTCAGAACAAGATTAAGAGAGAACACAATCTATTCCATGATGATCATCATGATACAAACTGTTAAAATTTGGATAATTGATTTTTTTCCGGAGTAAAAACAAACGAGATGCAAGAAAGATCAGGAAAATTTCTGATTTACTCTCTGATGGAAAATACAAAACAAAGTTTTCCAACGAAAAGTTTGAAAAAATGTTTTCAGTCTTTTGACCAGAAGCAATTCACTGTTGTCATGGCATATCTACAATCTAATTGGAAATATCAGTACATTCTGTATTAGAGAGAAAATCGCATACCAAGAATGCATTTATGTACTTCACTTAAAACCCTCATTCATATCTCAAAGTATATTTTTTTCTTTCAAACACTCCATAAATCCCCCTTTGTAAATGCCTCCCACAGTTTCTATTAATCCTCCGTATCTAAACCCTATTTCACTTTTGGGAAAGCAAGAAAACACACGAAAGCATAATCTTGACTGCCTGTTGGGGATGACAGACCTATGTGATGCTATATTTAGCAAAAAGAAGAACATGAGATGTAAAGAATAACTTGCTTGAGTATCGTAGATACAATGGACACACAGGATACAAAGTCATTCATTGCATTTTATTGCCGATTATGATATTATACAGATGACATTCGGTTCATGAATGCACAGTTTTTCTGATGTATTGCAAAGCTCAATCAACGTCTTACAACTGATTCTCAAGGTTTTCAAAATGGCTGGATATTCTGAAGAACAACCTTGCAGACATCCGTCAAAAAGAGAATCAGGGTGGTACATCAGAACTCATAATGTTTTATTTTAATAAATATGGTAATTACTTATGAACATGAAAATCAACTCTCCCATTATATCTTTTAATACATACTAACAATAAGAGGATGATACAGAATATTGATTTTTGATATGCCCTACTTTGAGAATATTGAACTGTTCAGTCCTAGTAATATCTCAATTCATCTACTGCATATAAAAAAAAAGTTTCGTGATTTCAACAGTTCTTGAAAGTAGTTTAAAAAAAAAGTCTTTATACGATGTAAACAGTAAGTTTTAATTATTGGAAACTTCAAATCTTCATGTATCAGCAAGGCCAAATTCCAATTTCAAACCCGTTTTCACCTGGATAGAATCTCTTAGCAAATCTTTTCACAGAAAATTTTCCAATACAACTTATGAAACGTGATAGTCTCTTGGTCGAAAATACATACCTGAATGTTCCTCTTACCATTTAGAAATGAAATGATCGAAATGTTTTTATTTCACCAGGCTTTATACATAGCTTTGAAGGAACTTTGATTCAGAGTTACTTTCATCAATAAAACACTCGTTAAAACGAGTCTTTATCTTTGTAACATTCGCTATAATTGTAGTGGGTCTCAATGCTCACTTTCTATCAATCAGCAACAAACAAACAAACAAATAAATAAATAAAAACAGCAGTATGCTAAGGTGTCTGAATGGACAGTTTGTCTGATTTTGAAGTGGGAACCTGAACCAATCAGTTTCAAATGGATGGTTTGCAATTAAACATATCTTAGTCTGTTAGAATGCCAAGTTGAGTCCTATGTGAGATTAAAATTCACTTGACACGACAAACCTGGTATCTATTTCCTTCTTAAGTCACATTATGAGGGTAGTTTGGCAGAAAGCTGCAAGTTTAACACTTTGATATGTGCTCTAAAACAGATATTTTGATCCTAAAAGCATTTATTCACACTAAACGATCCTCAGATAGTATCTTAGAACGTAAAGACAATGGCAAAAAATGAAAAAAAATATCGAAGGCATGCAATAGGTCTTTATAAAATATATAATTTTGTCCTATTTCACTTAATCTAAAGAACAAAATAAAATATGTTAAGTTTTATTCGTATAAATGATCATCGGGGAATAATATCGATTTCGGATGGAAAACATGTTTAATTAAAGTATCATTCGGTTTCAAGTGTTCATATATGATACATATCTTGCCGCGCTGACATCTGGCAGAGGGGGTTTTAGACTTTTAAATGAATGTAAATATATTTACATTTATAATAACAGAAGAAAAAGCTTATTATAGCCGGATTTATGTATAAGGGTCAAGACAGAAAGGAGGAAAGTTGTGAATCCGCATAGAAAAAAAGGGTGAAAAGAAAAGTTGGTAAGAAAAAGAATACGATATTTTGTTAGATGGGAAAACATCTTAGTGACAAAGAATTCAAAAGAGAGAACAAACATGAATTAAAAGTGGAAAATGAGAAAGCCAAAAACAAGAAAAGGACAAAAAAATAATGTCAACTGAGAGGAATGATATGAGGAATGAAAATTGAACAACAAAATCATTTGAAAGAAAAAAATCCCAAAGGGATAGATTAAAAGAAGGAGATAAAGAATGATAAATGAAAAAGAGGAAACTGGACAGAAAAAGGGAAATGAAGAAATTACAGTCACGAGGATAAACAAAACTGTCACCAGATGTTACAGATCACTTGAAAAGTAAAATGGGGCTAGATTTAAAAAGTGAACGATGAGCTACCATTACTAGATATTTTTTAATCCACGATATGACTTCGAAGAATAATGCTATCCACACTTTTGGTTGCGAGAAATCGAAATCTATTCTTTTCTCCCATCGTTACTAATTTGAGTACAAATGAATTACAAGAGCTCAAAGAACTATGATACAAACGCTAAAACTGACACACTTCCAGTTTTTGCTCAGTAATCCCTGGTTTGAAATGAACAGATAAATTCATAAAAAAACAATAATGCCAGCCACTTATATTTATCTGTCTCCCAGACTTTGCAAAAGAATGTTTTCCGCTAGAAGAATTTACCATGTTTATACAAAATGATATATATGTTTTTGAGTTTGTATGTATATATATATATATATATATATATATATATATATATATATATATATATATATATATATATGTGTGTGTGTGTGTGTGTGTGTGTGTGTACATATGTGTGTGAGTGTGAACTGACATATGTATATGTAGGCTTACTTCCTGAGTCTTATTTTTCAATCTATGATTGATAGTCGACCTGTCTCGGGTTACAATCATATTCTCGTTGGTCAACCAGTCAAAAAATCCCAAATGCATCTACAATCTCTAATAAGGCGTTCCTAATCGATCATCTCAAAACCTTTCCGATTGGCTGGGGCATCAGTGGTGTCTCTGGTTCTATCTGATTCCATAGCAATGGATTGTAGTGTCTGGTATCCACCCTCATTTATTTGTCTTTTCCACTTTATTCTTACCATTCCGCTACTTACCTCTAATTTGCACACTCCACATCGGCGTAAAGTAATGGTTACCAGAACTCAATGCACGAGGATAAAATAGATTAGAATGTACAAAATGTGTGGGCTTATATCATAGCATTTTAATACACACTCCGTCATACTAAGACCGATGGAAAAATCAATGTTGAGAATAATACTGGGATTAACATAGATCTGAAAGCAGACAAAAGTTTGGGATCTTATAGATTTGATAAAAGGACATAACTACTGATGTGCACGAAACGTACCAAAAAAGATGTGTGTAATGGTGCTTCGGGAATTGTGAACATAGCAGAAGAATTCCAGACATTAGATTGAATGGTTTGCGTGGAATCAATGGTAAAGAGTAGCACGAAGCCTCACTCAGCACAGAAGGAAGTACAAGAAGTCTATTTCCAGTTGTTGACCAATAACTGCTGGTGATGATGCTGAGCAGGAGAACTGTTTCCTGTATAATGCATACGCTATTGATATAAGAGTGATTTCTTCAAAGAATCAATTTCATTCAAAAAATAAAACGAAAAAAACAAAAACATTTATCATCGAAAACAGCTTTGATACTTTTTTATGTCCCTGAACATAGGAAAAATCGTTCATATTTCCTAGGCCTATATCATTCAGCATATAATATAGAAGAATAATACATGTTTATAGATATTCATATATATATGCATACTGATGGATGGATAATCCATAGATAAATCGGTAAATATATGGATAGAGGGTCTTTGAGTTCCATGAAGTGATAATTGAGAGTGCTCCCGTAACAGTATATTTCACACACACACACACACATACACATGTGGGTGTGTCTGTGAGACTATGTACGTATATAGCAAGTTAGATATTCTCATATTTGTTTATACATGCATACAATATTATGATTGGCCAAAACCCCTTGATTTTATGTCTTAAATGAACAATATAAACTGAATATATGACTGAATGAAGATGTCCCTCTTAAAAAAAAAACAACCATACAAGATTGCAGTTTCTGGTTCAGAATGGAAACCATTTCAAAATCCCTCAAATTATATGATTTGAGGGTTCACATCAAAAGAGGAATGTTTTTAAAATTAAAATCTAAATGTAAATCATTTTTCAAAGATTCCTTTCCAAAAAAACAGATTTTTATTCTTACAACAATCCATTGATACAATTTTTTGGTTTTAGTGTATCTTTAAAGGGTTTAAAATAAGATGTAACCGTTGCTTTGACAATTGTTCTTTGGAATAATCTGAATCAAAATATTTGATGCGCAGAAAACAACAAACTTTATTTCTGAAAGCTAGGCACGTCACTGAAAGTAAGTTGGATGAATCAATAGTTAGATACAGACTTCAAGAAATCTGAGAAAAAAAATAATAAAGTGTATTAATAAACAGACGCTCCCACTTGAGGAGACATATTTGCTGTTTAAAATGAATCCGAAGTATTTCATTGGACTTCAGAAAGTTACTCCCGGTTAAAAAATAATAAAATAGTAAACAATGTTTTTTTTTCAATTCTTTATAAAAGCATGGATTTTGCTGATTGATTGCGTTGATTAGATTCTCACGCAGATAAACGTGCATGTTAAGATCTTTGCTTCCTTCCAGATTGACATTTTCACTTTCATGACACAATATTGAATCCCATTTTGAGTGTGGGAGAACAAGTTTCAGAAAAACAAATTGGGAAAATGCATGAAAACACCCGACTTTGCTCGGAAAAAAGATATTGACTGTATGGATGATTTGAAAATATTTGGATAGAAGATCCTGGAGCAAATCATTCTCTAATTTGTTAATTCTTGCATGGAAAATATCTTTTTATACGAAAATGTGTGAGTGTGATCAGCTGAGTGTAAGGACAAGTAAATTGGGTTTTGATTTTTTTATCTTCTATTTCCTTCCTTGTTTTTCCTTCCTTTCTATGTGTGTGTGTATGTGTGTGTGTGTGTGTGTGTGTGTGTGTGTCTGTGTGTCTGTGTGTCTGTGTGTCTGTGAGCGCATGAGCGTACATGCTGGTGTGAAAATATCAATAGCAATTATTTCCCTCTCATTGTATTCACATATGCTGGAGGTTATTGCTATGTATTGAACTGTACCACTTCACATAAGTAAAACGTAATTGACTTTAAGTGCTTTCTACAATGTATTGTTTTCCTGGAAAATGGCTAACGGCAGAGGTAGGACTCATCATCCATCTATCTATCTATCTATCTATCTATCTATCAATTTATCTATCTATTTATCTATCTATCTCAGTATAACTTGTTCACTCAGTTTGATGTGACCCTTGCAATTAAAAATGAAACAAGAGATTCCTTGTATTCACAAATCTTTGTGAGGTTTTAGTTTGTTTTTGTTTTTGTGGAGCAGCCATCCGTTTAAATAAGTTTTATCTCGGAGAAAAATAACTTTTTTTGTAACTATCCTCGATCAGCCAAAATGTCTTAAGTGATTTGCAACAAATCTGGAATACGTGATTAATAAAGGGTTCAGTCTTAATTGAGTCATGAAAATAAATATATGTTGTTCTTTGGGGACAAACACACCACTTTGGGAAAATCACTTCGTCCAAAACTCGAAGCACACCTGGAAAACTTATCATTTCATAAAAGCCCATCGTCAGTGTTAAGCTCCAATCTAAATAGTTTTAGTTTGCATTGGTTCGCACACAGCATTGTTTTCAAGTACATCAAATATATAATCAAATACCTGACGGTGTATTAATATATGTGGGTGTCTATACATGTTCATGTGTAGCTGATTGCATGCAGCCTCGTGTGATTGTAAATGTGCATATGAGAGAGAGAGAGAGAGAGAGAGAGAGAGAGAGTGTGTGTGAGAAAGATCACATAAACTTTTCATTTAAAATTCAAGAAAGCTATTAGCCAAAACATGTGTATAGAAAGTTGAAACAGTTATTTGGGCCTTTGCAAGGCTAGCAGCTGTTTAGATCAATGGTAGTCGCAAAGCAACGTCGAAGCACTTACCGTTTCGGTTGATGTCTTAATTCATGCTGCAGCACCTTTATCTCTAGTTGTCTATTCTATTCACGTTGACTAGTTCGAATGATGAATAGCTTCAATATTATAAATCATATATATATATATATATATATATATATATATAGAAAGAGAGAGAGAGAGAGAGAAAGTGAGAGAGAGAGAGAGAGAAAAATCAAGAGGGACTTAGAGAGAAGAGCATATAGATGGAGAGATGAAACTCTGAATACATCCGAATTTTTGCTTCAGGGCTGTAACGGAGATACATGATACTTAGTGTGGTTGCAAAGCAAGAGGCAGTATCAAGAAAATGTCTGAGTTGGAATGCACAGATATGTACAGACAAGTGGCAAGAATGGAAAGTCACGTTATTTGAATGAGTTCAAGCATTTTATTGCGATGAATCGATTGATTTTTACAGAAATCACATTTGGGAAAGAAATAAGTGAAATAAGCGAGATCACAATTCATAAGACTTCACATTTCAAGTGTATTGGAATTTTCAAGTTCGTAAGGGAGCATATTCTTGCAACCGAAAAATAGCTGCATTCCTGCATTTTTGGTTGTCGATAGCTGTGCAAAAATTGCATCGATTATTATCAGTAACAAGCAATTTCTGATTGAACAATTCAATTTTCCCCCCCAAAATTATTTCTTTCATTACCGTTAACAGGAATGATTGAAATAACCAAGTTATAGCCGAGTCTACTGATTAATTTTTCACCAATATATTACAATTCAGTTATGCAAATTACCATGTACAGTTTCAAGTCTGGTCGATCTCAAAGATTTCAACGTTATAAAAATGATGTACTTTTCTTTTGATAACGCTACACTGGGAAAGTAAGCTGCTCTCACGTTTCTCTACACATTTTTATATTAACATATTCATTTATTTGAGGTTGAATCGTTTTTTGCTTGACATTTGTATAAATCTCATGTCAGGTAATACATCTCAGCTTCAAGTCTTTTGGAGAGGTAAATATAATGCATCAAGTTGTTACACTCGTTTGAGTTTTTTAGGACTTACATTGAGGGCAGCGAGTAGCAATTTAGTAATTCAGTGATAAAATGGTCAGTTTGTTCTCAAAGTATGATTAATCAGCAATTAAGAAACCTGACCGTGAATGGGGATAGAAAAGAAGCATAAACTACGATGAGAATTATTAGGTTGCAGATCTGCATTGTCTGGAAGACTTGAAAAAACACAATTCTCTTAATCCTAAATAATCTACATTATTAAATTGTTCTTCCATCGAGATTTTTTTTTCTATGATTTTTTTTCTTTTAGTTCGGTTCATTTACTTGTTTCTTTTAATGCGTTCTTGTTTTGTTCAATTACATATTTTTGTTTGCACAGCATCGTTATTTCCGCAGGTGGATCAATATGTACATAGGAAATGAAAAGCCATCTTTCTTACTCGGATTTGAAGCTATTATTCATGTATTTGACATGCTAGCCAGATGTTATTTCTCCTCTTTTCGTAGAGAGTCAACAGAATAAAAGAAAATTCAAGTAAAATGAGACATCCAAACTCTTCACACACACACGCACACAAACACACATACACACACACACACATACACACACACACACACACACACATATATATATATGTACATATATATATGTATATATATATATATATATATAAATATATATATATATATATATATATATATATATATATATATATATATATATATATATATATATATATATATATATATATATACATTCCCAAAACAGGGGAATGATAAAGCAGCTGACAAATTCCATTCGAAATTGCAAATGCACAACAATGACCTGAAATTATACAATAAAATACTTATATGAGACAGTACGTTGGAGAAATAATGATAAGATTGAAAGTTGTTTGCGTGGTACATAGTTGGGGATACTTTGGGACTTTATATCGAGACTGACAAATGATATATATTTTTCAGCATCACAATAGGATATGTTCACGCACTCTTTTTTCATGCGTGGTCCGTAGGGGTAATTCATTATTTCAAAAAAGACTGTCCTAAAACTGTTTCAACCATATTCATTAACACAGGGGATTCCTAATCGTAAGCCTAAACAAAATGATTCACATTGCATGCATCTGTAAATGGTATCTCAAATTACCAGCCATTGGGCAACAAAGTACTAAGAAGACATTACTGTATTAAAGAATTAGAATGATCTATCATGGACTTGACTCATTTAGGCATCATTTCATCGATTTTATGTTAGCCATGTCATTTACAAGTGTGATGAAACGCTTATGCTGTGAATTGAGTTCGAGCCTGAGGCCAGATGAAAGGATATCTCTTTAAACATATATTGTGTATTCAAAGTTTATATGTAATTAGCATCTATTTGTATTTTCCGTAATTTCTATAAATAAAACTTTTTTTTTCAATAGTAGACGTAGGTATAATTCTCTCATTGCAAATTGATGACTTATTGAGAAGTCATGCCACTAATAGCAGCAGACAACCATGAGGATTGACTGTTGGATTTTTTTTCAAAATGGTCGTTCTTTTTTCGTTTGTAATGATCGGATATCACATGATTGAGGAGACTCTGTGGTAGTTCATCCCTTCGTAAAAAAAAAAAAAAAAATCCGCAAAATTAATATCAACTTTTGACTCCGGAAAATACATTGATGATATGTTTTTTCTTCTTTTTAAATTCCAAAACTGAAACTTTGAATTGCATATTACAATAGGTTAGAGTAGATTTTACTACCTTCAAATTTTCTGAAAAATAGAAATTAGTCTAGTCACATTATTATCATTCATAGAATAATCCATCGTATTCCAAGGCACCAAAGAATTTACCTGAAAATAATTCTCAAAAAATACTCTATATCTTACAGGCTGATGACTACTTTTAATCAGCCAATATATGAAAAGTAAATAGACTTTTCAATTACCAAATAATAATTTTTGTTGAATAATAGACTAAAGTGCATTTCATGTTGTAAATTGCAATGTGATATAGAGATTTAAAAAATTTTACTTTTGGAAACATTGGATTTTCAAGAGATCCTTATTGAATGTGTTATTGATATTCTCTTAAATCTTGAATCTAAATCGATCCAAGCATAGACATAGTGATACTGTCTAACAATATCGGATATGGAAACATTCTAAAAGAGAAATATACTGATAAAAAATGAATTCATAAAGCTATATTTTTAGTTTTTTATCTTTATATGGTATCTCAGAAAGCCTTCAATTGATTCCACTAGTATTTTCTGAAAGGGCAAGGCAAAGACGAAGGAGGAAGTATTTTTTTTTCTGATTAAGAATTCCTTTCAGATCAGGGGTTATTTTCCATTTTATATCACATTTCTGTATTTACCTCTGTATACAAGCTATCTCCAAAAGTTATCAGCTTTTGCTGTATGATGAGAAATTCTTTGGCAAACATTGCTATGAAAGGAAACTTTGCGAAGTCTCCTTATTTGAAAATGATCATTCATTATCATTCCAAGTTTCAAAGTCGAAATTAATTCTGAGTTTTATCAAGAAGTCCTCGAAATACTTTTCTGTATCTTTATTTTGATTTGGAATATTTTAATCATTTTTTTTTCTTAAAAGCATAAGATACAAGTGTTGTGATTGTCTCTTTTGAAAATCAATGAAAGTCGTCAGTAGTTTAAAGACTATTTTCTTGTTACATGATACTTTATCCATCATTATGAAGGCTCAGAAAAGACATGAAAGGTGTTAAAGAATAATTTTTAAAAGCAGTGTGAAAATAATGT
>OY735202.1:7756889-7764389 GCA_963457665.1 Thysanoteuthis rhombus | reverse complement strand
GTAACTAATTTATGCAGTCAACTAGCAAAGATGGAGAAAAATACGGACACGATAGAGTAGCAACGGTGATACACTTGGAAGAGAGTATACAAATTGGATTTAGCCATACGGATAAGCGGTACCAGCAAAAACAAGAGATAACCCTGGAGAATGGAAACCACACATTACTTTGGGACTTTGATATCCAAATTGACCTCCTCATCTGGTAATCATAGACAAGAAGAAGAAAACCTGCAGAGTGCCAGCAGACCATAGGTGAGGAGGGAAGAGAGTGAAAAATTGGGGAAAATACCAAGATCTGGAAAGAGAATTGAAGATGTAGAACATGAAAGTCAAGGTAGTACTAGTAATAATAGGTGCACCAGGAACTGTCCCAAAGTCACCAAGGACGAGTGGAGGAACCTGGAATAAAAAAAAAACGGATGGAGATTTAAAGACCACAGCACTGTTAGGAACTGAACGGATACTGAGGGAATCACTAGAAATATAAGGTCTACGACACTAAATGTTAGCAGTGATCTAACAGTGGAGAGAGAAAATGGAAGCAGACATGTTAATCACGATACCGGTGTGATAGGCGTGGGAATGATGAGATGAGAGCTAAAGACCTTAGGAGACTAACTGTCACTCAGCATTCAGCGATGTCCATCGGGCAATTGGTATGAAACTGTAAACAGTATTGCAGTGGTCTATAAGAATGTGGAGAGGAGAACCGGAGACTTGAGGAGACTTGCTCTCATTCAACCCTCAACAGTAACCACCAGGCTGCTGGTGTGAAATTGCAATATCAATAATAATAATGATAATAATTCCAAACAATAATAATAATAATAATAATAAAAAAAAAAAAAAAAAAAAAAAAAAAAGTTGAGAGAGTGGTCTGTTGTTTCTTGGAGCTGCACGTGGGTAAGTGGAATTAAATTTATAATCTAAAATTTAAAATTAATAACTCTCCACCCCCCCCACCGAGATAAGAGGTGTCTTATGGGAAAGTAATGCCTAGCTACCCCTCCCCCGAGTATGAATGAATGGAGTCTGTCCACCACTGACCGTTAGGACCCCTCAGTAGATATAAGCTAGCAGGGGGAAATCCACCGTGGGGGAAGAACACAGATTGCGAGACTTATACTAAGTCAAGACTTAGAAGATTTAAGGGAGACGTATGATCCCCAAGGTTGTTAATTTCACCCAGACGAAGGTTAGTGCTAATTTTTAGGCCTGAATTTAGGAGGGGATGGTCATACCACCAAATAGATATATCTGAGCAGCAGAATGGCCTATCCATGTAAGTTCGTACCATGGGTTGTAAGAACTAGTGGAACTTTGAGAATGCCACTGAGCTCATTGCCCTCAACAAACCCACCAAGGTCTGGTGCTACCTTAAAAGAACCAAAAAGAGCTGGTGGGGCTCCTCGGTTATTTCTGAACCACATCGGTCTTAACCAACCCACCAAGGTCTGGCGCTACCTCAAAGAACCAAAAACCCCTATCATGACAGTACAACCAAACCATTTTACCGCAAAAAACGGGGCACAGATCCAAGACCTGTGTGTCGTAACCGGCAGGTGTTCCCTTGTTAGCCACCAGGAGGGACCCGGTCGTCATCCTGTGACTGCTGGCCAAAACTCCGGCTCGTGTACCCTTAATGGCCTTCAGGAGGGACACAGTCGTCACATAGCTACTGTTGGCCAAGATTCATATACCACTAACGACACCCAGGGAAGGCGCGGTCCTCTCGGAGTGACTGCTATAAAAAACAAGAGAAAGAGATGGACAAGGGAGGAGAATAGATTAGTTATGTATTGTTACTTTAAAAGCAAGCCTTCAGTGCGATCTTATAGGGAGCGTATGCTCCAAATATGGAGGGAAAAATCTGATGTGGAAGTATCGAACCAACGCCTTGCTGACCAAGTAAAGCAAATTCAAAAGAAGAAATGGCTGTCTGAGACTGAACTACTAGAGATTCGCATTAATGTAGAGAGAGGTTCAGGTGACACATCTGAAGAATGCCCCCCCAGCACAATTAGTACCAATAACAAAACTAGAATAACTCCCCATGAGACCCCCACAGTAAGCTATGTATCAGAGGGTGATGACGAGGCACCAACGGAAGAAGAGAACACCAAAATACAAGCTTTGAAAGAGATCATGCGAGGAGAGAAAACAACACTCCCCTCCCTAAGAGACAAAGACAGAAAGAAAGTCGGAGAAGTGACCGAGCAAGTCAACTGCCTCTTACAGCACATAGAAACAAACACCCTCCTAGACCTTAACAACCTAATTTACGCAGGGGCGAAAATGGTAGCACAAAGCTTTACAACACAAGATAGGAACCCGAGCAATAATAGGGAAGGGAAACCCAACTGGGAGAGAAGGTTACAAAGGCAGATCTCCCAACTACAGAGAGATGAAGCACTGCTTAGAAATACACCACACACAGACAGACCACGAGTAAGACTTTATAACAAATACAAGGTAACGCAAAAAGGCATCGCAACTGTAGTCGAAGAGTTACACCAGAAAAGACTAGCTAAAGAGGCAAGACTAAAAAGATACAGACTAAGAACGGCCCAATACACACAAAACCGCACATTCCAAAACAATGAGAAAAAGTTTTACCGAGATTTAAATGGGGAAAGAAGGCAGGACATGAAACCAGATGCCACAGAGGCCAAGAACTATTGGAATAGCATATGGGGGCACCCAAAAAGACATAACGTAACACCGCAATGGTTAGGAAACATGAGAAAAGAACTAGGAGATATAGACAAGGGAGAACCAATAGTACTGAATGAAACCACATTGAAACATACTCTTAGGAAAGTAGCCAACTGGAAAGCACCGGGTCCCGACGGGATCCATGGGTATTGGTTCAAAAAATTTACCACGTTACACGGCAGACTCACTCACCTACTCCAAAATTGTCTGAATGAAGGCAAAGCACCAGAATGGATGACTAAAGGCAGAACCACCCTCATCCAAAAAGACCCGGGAAAGGGGAACATAGCAAGCAACTATAGACCAATCACTTGCCTACCACTTATGTGGAAAATCCTGACCGGGCAAATAGCAGAGAGAATATACATGTCAATGGATAGAAGGGGGCTACTACCAGAAGAACAGAAAGGGTGTAGGATAGGAACCAAAGGGGCAAACGATTTACTCTACATAGACCAGATGATCTTAAAAGAAGTAAGGAAAAGGAGAAAGAATATCGCAATGGGATGGATAGATTACAAAAAGGCATACGATATGATTCCACATAGCTGGATACTCGAATGCCTTAGAATGTTCAAAATTAGCGAACCGTTGGTTAAATTCATTGGTAATTCAATGGAAGACTGGAAAGTAGATTTGACAGCCGCAGGGGACAAACTAGCCGAGGTAGGGATAAAAAGGGGGATCTTCCAAGGGGACTCGTTGTCCCCACTATTATTTGTTCTAACAATGATACCGCTTAACAGAATCCTGAAAAACAGCAAAGGATACCACTTCTCTAAAACAAAAGGAAAGGTCAATCACTTAATGTACATGGACGATATTAAATTGTTTGCGAAAAACAGGGGAGAGCTTGAGACTCTGTTCAACGAAGTAAGGGAATATAGTGAGGACATAGGAATGGAGTTTGGGATAGAAAAATGCGCAATCATGGTAATGCACAAAGGAAGGCTTTCAATGACTGAGGGAATTGAACTTCCGGACAACAACAAGATTAGGGCATTGACTGCACAAGACCGATACAAGTACCTAGGTGTCCTTGAATGTGACACGATAAAACGGGAAGAGATGAAGGAGAAAATTAAGAGGGAATACCTTAGAAGGATCAGGAAAATATTAGAAACCAAATTAAATAGCAGAAATCTAATAAAAGGAATGAACACCTGGGCTGTGTCAGTAGTTAGGTATACAGGACCATTCCTAGGATGGACAAAGGAAGAGCTCCAATCAATGGATAGGCGAACAAGGAAACTTATGACGATGCATAAAGCATTACACCCTAGGGATGATACAGATAGACTATACGTTAAGAGAAAAGAAGGTGGTAGGGGGCTCATCAGCATAGAAGATTGTGTCCAGAGAGCTAAAGTAGTCCTAGATAAATATGTGCAAACAAATAGTGAAGAAATCATAAAGAGCGCGAGGGATAGTGCAACAAACAAAGTAGAAAGCAATGGAATGGTACAGCAAACTAGAAAAGAAAAGTGGGAAGGGAAAAAATTGTACGGCGAGTTTAAAAGACAGATAAAAGATATAGCAGACGAGAAATCATGGACGTGGTTACGAAAGGGAAACCTTTAGAGAGAAACAGAATCGCTCATCATGGCAGCCCAAAACAAAAGCATAAGGACAAACTACATAAAAGCTAAAATCGACAGAACACAGGCAAACAGCAAATGCCGCATGTGCGGTGAAAGAGATGAGACAGTAAACCACATAACTAGTGAATGTAGTCAACTCGCCCAGAAGGAGTATAAGCATAGACACGATAGAGTAGCAACGATGATACACTGGGAACTAAGTAAACAAATGGGATTCAACCATGGGGAAAAGTGGTATCAGCACAAGCCAGAGGCAGTTTTGGAGAATGACAACCACAAACTACTGTGGGACTTTGACATCCAAACTGACCACCTCATCCAGGCTAGAAGGCCGGACTTAGTAATAGTAGACAAAAAAAGGAAGGCCTGCCAAATAGTAGACGTGGCTGTGCCTGCAGACCATAGAGTAAAAAAGAAGGAGGCTGAAAAAAGGGAAAAATACCAGGACCTAGCAAGGGAGTTAAAGAAAATGTGGAACATGAAAACCAGGGTAGTACCGGTCATAGTGGGAGCACTAGGAACTGTCCCCAAAACGCTGAGGGAGAGACTGGAGTAGATCGGGATTAGGGGGAGGATAGAGACCGTACAGACCACAGCACTACTGGGAACTGCACGGGTACTGAGGAAGGTGCTAGAGATATAAGTACTGCAACGAATTGTAGCTCTGTCATGATATGCGAAAGAGGGAGGAGACGTTAGCTGAAGACCTGAGGAGACTTATTGTCACTCAGCCCTCAGCGATAACCACTGGGCAACCGGTGTGAAACTGTAAATCGCAGAATTACTGCGACCTGCTAGTACTAGGAGAGGAGGGCTGGAGACTTGAGGAGACTTGCTGTCACTCAAACTCCAGCGGTTACCACCAGGCAACTGGTGTGAGATTCCAAATAATAATAATAATAATAATAATAATAATAGTAATAATAATAATAATAATAATAATAATAATAATAATAATAATAATAATAATAATAATTATAAGAAGAAGAAGAAGAAGAAGAAGAAGAAGAAGAAGAAGAAGAAGAAGAAGAAGAAGAAGAAGAAGAAGAAGAAGAAGAAAAAAAAAAGAAAAAGAAGACCTGAGAAAGGATGGGAAATGAAAGGGGTAATGTGAACCACAGCACTGGCATGATTGCCTTCAGCAATGACATCCGGGCAACCGGTGTGAAACTGTAAACTGCAGAATCACTGTGGCCTATGAGAACTAGGAGAGAAAGGCTGGAGACTTGAGGAGACTTGCTGTCACTCAAACTCCAGCAGTTACCATCAGGCAACTGGTGTGAGATTGCTATCAATAATAATAATAATAATAATAAGAAGAAGAAGAAGAAGAAGAAGGAGAAGAAAAAGAAGAAAAAGAACAGAAAGGGTGTAGGATAGGAACCAAAGGGGCAAACGATTTACGCTACATAGACCAGATGATCTTAAAAGAAGTAAGGAAAAGGAGAGAGAATATCGCAATGGGATGGATAGATTACAAAAAGGCATACGATATTATTCCACATAGCTGGATACTCGAATGCCTTAGAATGTTCAAAATTAGCGAACCGTTGGTTAAATTCATTGGTAATTCAATGGAAGACTGGAAAGTAGATTTGACAGCCGCAGGGGACAAACTAGCCGAGGTAGGGATAAAAAGGGGAGTTTGGGATAGAAAAATGCGCAATCATGGTGATGCACAAAGGAAGGCTTTCAATGACTGAGGGAATTGAACTTCCGGACGACAACAAGATTAGGGCATTGACTGCACAAGACCGATATAAGTACCTAGGTGTCCTTGAATGTGACAGGATAAAACGGGAAGAGATGAAGGAGAAAATTAAGAGAGAATACCTCAGAAGGATAAGGAAAATATTAGAAACCAAATTAAATAGCAGAAATCTAATAAAAGGAATGAACACCTGGGCTGTGTCAGTAGTTAGGTATACAGGACCATTCCTAGGATGGACAAAGGAAGAGCTCCAATCAATGGATAGGCGAACAAGGAAACTTATGACGATGCATAAAGCATTACACCCTAGGGATGATACAGATAGACTATACGTTAAGAGAAAAGAAGGTGGTCGGGGGCTCATCAGCATAGAAGATTGTGTCCAGAGAGCTAAAGTAGTCCTAGATAGATATGTGCAAACAAATAGTGAAGAAATCATAAAGAGCGCGAGGGATAGTGCAACAAACAATAAAGTAGAAAACAATGGAACAGTACAGCAAACTAGAAAAGAAAAGTGGGAAAGGAAAAAATTGTACGGCGAGTTTAAAAGACAGATAAAAGATATAGCAGACGAAAAATCATGGACGTGGTTACGAAAGGGAAACCTTAAGAGAGAAACAGAATTGCTCATCATGGCAGCCCAAAACAAAAGCATAAGGACAAACTACATAAAAGCAAAAATCGACAGAACACAGACAAACAGCAAATGCCGCATGTGCGGTGAAAGAGATGAGACAGTAAACCACATAACTAGTGAATGTAGCCAACTCGCCCAGAAGGAGACTAAGCATAGACACGATAGAGTAGCAACGATAATACACTGGGAACTAAGTAAACAAATGGGATTTAACCATGGGGAAAAGTGGTATCAGCACAAGCCAGAGGCAGTTTTGGAGAATGACAACCACAAACTACTGTGGGACTTTGACATCCAAACTGACCACCTCATCCAGGCTAGAAGGCCGGACTTAGTAATAGTAGACAAAAAAAGGAAGGCCTGCCAAATAGTAGACGTGGCTGTGCCTGCAGACCATAGAGTAAAAAAGAAGGAGGGTGAAAAAAGGGAAAAATACCAGGACCTAGCAAGGGAGTTAAAGAAAATGTGGAACATGAAAACCAGGGTAGTACCGGTCATAGTGGGAGCACTAGGAACTGTCCCCAAAACGCTGAGGGAGAGACTGGAGTAGATCGGGATTAGGGGGAGGTTAGAGACCGTGCAGACCAAAACACTACTTGGAACTGCACGGATACTGAGGATGGTGCTAGAGATATAAGTACTGCAACGAATAGTAGCTCTGTAATGATATGCGAAAGAGGGAGGAGACGTTAGCTGAGGACCTGAGGAGACTTATTGTCAATCAGCCTTCAGCGATGACCACTGGGCAACCGGTGTGAAACTGTAAATCGCAGAATTACTGCGACCTATGAGTACTAGGAGAGGAGGGCTGGAGACTTGAGGAGACTTGCTGT
>OY735202.1:7731889-7751889 GCA_963457665.1 Thysanoteuthis rhombus | reverse complement strand
GTGAGCAATCAATTCGAACACTTCCCAAAAGTAACCCCGTGGGAGGTGAAAGAAGCCATTAAACAGACGAAGAAAGGAACTGCCCCTGGAAGAGACAACATCACCATCGACCTACTCCGAAAAGCAGGTAAAATCATCACTAGGAAACTGGCAGTCCTCTTCAACTTGTACAGCAAAGTCCTAGACTATTCCAACAATGCTATCATAATGCTTTTATATAAAAACCCGAAAGAGCTCGACAAATATAGGCCTATAAGCCTACTCAACTGCGTACATGAACTTTTCACAAAGATCATCACCAACTAAATCACAAAAACACTCGATGAAAACTAGCCACGTGAACAAGCTGGCTTTAGAAGGAGCTACTCGACCATGGACCACCTGCATTCGATAATTCAGCTGAAAGAAAAAGTAACTGAGTATAAATTACCACTTGCGTAGCATTTATCGACGACAAAAAGGCGTTCAACTCAGTAGAAATCCCTAAGGTCATGGAGGCCATTAGTGGACAGAAAGGAGTAAGACCAGGTGATACTAGTTCACCTAAACTCTTCACAGCCTGCCTCACGATGATCTTCTGAAGACTAGACTGCGAGAGTAAAGGAATAAAAATTGACGGCAAGTATCTGAACAACCTCTGATTTGCAGACGACATTGCCCTTTTCGTAGAGAACCTTCATGACCTCCAAAAATTGACAGATGAGCTAAATGAAGAGAGCAAGAGAGTCGGCTTACACATGAACTCCAGCAAGCTGAAGATCATGCGCAACAACCACATTGAGGACTCAGAACTGGATGAAGTAGACCACTACATCTACCCAGGACAACGAATCTCCATGGGACCCTCAAAAGAAGGAGAAATCAAGCAAAGAATCACATCAGGTTGGCAAGCCTTTGGCAGAGCTAGCTCAACCTTTAAAAAATAAGAAGATCCCATTAATCCCTAAAGAGAAGGGTGTATAACCAATGCATCCTCCCAATAATCACCTGTAGAGCCATTACAT
Source organism: Thysanoteuthis rhombus (assembly GCA_963457665.1). NCBI lineage: Eukaryota > Metazoa > Mollusca > Cephalopoda > Oegopsida > Thysanoteuthidae > Thysanoteuthis > Thysanoteuthis major. Next base: position 7,750,885 of record OY735202.1, on the reverse strand, counting down.
TGAACTTAACCAAAAGACAGACCCGTAAATTGAGAAGCATGCGACGTGGACATGAAAGAATAATGCTAGGTATCATATTGATAGACAACAAGACTGCACAGTACATTCGAGAAGAGACAAGAGTCAATGACATCATAAAATCCATTAAAAATCTCAAATGGCGGTGGGCTCGCCATGTTGCACGAATGGCAGACAATCGATGGACATCACGACATGGATCCCCCGAGATCACATGCGCAACTGAGGCCAGCAGAATATAAGATGGAGAGACGAGCTAGACAAGTTTAGGGAGTACTGGCTCCGCGACACACATGATAGGGAAGGGTGGCAAATCCTGGGGAAGGTGTATGTCCATCGACGGACGTTAAAAGACAGATGATGATGATGATGATGATGATGATGATGATGATGATCTGTTGCTTTAACGGCTGATGGAATTTTTGCCCTTTGTTGAATCTTTTGAAATGTGAATAACCATACGACTTCCTATCATTTTTGGATTTTTCAGATCTCTTTTGACTCAAATAGGTATTTACAGATAAATTTGAGGATTTAAATATATATATATATATATATATATATATATATATATATATATATATATATATATATATATATATATATATATGCGTGTGTGTCTCTGTGTGTGTGTGTATGCATCGAGAGTATGAAATATGCGTACAAATATTATTACTGTTAGTGAGCTTGTTAAGATCTCCTTCTGTGTCAGCAAACACACTGACCTACTCATTTCTGTACTCTTTCGCTACCTCTAAAATGATCACAAATCAGTATTGATGAAATAAACGCACACATTCATAGCATTAGGAAATTGATGAATAATCATTCAGAAATATTTAAAAATTATATTTTTCTTGAATCTCTATTTGAAATGAACGCTCATTAACAATAAAATTTTGTATTTGAAATTTCATATCTATTCTTTGATAGTGTAATTGTCTGGTGTGAGAAACGTGCAGGTATAGACAGTGAATGATCAACAAGAAACTCCCAAACGAATGGTAGTTTTTCAGATTTTGCCTCAGATGCAAGCTGCAGCACCACGTATAAGCGGCTTCTTATCAGTCGAGGGTTCGCTCCCTGCAGCAGTTCATTCAATCTGACTGTTCGTGTTACACACGCTGCGTGGGCTGGATGATAGTTTCACAGTACATTGATTAGAGATCATTTCAAATAGAGTGTCAAAATAATATATTATCTGCATAGCACAAACACACACACACACACATATATATTTGTGTGTGCGTGTGCATTTGACTCTGTATGTATGTGTATGTATGTGTTGTAATTTTTTTACACAACCCGTTATTCGATAATTAATTAAGGTAGATTTAACTTACTCACTGTTTGCAAATATCTACCTACATTTAATCATCGTGGTTTTCCTGATATCATCTATCAACCAATCAATTTGAAATAACATATTTGAAGGATGGAAACAATCAGCGGTTTTTATACTCGCCAATCTACTTCTCTAAATGCAACCCAAACTCTAATTTCACTTCAGCCAGGGCCATTTTTACGATAACAAGGGTAAGAAATAGATTCATGCCTTTCTCATGGCATAAGGGTGGAGTTCTACCTCGGTCGACCGAGTCCATTCTCCCCGCAGTTACTCGCTCAGGTACCAAACCTTTTTGAAACAATTACATATATTCTTCACTAATATCAAATAGCCTTGAAAGGGCTATTTTTCATCGGTCACACTCATATTGTTCACCTTTCATGAATGATCAACTCAATTTTGATAAAATTGCATTTGTTTGTTCTGAAAAGGAAAGCTACGAGAAGAGAAACGATTCATTAAGAACATTCACAAAAGCAGTTGCGCTTGGCAATTGGAGAAAGGCAATAAAAAAATTATTTAAACAGCACTTTGGCAACTATTCAATTATCATTAATAACAACGCATTCGTCGGATGTAAAATACTCACTTTGGAACATCAGCCAGAGGATAATTTTACGAGTAGAATAAAAACAATGATTCAAATGTCAGCAGTTGATAGAAATGTACTTATGTTAAATGATGCCTTCAGACCATTGATTTTTTTAGGAAAGTAGTGAATTACGCTGTTAGAGATGGAAAACGCTTTTATTCCTTAACATATCTTTCAATCATAGATAGTTCACGATCGACCTTCAATTATCAAACAATGTAAGAGTCTGACGGAGATAGATACATCCATTAGTGGATATAAATCTACCGAATGAGACAGAGAGTTACGTATGTAACAATGACGGCACTAGTAAGCGTTCGAACTGAGATACAAGCCATTATTTGTATGCTGATTTTTGGGTGAACAGATGTCAGGACTTCTTCATGGAACGGATACTTTTGCGGAGTCCATCAAACTATTCAATTCTATTTTTATTTAGATGAGTGTGAAAATATCTCACACAATGGATATTTTCATATTGAACCTTTTTTTCTTTGGTGATCAGAATTGTTCATTTCAATTTATTTACAAATACGTATGCAAAATAGAAGATATGAATGCTTGGATACATATTGAAAACCTTGCATTGGCATACATTTTGCATGATTATGACATGTAAACTACGGAATGATATTCATATATATTGATGGATAACAAAGACAGAAATGTAGATATGAACAGATTAGATTAGATAAGTTCAATGAGACAGCGATTGCTAGAGATAGATAGATAGATAGATAGATAGATAGAGTGAGAGAGAGAGGGAGAGGGAAATATATAAGGAAATATAAAAGAAATGGGAATAAACAGTTTTTATTCTATAAGTTGACTTTAGTTTAAATGATGAATGCAGTATAACCTTGCATCAAGCCACTAACGCACTCACATATGTACATATTTGATTGTTATATAATAGCAATAAGGGTTGTACAAATAAAAGGAAGTCTTCAAGAAAGCTTCTTGTCCAAGAAATATAACAGAAAATAATTGAATTTATTCCAATGGAGAAGGATTGGCTCCTCTGCCAGTCGATCTTGATTTGTTTAGTTCGTTTTTTTTTAAGAACAGACTGGTTTAGCTCGAAAGATTGGAAGATTCTGAAACTATAAGATCTGGATGATTCTACTCTGTCATTGAGACGATTTACATACTGTGTCGGTTTGAAAGGCTCTTCTAGTAGAGGCCATCAAGTCAAAACAGATTTTGACAGTTTTGACATGAAGAGACTAACAACAACAACAACAACAACAACAACAACAACAACAAAAACAACAACAACAACAACAACAACAACAACAGAAAATACAAAAAAAGTCACATAAAGTGCATCAATGAAAATCTGATCTTCAAGGATTTCTCGATTCGGCCAAGCTGATTGAGTAGACTTTATAAGCATTTCATGCGAAGGTCTTCCATACTATATACAGATTACAAAGCAATATCTTTATGATTCCCAGATATTTGTTTTAAATTTGCCTTGGTTGGGTATGAAAGATTTTCTCATGATATTCAGAAAGCTTGCCAAGCATAGAAAACGTGCTGCAAATATGCTACAAATGATGGGGGCCGATATTATCATCACCGATAAGTGGCACAAACAAACTCAATTTAGTGTTAGACAGCAGGTGAGGATCGAACTGAAATTATTAAAGTATTGATATTGTAATCCAATCATTTCAAGAGATCGTCAGAATGAAAATGAAATTAGTGATATGAGTAACCCTACCCCTACACCTTCAGAAAGTTCACTTAACGCCTTTCTGCTTTCCCAGAATATCTACGGATGGCTTTTAGCATTTCTCGATCTTAAAAGATGTGGAGCAAATGAGCAGTTTAAATGAATTTTTAAATGTTTCCAGCCAAAACAACTTCTTTTTCTACCTGTCATCGTCGACTTTGAAGTTTGCTGTTTATTGTCCACTCTAACTGATTAGGTAAGCTTACTAAAAGGCAGTGTGCTTGACTGTTTAATGAAAACACTAATTGGAGTCCTTTGAAGACACTCAATATCTGACAAATCTGTCCAAAACAAATCCGTCGTTCAAGCATTGAAGCATAATATTATGCGCTCTTTCAGCATTGGAGTCATTATATTTTGCAACCATTGCAATGGTGTCAACCATTAGGAAAATCTTGAGCATTACTATTTTTTCTGTGAGGGACTGATCTAGAAACGTCACAATGTATCTCGTATACATAACTTGCTTTATACTTCTAGACTGTTGTAGACATGATGCACTTCAGTTTATTTATTCTCTCTCCAGCATCATTTGAATTGCAAGTCAAATTATATGAAATGTTTTTCTCTGTGGACAAAGTTGAAATTTTTACTATGGATAAGGCACCACAAAACCAGATAAATGTTCGAGACAAGACACGACAGCTTTTGTTCATCACAGTTATCCCCCTTCGTCGCATTCGTACTTTGTGTTTTCTCTCTTTTTCAGGCATATTTCCAACTGTTTGCATAGATGATCATTCCTATCTTTTCTCTCACCGTTTCTTTCTTAACGTTTCGTTTGCTGGTAAATCATTTCTATCTTTTTCTCTGTTTTTTTTCCGTCAAATTCTATCCTGTTTGACACTCTCTTATCTCTCTTTTCCAGTATTTTACCCAGTCATGAACTCAGACTCACAATCACGCAAAGTCACATCAAGTCACACTCAACAACTGAAAGTAACATACAATCACACAAAGTCACAGACACGAATCGCTTGCTAAATATATTCACGAAGTGTGTGCGCGTGTGTGTGTGTGTGTGTGTGTGTGTGTGTGTGTGTGTGTGTGTTATCCAATTTCCATCTCGTTTATTTCTTCTCATAACTGTTTTCAACATGTTCTAATCACATTGGTCAGTTTCAATTTTTTTCATAATCTGATTTCCTTCTGATTCTTGATTTGAATTTTATTATTTATGAATTATCTTTGTTCGTTGCATTTTAATTTTGCATATTTCCTTTTGTCTGGATATCCATTGTTTGATATTTTTTCTTGTTGTGCTTATTTCTATTTTTTTTCAATCATCAAAGTTTTGTTTCACACATTATTTCCAATGTTTTCCCATTTCTCTAGTACGAACCAATGCATGCAATCTCTTTACGTCATACCAATGTACGGAGAGTGAGAGAGAGAAAGAGAGAGAGAGAGAGATGAGACGGATAGAAAGAGATATATACACACATACACACATGCATGCATGCACTCACAACACACACAAATATATATATATATATATATATATATATATATATATATATACGTATCATATAGCGAGGGAGACTGATAGTTAAATGTAAATATAGATACACCCATTAAAAGACACTTATGCATACACCAATGTACACCAGTATATATATATATATATATATATATATATATATATATATATATATAACTTTTTTACAGTACACGATTTCATATACTCTCTGTTTTCATTGCAACACTTCACCATACTATTAGGTATTTTTTATATGCATTTCAACATCTAATTTTTTTCTCAAGTCTTCTGTTGTTTTTACTTCTTATTTGTTCCCTGATTCCTAGACCAAATTCACTGCGTCCTTCATTTCTGTATGTAGATTACATGACACTCCCCATCGTTCAGCTTTAATCGACGAGGGTATATCCTCAAACTACACTCAGGTTGCCAATCCGGGAACAGAATATTTGCCACATATTATTTAGATCAGTGTCCGGCGTTTTGGCATTTGTTCTGTTATTTTTTCATCGGATTTGCATGTGAAGAAATGTTATTTCAAGGAAAAAAACAATGAAGTGCAAGTGAACTGCAGAGAAAAACAGGGTAAAATGTCAAGAAACAAATGGAAAATATACAGAAAATTATCAAGATTTACATTATTTCTACCATAGTATGGATATGTTTTTCTGTGAAGGTCGACACGATACTCGTATAATTGTAAGCTTATTTACGTAACAATGTCATTGTATCTGCATGAAGTCAGGCGTACTTTGTCGTCAGTGTATCTTTGCATTACGATTTTCTTGTCTATATGTGATTTTCATGATTTTTTTTCACATTGACAGCGTTGGCATTTGCACCTTTACTGATATTCATGAGGCTACTCTTTTTTTGCAAAGTTTGTTTCAGTACATCGTGCATCTGAAACACTTTTTTTTTCCGGGTTTTATTTTGAACTTTATATTCTCAGACTTCGTCAGCAGACACTATATATATATATATATATATATATATATATATATATATATATATATATATATATATATATATATATATATATACACGTATATGCATACATACATACATATATATATATATATATTTATTTATATATATATACATATATATATATATATATATATATATATATATATCGTAGTCCGATGGAAGTCGAAATTGCTTGTTCGTGCGTCGCATATTACCTGGCTACTTACCAATCCATTTATTTCTTGATTATACTTCGAGGCAACGAGCACAGGAGTAACTAACTTAAACTGATGCTTTGTTGTCTATTGCTTGGGAGAGATATGAATCCATGCCATTTTATTTTCCCTAAGTCGTCTCACAGGATCTATTTTCTATGCTGTTAGCCTCTCGGCCATACTACATCACGTCTATTCAATTATACTGCAATGATTTCCAGGACATTTTATTCGAAATCTTCCCTTTCCAAATGGCCATCGATCACAATGGATGTTGAAACATTGTACTAAAACGAAGTCAAAGAGGAGAGCATTCCAAAAAGATCGTGTTGCTTCATGCTGAGTAATCTTTGGACATCTCTGCCCAACCGGTTAGGAAATATCCAGTTAGATGTGAACTATACAGACACCCTTTACACTCCATATTGATTTTATGGTGATAGATCTTTGATAGCACTCAGAATTCATGAGTATACATTCTACAATGGTGCATCAAAGTCATTCTCCAAGAGTTTTCCTGTAGGATAATTACTTCTCTCTGCATAGACGAGTTCATCTTTCTTCGAATCCCTGTTCATCTATGTACTAATCATTGTTGTTTTTCCATCAAAATATTTGCTTTTCCAACCATCTGGAAATCTGTTTGATTATATAGACGTATTTCCAGAGGCATGCAAACGTACAGAAACTCACAGAAACACATTTACACGTGCATGGGTGTGTGTGTATGTGATGGATAGTGTTTAACGGTCATACTAGCTTACTACTAATATATTTTTTAGTTGTAACCTACGATGATATCAAGTGTTCAAGAATAAACAACAAAACAGTGGTATTTCCTTTGGGCAGTAGTGCAGGATAAGTTAATTTTGCACTTTATAGTTACTATAATGAATTTGTATGCGTACTCAACCCGGATGATCTTGTGCCAGGCTAGTTAAGTTGAGAAAAAATCCCGATGAAACGATTAAAAGTTACTAAAATGCCTCAAATTGGTGGCCGTTACGATTTGGGGAAAGTTCTGGTACAGTTCAGCATTATATTATAATTTCAATATATGTGCAATGATTTTTTCAATTTGCATGGTGTGTGTGGGGGGGGGGTTATAAGATATGTTTTTTAATTAGTCAAAATGGTGTTCGACAGATGGATAGCAAGGTTCGATTTGGTCCGTAGAAAATTATCGTTAGTTATATCATAAATCGAGCACAGCGGTCTCAGCAAAAATTATTATAATGGAAAATGATATCCCAATTCCCACGATGGAATTAACAATAGTTCTGTACAACTGATAAAATTAGTGTCTTGTTTAGGAGTTTAATCACCTCACAAATATTATTCCAATAAAAAAAAAAAGAAAGGAACTGAAAGATATCTAAGATAAGTAAGGTTAGGTAATCGAAATGCACCAGTGCTTTTTTTTCCCTCGGTTACATGATAGTTATACCGGATACCTTTCAAAAACACAATGTAATTGCTACAAACTCGATTTTGCATTTTTCATGCGATCAAGAGGTACAATGAATGCACAGTTCCGGCTGTAGATGGCAAAATCATTAAATATAATAATAATGGGTTGGCTTTGCGGAGAAAAAGTGGGTGGGGGATTTCACGATCATGAGATACTTAAACAGTGTGACTATGTAAGCCAAACAACGTTTCAGAGTGTATGATTGAGTTTTGAGTCGGACAGTGGCGGGCATATCAACAGCACCTTCTGAACCGATTTATTGCTCCATATGATCCATCCAAATATCAAAACCTCTTGGTATATTTCTCCTTGCAGATACCTTTTGACTATTCCTACGGTGAGACTGGCCAGTGACGTTAAAAAATTAAAACAGGAACAAATCTCAATTTGTTGATACCTGAGCTGGCTATTGGATTTTACAAACACATTTTGTGAGCTGGAGATGCACTCAAGACACATAAGGACTCCTTTGGGAAAGTTCTATCTCCCAATGATATATATATATGTATATGATGTAGAAATTATTCTATAGATAGTATGCAGGTATGCTAGGATCTCATAGGGAGATAAACGCCCCTGTTTTGCACGGATCAAGGTCACTGATGGGTAAGTTGTGGTAACCGTCTCCGCCCCGGAGTTATCAACGGTTGAGTGGTTATCCAGTCTTTCAGAGCACATAAAGAATACAACGGAATCACCATGTTAATATAACTGCATGGAATCTGCAAAGTTTGTAGGAAAACCACATATCTAATAGCGTAGCACAGCAAGACGTGTCCATGGAGCTCAGCCGCTTTAACATCGATGTTGATGTCCTGAGTCATATTGGCTTGAAGAATGAGGCTCTAGCAAGACATTCAGGAGTGGTCGCCAACAGAACGTGCACATGCATGCAAAGGTTGGTTTTGCCATCAGAACAAGGTTCTTGACAGGCTTCGTAAGGATTCATCGAGTGAATCATGAGTATGCACTTGAAAAGAGTGAATGGCCAGGACACCAAATCCAGGACATTTTCGAAAAGGTTGAGTGAGTTATTATATACTGAGAGCTACACAGACGAGAGCAGCATCTTCCTGCTGACAAACAGCGCAACCAGAAAATTTCTCGTCACCAGCTCACACTTCCAACAGAAGGACAATGACTTGGAAATACATGTTATCAGGCCAACACCTAATCGACTTCTTCATCATCCATCAGCGGGAATGGTATGCTGTCAAGCTGACATGTTCGGCTGAAGGTACAAGTCCCCACTCGGGGACAAAGTACCCTTCCCTTTGAACAGAAAAAAAAGCTCTAATGTATCCGAATGAGGGTTGCTTACAGTTGCCTAACTTTCTTTCAACACAACAAGAACCCAAGCAATTCTGCTTATGAACTGCCTGACAGCCATTTGTAGGAATATCACAGCCAGGAGAACAGAACCAAAATAGTGAGAAACATTTAAGAGTGAAAGGAATTAAGACAGAAGAAAATACTATGAAGACACGAAAAAAACTGGAAAGGTGAGAAAATAAACTATAAATTATGAGAAAACAAGAGACTCAAAGATTATTCAGCATGTTACTAATGGACTTAGAAGATCCTAACTGGCGTCTGTTTCAATAGGAAATATTGTTAAGGCTTCGAACAATTACGAAAATGATCGTTCACAGTTGAAAAAGATTCTGGTGAAACAATCAGATAAATACAAATTGAATCTTCTATTACACAAAAAATATTTATTTGTTTTGATGCCACGTATCCATTTCCTCGCATTAAATTGTGAATTCCATTTATTTCTTCAGAGAAATATGAAATTTATAATTAACACTTGTTAATTTCTGGCTTGTTCCAATATTTTTTTCCACAAGGCGGGAATCGTTCATGTTTGATGAATCGGAAGAATACTTAAACTAAGATAATTTATTACACAAAGAATTATTTCCGTTACATTTGCAATCCTTCAAAAAGTTATATAAATGCTTTTGAACATGAAGGGGTTCAAAACAGCAAGAAGTGGGTGTTCAATTATCAGATATATATGAATATTCAGATATAAGAAGTCCCTTTATCAAAATGCAATGTTATATGTAATCATAATCAGCAATTTTTAGACAAACTTTAGGACAAAAGCTTTTCTCAATTCTTCCTTTGAAGAACAGAGGGTCATGTTGATCCTTGGAAAGTAGTTGGTGATTGATTGAGGTCCACTGCTAATAGTTCTTTCTGTTAAGCCAGAAACCTTCCTATACTGTTTACTTCCTTGAGTAAAGGAATACGGATGAATTCATGCCTCTCTTTGGGCAATCAATGCAAAGTGTCAGTCAACAGCGTGGTTAACCATTACGCAAATCGAACCTCGTAAATACATGATTGGTATGGGAATGTCATTTGAAAGTGGAATCCCATGATCATGAATACTCGGTATTATCATTTCATCCCCTTCAGCGACAACAATTCAAAAAATTTTAAAATTGTAATATCAAATTCGAGGCCTCTACCTAAAACTCAATGAAAAAATACTTGTTGACTAACCAAAAGCATGAACCCCAAAGAATGTCCGAGGAAGTCACCAGAAAATAATTTCATATGAATGCGCTCTTTATAACAAATCGACTGCCATAGAAAAAAAGTACACAACTTTACCTGATAAATTATTGACTTGCAACATTAGATCAGATAGTTGTAGACAAAATAGATTTCAGCGTAAATAAGATCGACGATTCTAACTAAACCCAAGCATATATATATATATATATATATATATATATATATATATATATATATATATATATATATATATATATATACACATATATATATATATGTGTGTGTGTGTGTGTGTGTGTGTGTGTGTGTGATGTTGTTTGTTAGCGTATGACTTTTCATGGATTTGATTGTGATTTTTTATGAGCTTGTTCCCGTGTCAATATTCATCGGATCTCCGGTGTTTGAATATATTTGATGATACACAGAATTCGAATATTTCGATACTCTTTAGAAAGGAAAACACAAATAACCAGGAAAAAAGTTAAAATAAAGTGGCAAAATTCTATGGAAGTTTAACTATGCTGTGGATTTTGCTATGCCCACTGTCTACGTGTTTGTATGATAACTTTGCAGATGCTTATCCACTCTGACACAACAAAAGAATATGACCTTGTACGGAAACTTACCACTGATCATAGGGCGATAATTATTATCAAAACCCACTAAGAAACACTATGAACTTGAAAGCAATGTGCGCATTTTTATAACGCAGTGTACTTAATATCATCGGAATGAAAAACCAATCCATATGCAACTAAAAATGGTAACTGTGAAAGTTAAGAATTTCTAATTTACAGATTATTATCACAATATACGACGCATACACTAGTCGAAAAATCTCCCAGGTCCACCCTAAATTTGATGAGTTCTTGCCTCATGGACACATCCATCGCTTAGGTATCATCGAAATTCATCAAAAACGTGTGGACAGAGAACACTGAATTCATGAATACTTATAATTTAAAAAAAAACAAACAACTCTAAATCGAAAAATCCCTCCATCTGCTCAAACATAGAATCAATACACAGAATTTTTCAAACATTTTCGATCGTGAGCAGGTTTAGTTTTTGTGCTTTATTAGTCTCAGAATTACTTGTATGTTCCCATATTTCTACAGTATTACTATTCCCATGTCGACAGTGTGATAAATAATGTACATTGGTATTCGTCATAGTGTATAAAGGAAGTAATTTCAAGGAGTATATTGTTGCTCGTATCAAATTACTCACGGTAGTGATCACAAAAGGGAAGAATGAGTAAAGGTTGTGATTCAGAACTCTGCTCACCGTGAAGGTCGTGGTAGCTACATGAGTGCTCCCATGCGATAGAATGAAGGTTTCAAAACCATTTGAGGTTCATTTCTTCATTTTTGAACCACTCCCGTTCTGATCATATTTTTCTCAGTCCAGCTTTTGTAGGATATATATATATATATATATATATATATATATATATATATATATATATATATATATATATATATATATATAGAGAGAGAGAGAGAGAGAGAGAGAGAGAGAGAGAGGGGGGAGAGAGAGGGAAGAGAGGGATCGTTATACACCTGCCTGATGTCAGATATTGCATAAAACATGATTGAACCCGACAGAAGAATCTTTGCAGACATTTTCCGATGAACAATTCATTCTTGCAAAAGCACTAGATATTCATAAAATTTCGAGTTGGATTTTTAGTAGCATCAGTGAAATGGAATATTACGTAAGAACGACAAGAAAAAATCTGTAGACGGATGGGACTGGCAGTTAGAATTATAAATTTGATGAGAATTTGAATGTTTTATAAAAAAGATTGTTTTTGAATCATAAAAGTAGAACAAAAAATCAATCGGGAGAAACGTTGTATGAAAGAGAAAAAAACTATACATAAAAAATGATCGATTGGTATTGACATATCCCAGAACGACAACTAGCATCTGCTTGATGGGGGAAAAAGATGAAGACACCAAAAAACTGTCATAAAAAGGGGGGGGGAGAAAAAAAGGTAGCTTGAAGCATAAACAGTGTGTATGTGTGTGAGGGGGATTAGGCGGATGGCTTTATATGGGGAAAAAACAAGAGAATTCAGAAAACCAATACTAAACTTTTTTTCTATGGCTGAAAGTTTTACTTCGTATAAGTCTTCCATCATATTTAATTTTCATCCATAAAAGTATTTACAATCAGCGCAAAAGGTACTAGTACATTTCAATTGATTCATTGCGATATCCTTATACAGCTCTATGGTTGACAGAATTTGTATCAAAAATGTTTTTTATATAACTCTCCCAATTTGAAAAAATATAAGTAGTCAGCATTCCGTCGATTTTGAAATTTTAAGAGCAAGTGGAGACTTTCATGCTGGCTACGGCTTCAGTCGGTCCTTCTTGAGCTCATCATTGCATTGCTACCCAGCCGTTTGCAATGAGTAAATTAGGCGTTATATTACCAATTGCTAAAGAATTACACGTTCCATACCCCTGCAGTATTAAGACAACACGGATGCATACTCCCGGAGAGGTTATGAGCTCCACCCATCGGGTTGTTACTCGCTTGCACAGTTCTTACTTCTGAGACTTGATAACGAAATGAACTGGTAACTCTTTACACCAACCGTATGTATGTATGTATGTATGTATGTATGTATATCTATCTATCTATCTATCTATCTTCTATCTATCTATCTATCTATCCATCTATATATTGGTCATTGGATATCTATTGTTATGTATCAATCTTGTTCTGGTCAAATTTATCCGAAACGTATCTAGATGAATCTCTATAGGTGGAACAATTGAACAACAAGCCAAACAAATAGTTGAAAGCATAGAATCAAATATCACCTAAAAAATTTAATCCTGCAGGATCTAATTATCGTTGAATCAAATCAAAACATAACTACGTGTTTGAGAGCCAAGAAAGAAACGCTGTTCCAAAATTATCTTTATGGAATTTCAAGTTAGGTTTTGCACAAACATCAATTGCCAAAATGCTTCTCTCGCAGCAACACTACTGAATAGGATAATTACGGAAAAAATAAAGGAGGCAAGTATCTATTTCTTCTTGTCGACAAAACTGATAGATTTGCAGATAAAATTGAAGACTGGTTTGTAAGAAACAGTGAGAGTTGTTTTGATGGGAAAGTGGTAATGAATAAAACAGAGTCAATGTATAAGTATTTGTACCATTTTCCGTGTCGTAATGGGTTTTGGTTACATGTTTGCTTTTTTTAAAATCTAAATCCGTTGACATGATAAAACGAGGAACTAAAATGGATAAAGAAAATAAGACCTAATGAGAGATCCAAGAGCAAACAAACAACAGACTAGATACGGTGTCTGAATAAAACCACATTTGAGAAGACAATATGAAACCACTCAAGTGTGCCCCCTACCCCAAAATGATTATTGCAAACACAATTACCCAGGATGGGAAGAGGTTTTGCACTTTCAAATCCGATTCCATAGTCGTTGCAGAAGAGCAAAAAGTGTCAAACGAAGCAGGGGTTTGGTAGGCGATGATCCAGACATTATGTTTTCATGGTTCAAAAGTCCTCCTCACGTGAAGAATCCATCTACTTTTACGCAATCGTTATTCCCAAGTCTATGATTATTGTACATCTTTGATATCATTTAATATAATCAGGAATGTATACAGAGAGGTATCTCAAAATAACCGTAGTTGTTGACTTATCCTCAGTCACAACTAAAAAAAGAGACTGTGTTTTGTTCGTATATCATGGCTGTCTACAGTTGCCTTATATTTATTAGCATCAATGACTTGAAACTCCCAGTTCCAGCTAATGTCACTGATTTGAGATTATCTGATACCAACAACTGCCGGAGCACCGTTACGTAGGAGAGATATGGAGAAATGAGACCATAAATCTTTCCTTTCAAACTTTCAGTCAATCAGACAAAACAAGTGCAATATAATATTTCAAAAATACTATAAGGAACTGTTTGCCAGGAAACGATTTCGTCCCGATAGGTACTGGAGATGGCAATATCAGTTACCACTTAGAAAGGCCTCAAGCTTTCAAGTGAATCGTTATGTCTGGCTTCTCAGTACAGCTGAGGCTTTATTGCAGTACAAAGAATTAGCACTGAAATAAATCGGTGGAGGACAGATAAGTAAGATCTGAAAAATGGCTTATTATCTTGAATAGAAAGTGCAATGAAATATATATTCGTCAGGTGTGTTTTTCTTCATTATTGTTGTGCATCAAAACGTCAAGTTTGTTCGTGGAATCGTCGTCTCGTTTAATTTAGATGTGTTTCAGTAAAATGGCGAACTAATGATTTTGACATCAACAAATACTCAAGTGTTCCTGAGGAATCCTTAGTTTTCCAGTGTATAATATTATCATTAATAGTAATAATAATAATAATAATAATAATAATAATAATAATAATAATAATAATAATAATAATAATAATAATAATAATAATAATAACCTGCAGACCATAGAGTAAAAAAGAAGGAGGGTGAAAAAAGGGAAAAAATACCAGGACCTAGCAAGGGAGTTAAAGAAAATGTGGAACATGAAAACCAGGGTAGTACCGGTCATAGTGGGCGCACTAGGAACTGCCCCCAAAACGCTGAGGGAGAGACTGGAGGAGATCGGGATTAGGGGGAGGATAGAGACCGTACAGACCACAGCACTACTGGGAACTGCACGGATACTGAGGAAGGTGCTAGAGATATAAGTACTGCAACGAATAGTAGCTCTGTCATGATATGCAAAAGAGGGAGGAGACGTTAGCTGAAGACCTGAGGAGACTTATTGTCACTCAGCCTTCAGCGATAACCACTGGGCAACCGGTGTGAAACTGTAAATCGTAGAATTACTGCGACCTATGAGTACTAGGAGAGGAGGGCTGGAGACTTGAGGAGACTTGCTGTCACTCAAACTCCAGCGGTTACCACCAGGCAACTGGTGTGAGATTCCAAATAATAATAATAATAATAATAATGATGATGATGATGATGATCCAATCCAAGCAAGAACAGGCCTTGTAATTGTAATCAAGGGAAAGTAAAACGTACTGGATAATAGATATGTCTGTGCCTGCATATCATAGAGTGATTACAAGAAAGTGTGAAAAGCTAAAGAAATATGAAGACCATGCGACTAAACTAAAATATGAGTCGAACATAACAGTCAGTAATACTAGATGCACTAGGAACCTCGCCAAATACACTGAAATCGAGCTTGGAAGTGTTAGAAGGATTGGAAATACACCGACCACAGCACTACTAGGTACTGCGCAAACACTGAGAAAATGCTTGAAATATATCTACAATCACGAGTTAAGGAAGGACCAAACAACTATGAAAGGGGTACACACCATGGCGCTGCGGTGAAAGCTGAGGACGATATGAGAGGGGGGTTGTCAACCTGAGGGAAGTCACTGTCACTCAGCCTCTTTCAAATACTACCAGGCAATCAATGTGGAACGGTTATCAGCAGTAATGCTGTGATTTCTGTGAGTGCAATAGGAAGTCTGGAGACTTGAGGGGACTTGCAGTCCTCCAGTCTCAACCAATAACCACTAAGCAACTGGTGTATCAATGGATAATAACAATAATAATAATGAATAATAATAATAATAATAATAATAATAATAATAATAATAATAATAATGATGATGATGATGATGATGATGATAATAATGTGAAAACTATGGTTGCATCTGTTCGAATCTACATATATATGTGTGCGCATATATATATATATATATATATATATATATATATATATATATATACATGCATGTATTCATGCATGTGCGTATGTATATATTTGTGTATTTGTGCGTATATGAGAGTGTGTGCGTATTTGTGATTGATAATAATATACATTTGCAAGTACGTCATTCTACCAAGAAATGCATCAAAATGGATGAGGATAACATAATTTTTTGTAACAAAGAACACCCACTAAATCTTAAAATTGTAAAATGATGAAAAAAAAAAAAATACTGACCATCGATATCTGCGAACCAATGGAGCCTTCGTCTTCCCTCGACAAAAAGAAAACAAAATATCAATGTTTCTCTCCATGACCTGTAGCACATATTTGTCGGGGAATACGGAGTCTAAGCAACAAGACAAAATATCTTACAATAGCTTTTCATTCTTTCTTTCCCTTTTTTTTGCTGTTATATTTTGTTTCATCCTTAGTTTCTTCCTTTGTAGTGAACGTTTGTTGGACTATCACAGACAGTGTAGCACAATGCTTATCTTTTGGTGCAATTGCCTCTGGTCACTTTAGCGACAGAAACACAATTCTGTCGACTCTGTAAATAATATAAGTAAGACATAATACACTGTGGTGTGCGAAGCCTCTTCACACTTACATTTTCACTGTTTATTGTTACACATATACCGTGTATGTAAAACGCATTTTATACATTGCAAAAATTGTACAGATTTTTCCAGTGTTCGTACATGTATCACTACATTCTAAAATACGTGTATTTCCTAATCATTGGTCCAAAGTGGTATAAGATTCAACCATATGAACAAACTGTCTTGGGGCATTGGAAACACGAATTTGGACCATAAATGGATTGAGCATCTCGAAATGTATGCTTTTGTTTCGTATGAGACTGGTGTCCTTTGAGGTGACTGAAATCAAACGAAATCAAAGCGTATGTTTTTTCCATTCAAACAATTCGGTGGAGCTCAAATATGCATAGTGATCACGAATTCCACTTGGATTCCACAATTCATGTGGATCTCACAGCCACTGTTACAGTACGAAAGCTGATGGGGCAACTATAATTATATTTTTTGTGAAAGATACTTAATCCGTGGGTGTGCATGGAGTATACTTGAATAGTCGATCAAAGATAAGTTCCAGAGTAACCCTTTCGGACACCAAAAGTGATTGAAACAATTGTTTATTTTGTGACAAAAGCGTAGTACCTGAGAATACACACAGATAGATAGATAAATAGATGGATAGATAGATAACCAGAACCACATAGCTGAAAAAAACAAACAAGAGAAAACAAAATTTGAAAAGTGGGGGGTGGGTGTTTAAAGATTTTAATGGTGGTTTCATGAGAAACGAAATGGAACAGAAGGAGAACTTGAGAGTAAAGAATTGATTGGTGAAAGAAAGATTAAGATAATTCAGTGAAATTGAAAGTAAGAGAAAAGTGACCCTTGCTTTAAGAAAGGAGATCAAAGGTTCGTAACCGGAGTAGAATGCGAGAAAAGCAGACAACGTAAAAAAAAGACCTTACAGGGAATTAGTCTACTGGCCACTTGACCCCGGTTGCCGGTAGTAAAAGGATTGAATAACATCTCCCACTCTCCTTTACTTCTCTCTCTCTCTCTCTCCCTCCCTCTCTCGAGTTCTATATCTCTCTTTCTCATTCTCTTTCACCCTCACCAAAATGGGTGATGATTCTGTCCACGCCTCAAATGAAGTCTATGGTATAAGATGGATTAGATTTTGAATTACCAACTTGACTTAAGACTCTCTTATCCTTTACGTGGCTGCAGTTTACATACGTGCAAAGAAATGGATTATCCTTAACCAGATCAGCTGCCCAGATGAGCAGGTTTAGTTATCGTGAGTGAAACATGTGTATGAACGTTGGTTCTGCATCCCAGCAAAGAACAACAACAACAAAAAATAAACAAAACAACTAAAACAGAAAATTAAAGGAGTTTTGGACTTCAACGTGACTTAACAATCGAAACGAATGATCACATAACAGCTCTACCAAAACCAGCAAAAATTTATCGGAAGGCGCAGCACTATTCACGATAAGTGTCGTCACTTGAGGACGAACAAAGAGTCGCTAATGGTGCAAAAGCTCGATACGTATACATATATATATATATAGATATAAATTAAGAGAGAGAGAGAGAGAGAGAGAGAGAGAGAGAGAGTTGTGTCACTTTTTTCAGCATGCGAGCAAAACGCCCAAACAAAAGTCGCTCTCTCTCCCTCTCTCTCTTTTCTCTCTTGTTTTTACACGCATGCACGCACATGCATAAACGTTTATATTCATCATAAAGTTATTGTTTTCAGGTTTCGAGTGATGTGAAATATAATAAACACTTTTTCATGGAGATTTTGTCACACTTGTGTGCAATGTCTCTGTGAGTGTTTTGCATAAGTAATATACATGTGTGTGTGTGTGTATGTGATGTGTATTTGAGCAGGTATGTGTATGTGTGTGTGTGTGTGTGTGATGTATATCGTATGTGAAGTGCATCTGCTTGTGTATGAATTCTATCCGTGAGTGTGATGTGTATGTGTGACGTGTATGTGTGATGTATATCCGTATGTTTTATATTTGTTTGTGTATGTGTGTGATGTTTATCTGTGTCCATGTGTGTGTGTGAGAGAGTGAAGTGTATTTCTCTGTGTGTGCATAAAGGTGTGTGTGTGTGTGTGTGTGTGTTTGTGTATGCAAATATGAATGCGTTGATAGTAATACAGTAATACAGGCAACTAAAAGTTTATATGAAGCTAATTTTTACTTGGGTATTTTTTTTCGGATCAAATATCTCCAAAATATCCTTGAATTTTAATTTTTGGAGGAAATTGATCCCTGTTCTAATGATATCAAGTCAGTTCTAGTTGGTTTCAGACGTTACAAAATTTCATGCCATCG
>OY735202.1:7649389-7726889 GCA_963457665.1 Thysanoteuthis rhombus | reverse complement strand
ATTTGTACAAGACATGTCATGCGCACTTGATTATAAGGACCTTACAGAAAATGATTGAATATCTTCTATTTATCCACGCACACACACATTCATGCACACTCACACACACACATATTCACACACACGCACACACACATATGTATATATACGTATTTTTATGTTCATATATATACGATTGGGTGTGTATGCTTTGGTAAATTTATGTGTGTATGTGCATGCACGCGTGCATGACTGCGTATGTACAATATATAATCTCATGGGCACTCATTATGCAAGGTATATATAAAAAAACAAACAAATATGTTTTTAATTCTGAATTACACGGCAGAAGTATTGACCCCAATTGGCCTTGACGAACAAACATTCGTGACGTGTCGAATGTCTCATAAGATTAATTCTTGATGATTGAAATATAATTGCCATTTGAATCAAATTATATCACCTCTAGCAATAACATATATGCATATCCTTATTTGTACGTATTCAGAAGTTATCTTGCAAACTGAGTTACAAGGTGGCTGACGATGTAACGGCAAAGAAATGCAACTAGAGGGCTGATTTCAAACTCGTTTATGTTCATTTCACTCTAATTAGCTTAGCATGATTCTATGGCCCTATCTAGATATTGATGGAATGGTGCAAAGGTGAATTGATTATTGCATTTTGGCTGCTTCTTGTCTTTTGAAAAATGTGTGTATCACAAATAGTTACGTAGTAGTAATGTGATATGTGCAGCGTAAGCAGGGATAGTTGATGCCGTAGTCAGCTTAGGACCTTTTCTTTATGTGTATGCAAGCTAACGTAATTCTGAAAATAGATGTGTATATGTACATATACAGACACATAAAAAAACCACATACACAGACACATTTACAGTGAGGAGAATCAGCATCCAACTACTTGGTAAATTACGTTTATTAACAAAAAAACTTGTTACGTAAATGTTTGATCGATTAAAAACTACCATCACTGCCACTATTTCACAAATTAGGAGGTTTTGATTTAGAATCAAGATTATTCCTAAGCAACTTTTCTCGAAAGAGCTAAAATAACTCCGTTGAAAACAACACAGCAGAGCAACGGTACCGATTTTATCGATAAGAAAAAGACCAAAATCTGCCTGCGATCACTACACCATTCCAATCTCTCTCTCTCTCTCTCTCTCTCTCTCTCTCTCTCTCTATATATATATATATATATATATATATATATATATATATATATATATATACATAAATGTATATATATGTATATATATATGGGGGTGCATGAATGCGTGCGTCTGCATGAGAGAGAGAGGGGGAGAGAGAGGGGAGCATAGATGCACATATCAGTGTCTATATGTTTAATTATAAACATCAGACTTTTGTTTTCTATGATTATCCTATTCATGCCTTGAAGGGAACTCTGGTTTTTTGGTCAAAACAACATTCCACACTGTCGTCTTGAAAGCATTGAGACAAAAAAGTTTACATTTAAGAGTAGCTTTTGCAATTTTACGATCCATTTAAAAGTTAGTTGAGTCATTTGGAATGTGTAGCCTCGGAGATATTCAACTGATGATTGTTAAATACAAGAAAATAACAGGTAATATGATATAAAAATTAATATACGAACGCGTATGCTCGAAAACATACCCTATTCACTCATACATATGATATTTATATTTGATTTCAGTTATATATACATACACACACACACACACACACACACATATATATATATATATATATATATATATATATATATATATATATATATATGTCGTTTGACATAAAAATTCCCGAGGAACAACATCATTTCTTCATCACAGGCATCACGATGTCAGTATTTTCTTGATTTGTCGAGTTCATCCTTCCATCTTGTATCTACTCCTCCTCGATTTTGCATGTGATATCTGGAGATCCATGTTGTGTTTTGAAATGTCGATTCGTTGACTGCAATTTTTGCAACATACCCTACCCATTTAAGTGTCTTGATAGATACTATGATGTGTCCAACTCCTGTTTTCTTCCTGGTATATTGTGCTGTCTTTTGATATCTCCATTTGAAGCCGAGCCTGATCCTCTTATGTGTTCGTTGCTAGCTTCTCAGTTTGCATCTTATTTTGGATGAGATTGTTGCACATGCTCTTCGTTTCTTCGAAGTTCATGTGTAGGCCAACTTTTTGCTTCCTTTGTTTAGTTCATTTAGTATTTATCTGAGATCGTCGAGGTTCTCCGTGAAAATGACAATTTTTTTCTGCGAATCTGGGGTTGCTTAGATATTTGCTGTCAATTCTGATTTTTCTATTCTCCTAGTTTTAATTTTTGGAGATCATCTCGGAGCAATCTTCAGAGAGTTTGGGTGTGCTTGTGTCACACTGTCTTACGTCTCTTTGGAGCTTGAAAGGATAAAAGAGTTACTGTGATTGTATATATGGCGCTGTACTTTGACGTATACAAGGTGTACACCTTGTAGAGTGATGGCCTTCATGACTACAGGAATATATAATATATATTAGTAATATATATATATATATATATATATATATGTATATATATATATATATATATATATATGTATGTATGTATGTGTATATATGTATATATGTATGTGTATGTTTATATGAATATATATATATATATATATATATATATATATATATATATATATATATATATATATATATATATATATATATATACTTGTCCCGACGAAAAGAATTGTACATTCCCTTATACAGAAACCTGAAATTATTTCTCGTCATACTCGGTTGATATATCAACGAATTCACACAACACAAAAAGAATAAACATTTCAAGAAAATTGGGGCAGCTGAAGGAATCAAACCCTGCTGTCGATAGGGTAGCTGCTTCACGGTAGCAATGCTTTTACGTTTGAGTTAAACGCAGGGGAATGCATTACCAGCCTTTAAATATCAATCATGATATTGCTGTTGATATAACACAGCATGTGAATCGCTCCTGCGTACTCTCTTCCTTTTCTTATTTCATTCCGTTTTATTATTTCATTCATTTATTCAATGGGTTTACTGATATGTTGTCTTTTTAATGCTATGACGTCATTGCAAGAGGGACATACTTTGGCGGGATGGCGACCAGAAAAGTTTCTTTGTTTTTTTGCAGGAGTGACTTATATCTCCCGTCTTGATTTCCAGCCAGCTGGCTTGTCTTGTGGTTTTGTATTGATAAATAGCATGAGGGGAAGGTGGAAAGAGACATATAATAGGACGGGAAGAAGGCATTAGGTTTTTATTGTTAGACTCTATTCTAGCCAGTCTGCAATGCACCATAAAATAGATCTTTATCAAATGGACAACTCAGCAAAAAGAATGGAAAATAAAGGAAAAGTTGGAAAGGGAAAGAAATATTATTGATGAAATAGAGAAAAAGGAAGACCAGTTTGATTGCTGCTTAGTCAAACTCCACTTCTATTTTGACTGAAGATGAGTATTGCCATAATTCATTTTATACAGTGAAGCCAAAATATTGATTTTTCCCAGTATATATTCAATTAGAAATAACTAATTTCATATTTGTAAGAAAATTTTCATTGATTGTGAGACTTGTCAGTTTGAGTCAGCTACAAATTGGACATGATTTCAAATCTCGATCTGAGGATTTTAAGTGTATGTATGCATTCATTTATTTGAATTAAATAAACCAATGCATGTTCTTACCATTAGGACTCATTTATTTACCACAGTCGGTAAGAGACACAACTATCGATCAGTTCGTTGTATTTTAAATCACGATAGTGTTAATCTTACAATCGGGAATTTGGTGTGAACCTCTACTGTTGTTCTTGTTAGGGTAGAGACACAAAATCATTTCGGATTTGGACTGGCATGTGACAACAGTCAATATTCATTAATGACCAAACATTTTTTTTCAGAAATCAATGATCAACCATTATTGACAGGGGATCAAAATAAGTTTTAAGAAGGTTCTAGAAAAGGAAAAAACAAATACACGACGTTTACATGAACAGTGAAGGTGCGTATAAACAGATATCAGTCGATAGATTCAGAACGAATAAGAAAAAAACGAACATTGAAATAAGTTGGAGGTAAAAATAGCAGACATATTGAGTTCGTGAGAACGTAAGAAAGAGATAAGATGAAGGAATAATCTGAGTTGATCTTTCGTCCAAAGGTTGAATGTTGACGGGAAGAAAGTGTGTGTCAGGGGATCGATATAATTTGGAGAGGACGTTGACTGAGGGATAAGATTTGGCTCAAGTAATGGCTTTGGCAAGTCAAGAATATTGTGTGTTGTGATGAAAATGATTAGATGGTTGATTTATGGAGATGAATCAACTAGAGTAAAGATTTGGCAATAGAGTCGTTCGCTGTGAAGCAGTTGGCAAAGCATTTATCTTGACATCTTTGATAATCCACAGAATCGGTTTCAGGAGGGAATCAACAGCGCTTGGTTTTACGTAGGAAAACAAAATTTCATATTCGAACCAAGTAAACCTCATTCCCAACGATGAATCCTTTCTCTATGAACTTCTTTTTCATTTCTTGAACATCCTGACCTAAAGTACTCTATCCTTATTCAAAGTGTTTCTGATTCTGAGACATATCGTAATTATTCTTCACTATTATAATCAGTATTTAAAAGGGCCTAATGTTTTTTTGTTTTTTTTTTTCGTCATACAGGGTAACAGTCCTCAAATACCGATTAGCAGTATCGATGGGCACTAACTGTGGAGATAAGATACCAGAATCAAACTTTGTAGTCAGTATACTCTAAGCTGAATAACATACAAAGGCACAAAGACACACACACACACACACACACACACACACACACACACACACATACATATATATATATATATATATATATGCAATAGGAATGACACGCACGCACACACACACATATGTATATGCAATAGAAATCACATGCACACACACACGTACGCACACACACACACACACACACACACACATATATATATGTGCAGTAGAAATGACATAAACAGTATGTTATGTCTGTTGTTATACTTATCGATCCATCCTTAGTAAATACATTTTCGCTGTTACCTATATCAGAAAGCTGTTTCATGAAAAGTGATATGTAGGATAAGATTATATCAATGAACAAGGTATATAATATCCTAATCAAATGACAAACTACATGTTTGACATGAGCTTTATTGTGAAACATACCTGAAAGAGGTTGTATTTGATCAGCACTGTTGCGGTACCACACTGATAGAACTTCTTTTTTTTATTCCCCGAAACGGTTACATGCAGGTCTTTGCAAAAGACAATTTATTCATTTTTTCAATGGAAAACAAAGTATATGTAAGGCTGAGGGAAACGCTGCTGAAACTATATTAATTGCATAGACAGTTATTGGGGAACTTAGTGACTGAAGAGACACCAACAATTTGAACATTTTCCAAAAGTTTTAGAACAATAATCATAAAATACAGAAACAGGAAAACAAGTGGTGGAGAAGAAGGGATGGTGGTAATATAGCCAGACTCTACAATGAAAGATTATGAACAGATGTCTGTTTTACTGTTGTGTAAACCTATAGATATATTTCCAATAAGGAAACTGTTTTTTTTTGTTTTGTTTTTTTACATTGTATTTAATAGTGCCACTCTATGCCATGACACAATGATGTAATTTAACTATTATCCTCAGTGTGCATAGTGAATTTTAATAGATACACTGTCATGTATTTCAAGCATTGAACGCACCCAGTGAAACGGGAATCACATCCTACCACATTGACTAATCTTGTGGTTTTTACATACAATCTTATGAGATTTCCATCCGATGGGAGGAAACGACGTTGATTAGTACGTATGTAAGTAAGCTGATGTATCATTTCCCTTCATTAACTACTTAGTTATTTTTGTTCAATCAATATCTTGTTGATAATTCGTGCATCGCATTAGTCAAATATATCATTATATATCCTGTACCGTTAATCAGTGAAGTCTGACATCCACTGATAGAAAGGTTACTCTTTGGTATTTTTAACGATTTTCTGATAACAAATAATGATTCTCATCCACTAGATGAAAAATGAATATTCTCAGATTTATGATTTAAAAAACGGTATGACATACTTTATCTAGAATTGCAAATCAGTCATGGATAATAAACCGGGAATAACACTTCAAACACTGTGAAAGAATTTGTTTCTTACCGATAAGTTTCACTCTCAGAACATTTCTCTTGGTAGTTGTTCACATACAACATCCTTTTCTATATCTTTCTGGGATCGCTATCGTGAGAACTTCATAAATTTTGCTAGAAGTACTAACAGATCATCATCCGATCTGTTGATTCTTGGACTTGATTTTTCGCATGAAAAACCTCAATTACCCTTCCACTTCGGGAAGAATTCAGGCCAGAGCAGGAATATCTGATTTAGCTTCTCCTTCTACAGTACAATGTATCAATTGATATCTAATTAAATCTGAACTTCGAAACGAATTTATTACAATGATTTGATCTTCAATTAAAGTTTTTGATGTGTAGTGCAATGAGAAACAAACAAAAACAAAACGGTCATTAATTTTAAGACACTATGATAACTTCATTAACTTTTTTTTCATAAAGGTCAGTTGATAGTTCCTTCTACTGGAAATGGTCAATAGTGTCCTGCTTAGTTTATCCAATTAATGATCATCTTTCACCGTCACCTTGTGACTGAACAGAATAAATTACTATCCTTATAATAAATTCAGATCAAGTAATGAATACAAGAAATTCGGACAGCATATCATATACTCCTAAAATTATCAGTTCTCTCAAGATCAAAGTTCAGAATTGAACACTTTTGAATTTGTGTCCAGGATTTTCTCTGCTATAACGCACGGTTATATAACAATCGAAATAAGCAAGATATATTTTCCTATGCAATATAGCTAAGGAAACCATTTTATTTTGTTGGATTAAACAAATAATTTCTCCCATTCATGAATATCGAAAGAGCACTCTGCACCTCGTGCTTCAGGGGATATCTCAGGTTATTGTCTGCCGAATGTGAACAGTTGATGTCTTTGAATTGATTCGAGAGTTCAGCTGGGAGTTTCAAAGTCATGAAGCAGCCAGAACGTTGTAACCGTGGGAACAACCAGAATAAAGGAATAATTTCGAATAAATCGATGTATAAACATCAATACCCATCACATAAATTGAGAGACAATTAAGGAACATCATCATTATCATCAGTCTTTAAACGTCCGTTGTTGGATATAGACCTTCCACAGGATTTGCCACACTTTTCTATCATGGGTGTCGAGGAGCCAGTACCCCCTGAACCTGTCTAGCTCGTCTCTCCATCTAATATTCTCCCGGATTTGATTGCGCATGTGATCTCAGGGGATCAGTGTCGGAAGTCGTGATGTCAATAGGTTATCTGCCATTTTTGCAACATGGCCAGCCCATCGCCCTTTGAGATTTTTAATGGACTCTATGATCTCCTGGACTGTTGTCTTTTCTCGGATGTACTGTGCTGTCTTGTGGTCTCTCCATGTGAAGCCAAGCATGTACACGTTGCATGGTTCTCAATTTACGGGTCTGTCTCTTGGTTAGGTTCCATGATTCGCCTTCATAAGTGACTAATGGGAGGATGCTTTGGTTATACACTCTTCTCTTTGGGACTGATGGGATCTCCTATTTTTTAAAGGTTTGGCTAGCTCTGCCAAAGGCTTGCCATCTTAGTGTGATTCTTTGCTTGATTTCTCCTTATTTTGAGGGTCTCATGGAGATTCGTTGTCCTAGGTAGATGTAGTGGTCTACTTCCTCTTGTTCTGTGTCCTAAGTTTTGATCTTAGTGTTTTATCCCCAATGTGGTTGTTGCAAATGATCTCCATCTTGCTGAAGTTCATGTGTAGGCCGTCTTTTGCTCTCTTCATTTACTCCATCTATCATTACTTTGAGGTCGTGTAGGTTCTCTGCAAAAAGAGCAATGTCGTCTGCAAATCTGAGGTTGCTCAGATGCTCGCTGTCTATTTTAATTCCTTCACTCTCCCAGTCTAGTCTTCTGAAGATAATCTCGAGGCAGGCTGTGAAGAGTTTAGGTAAGCAGGTATCACCTTGTCTTACTCCTTTCAACATATACTAGATCTACACCCTGTTAACCAATGGCCTCCATAACCTAAGGGATTTCTACAGAGTTAAACGCCCTTTTGAAGTCGATAAATGCTACTGCAAGTGGTAGTTTATTCTCAGCTGCTTTTTCTTTCAGCTGATTTATCGAATGCAGGTGGTCCATGGTCGAGTAGCTTCTTCTAAAGCCAGTTTGTTCATGTGGCTGGTTTCCATCGAGTGTTTTTGTGATTTAGTTGGTGATGATCTTTGTGAAAAGTTGAGTAGGCTTATACGCCTATAGTTGTTGAGGTCTTTCGGGTTTCCTTTTTTTTATATAAAAGCATTATGATAGCAGTGTTCTAATCGTCTGGGACTTCGCTGTGTTTTAAACACAAGTTGAACAGGATAGCCAGTTTCCTAGTGATGATTCTACCCGTTTTTCGGGTGTATACTCCTTAATCATTTAAAACTAAAGTGCATGTTATTTACATATTTCAAATTGCCCTGATAACATTCGATTGAGCAATATTTTTCTCAAAGGAATCTGTTGGAATTGCAATTCACATAAATCCAATTTCTGTACCAGCCTGTTCAGTTCTGTTCAATTTGGTGTGTTTAAATTGAAGGATCTGAGTCGTTATTACAATCCAAGTCACTAGTTAGCATGGTTTAGAATGAATTTCATTGTATATTTTATGTAATCATGTAATTGCAAGGCTGTGAGGATCGTGTCTGTTGACCCCAACCTTTAACGTTACATCCGACCAAAGGTTGGAAATTTATCAATTACACGTATAATTTGTACGTATGAGATTGCCGATAGGATGGGATACTAACTAAAGAGTGCCAGTGAGCATCAGTTGACACCCCAGATTTTACTCTAGTATTCATTTTCCTGTAACAACAATGGAATTTCACTGAACAGGTTTGCAAAGTCTCAACTATGTTCCTCATCTCCTCTGTGTATGGATGAATTCTAAACATTGATTTCATCCCCCCCCGCTCTCTCTTAATTGATACATATATATGTATGTGTCTGTGTCTCTGTGTGTGTCTATGTAGGGATATCCTGTAAAACATCTTTGGTAAGTTTTTCACCTTACCTGACTGATTCGATCAACTATGCTGCTAATGCTAAGCTCAAACATAACCCCTAAAATTGTTATCAAATCGATATTCGTTGGAAGATTTTAGGCGCCCCCAACGAAAGTTTTGAACTATACAACAGTGGAGGATAAACAAAAACTGATTACACTACAATGTTATCTACAATCCTTATGATTTGAGTGAAGGATAATTTAAAAGAAGAGTTCTTTTTTGATCTTGAACAAGGATTACCAGAACCTTTTTAGGATGATACATATAAAACATTATTGATTTTATCCTTGCGAGATATTTGCTCCGATTAATAAAATACACAAATCGATTTTCATCATGTGTATCATGCATGAGCCAGTGTCCCCGGAAAACAAAAAAAAATGTGTAAGAACAATCAGAAAATAAGAGGACGCCATTATGTAAATTACAATTTCATGGAGAAGAGAGACTTCTCGTTTATATAACAATTTCAGGCATTCAAGAAACATGGGTATACGATTGTATACATACATACATATATATATACATATATATACATACATTTATACATACATACATACATACATACATATATATATATATATATATATATATATATATATATGTATATATATATATATGAACCTACTCTTACGAGAATACACATGCGTGTTCTCAAACCACAAACACACACAACAGACAAACATTCATAGATACGAATTCATATGTTCCTTGTTCTATACTAAACTACTTGATATATTATGTAACTGACTAATTCAGTGGTGAACGTATCTATTCAAATTTGAATTACCCTATACATTTGGGGAAATGGAAATAATCTTGACTGAAATGAAAACTCTATGACTCCCAATTTCCCCAAAATTTTCCAGTTTTAAAAGGACTGCACAATGTGTCCCGCTTTTCTTTACTAAAATAATGATGCCACATATCCTTCCAATAGTTAATTTATCCTTCTGGAAGTATCAAAGCCTTTGATTCATGTACGCATATTTGCTTGAAGTAATAAGGCAGTTTTTTCTTCAGAGCTTTTTGAAGAATCTGAGCAAATATCAGACGAGATTCGATTAAAACAGTGTAACTTGTGTTCTACCCTTTCTAACCCAATTCAAAATTCCTGCTTGAAATTGTAGCTTTGAAAGGAAATATTCTTCAGTTCGAATCCATTTTTAGATTGTATCTGCCCTCTCAACATATGTTGTTTTTTACTGTTTTAGGGGTTATGGGATATGTGAAGATTGGAATTTTAATTAAATTCTCACATGATTTTCTACTGTCGAGTAGGTTCCCCTTTCAATTATCAGGCTGATGAAACATCAGTCTCGCTTGGAGAGTTTGATATTCGCTCATTTCTCACTCCTGCTAGTGATGAGTGTTCAAGCACAGCATAAAGTCAGGTTTGGGATACTGATTTTAGTAGCTTCTCAACTTCAGACTTTAACGTAACATAATCTTTCTACCACCATCCTTTCAAGACCAACGTATCATGTAATACACTTAGGATAGTAAATCAAACTAAAACGTCTAGCATTGTTAAAATGTTTCGTTGAATAATTTTCTCTTTTTGTTTTGCTTTGAGACTTCTGTCAATATAGATCGTATCAGTTCAGACAATCTAGACTCTCAATTGGCAGTTCTAGATAATAGAGATCAATAACCTGAGCTAATTCATGTTACAACGTTGGCATTCTCCTCCGTAAAAAAAAACCGAGGCAGGAACATTGCGTGGCATTAACTCACCAGACATTGTAGTTGAATAGTTATTAGAATTATTTCGAAAAATGAAATACACAGATATTAGATATCGGCACAGAAGATCGACAGAGTGAGGTCAAATTTTACTTAGACTATTTGTATCTCCAAGACATGGATCTACATTTACCTGAGCGTCGATCTATCGTTGTCAAATATGTTGATGGAATACCATAAAGTTATTCATTCTTTGAAACCCCCAAACATATAATCATCCTCATTACCAATGGAGAGGTCTTTCGCAATTGTCAATCATAGCAAGTTCCAATCGAATGATTTTTTCTCGTTAGCTATCATAGACGATATATCAACGTATATCTATCTATCTATCTATATATATATATCTATATCTACATCTATATATATATATATATATATATGTGTCTATATACGTACATATATATATATATGAATGTGTATATATATACACATTTATACACATATATATATGTACGTATATACATGTATATATATATATATATATATATATATATATATATGTACATACGTACATATATATATATATAAATGTATGTGTATATATATATATGCATATATACTCATATATATATATATGTACGTATATACATACATATATACATACATATATATATATATACATATATATATATATATATATATATATATATATATATATATATATTTATATATATATCATAAACTGTGTGACTTTTCTGTATCACCGTTTGTAAGAATGGACACAAAAACATTCTGATTTTGGTGATGAAATTATCTTTCCCACCATCTTGAAATGAATATTGTATCATATCAATATGTCCGTATGTCGTGCGTGATTTGCAACTGAATGACCTTCTGGAGATTATTTATGCCTGGTCAGTAATTTCGTTCTTATTTCGATGAGAAACATCGAAGAGTGAAAATAAATTTATCCAACATTATAACATCCGTACCGTAGAGCATCGATAAATCTGACAAAAAGCGGGTAGAAATTTTTTGAAAGAGAACAGAGTAGAAATTAAGTTCAATCAGTCAGTGATAAAAGGAGAACGAAAAAGTAAGTTTTATATTTATGTATCGTTATTGACGAATACTACCCTCTCTAAAGAACCATTTCTGTGGATTGATATGCTTGTTTTGTTTTTTTATTTCAATGTTCTACTTTAATTTGTTGAAGTTTGGAGTACCGAAGTGATTAGCAACACAGGGTATGGGATCGTCGAGCCGAGTTCAATCTTCGACTGAAACAATCTGCATTTGCTTTGCACTCTGCCTAGCCTATTCATTGATCAATAAAGTGTTGAAATACTACTATCAAAGTTGGAAGAAAAGAATGCCTGTCGAAAATATCTAAAAAAGTGATTTTAAAAAATGCCGATTATATTCTTGGATGACATTATCAAACAATTATATCAATACAAACAGTCGGTCAAAAATACTTCATTCAAATGAGTTAAACACCGTTGTTATCATATGTTTCATTACTATATTTTTCTTATAATGTAAAATTGTATGTAATGATGGATTCAAAATCAAATACTAAGTTTACAACAATGAATGGCAACTGTTCCAAGTTTCAGATTATTTGTTTATCAATCGGTTTTTCCTATCTAAAACATCTTGACATAAAGTGATACAGTTTTACACATTCTCCCACATGAGGATAAAAGGTCCGAAAAAAAAATCTTAAACAATCAAACTCAACTCTATGGGTCCTGCTCCTGACATACAATCAAAACTGTCACTCTATTTCTGGGTTGCCATGAGTCCTGAGGAAACAGAATTTGAAGAAAGAAGAAAGAACCGTGATTGAAATTTCCTTCTTTTTTTTATTCTTCGATTCTTGCTAAATCCCACTTTCGTGTTGTCGTGTCAGCCAGAAAGCCCACATTGATGAACGGTGAGGTGAAGCCCTTGGGCATTGGGAATCGTGACGATTCTTTACTTGAGACTAAGGCCGTTGCTTCTACTATTTTCATTGTGGTATTAACTTGATATCGTAATGAAGTGAGACAGCAAAAGAGGGGGAGAGAGAGAGGGAGAGAGAGAGACATACAAACACAGATAGAGAGGAAAAACTGTGAGAAATTTGTTTCATGATTAATTCAGTTATCTGACACTGATATAACTGACCCATTAACATAAATTTCTTAGACCTTTCGTAAATGAATTGAACTCAGATAGAATTTTGAACGTTACCACGACTTTCAATGGACTTACACGTGAAGATTATAGTTGGTTCTCCTATAACATGTAATCTATACGACTATTTGGATTAATATATGCGGTTTTACTGGGATATTTGTTCTATAAGTTCGGTTAACCTGGGATATTTACAAAAAAAAATCCACTCTACGATTTATTGATGATCGGCATATGAATTGGAAATACAAAAATGTTAAATAATACAATTATATATATATGCACATACACATATTCCCATTTCAAAATTGCGCCTATACATATGGACACACATTCGTTTCCATTGAACGCTCAGCTGTTGATTCGAATCAACGGGGGCACGTTGAAAATTGTAAAATTTATTCAGGCTCCTGGAGATAATCTCTCTCTCTTTTTTTCATTCCACCCTTCTCTCTCTCTCTATATATATCCGTCTATTCATCCTTTCTCTCTTTCAAATCATACGTATACTCACGTCTGTCTTTTACATTATAAAACAAATACATTGTCACAGTCTGGCAAAGCTTTTCTTGCATAGATAATAAGAATAGTGTCAGCGAAAAGATTATAAGTTGGCTCTCATCAGCTGAATATATATAACTAAATGCTTCCTAGATCTGTCATTTATCCTGTCTGTTCACGTTAACTCTCAGGATGTTTAAGAAGCCGTGATCACATTGGATCAAAGAATTATCGACATATAAAAGTGAAGAAGAAATGACTTGCGATGAGAAAAATTGCTTTGGTAGAAAAATAGATACTTTAGAAAAGAGACATCGATCTCAGCTTCTACTTCTAAGTTACAGTGGTATGAAACCCGGAAATGATCTAACACACTCCACCATTGTTCTGTGCTCATGACTGGCAGCTATTCTACAGTATGCACCGCGTGGGCGAATGACTTTGTGCACATCTGGCTGTATATCCAATTCCTTTTAGAAGTTATGTTTTCCTTGATTCATCATTTGTCATCCATTATATATATATATATATATATATATATATATATGTATTTATATATGTGCGTGTGTGTGTGTGTGTATATATATATATATATATATATATATTTATATATACATATATATATATATATATATATATATCCATGTATTTATATATGTGCGTGTGTGTGTGTGTGTATATATATATATATATATATATATATATATATATATATATATATACACACACACATATATTTATATATATATATTCATTCATATATATATATATATATATATATATATATATATATATATACATATGTGAGTGTGTGTGTGTGTGTGTGTGTAACTTTGTGTGTGTGTGTGCGTGTGTGTGTGTGAATCAAAATCCAATCGGAATGATTTGACCGAAAGCTGTGTTATACATTTCAAGTATTGAAGAAGACAAAATTGTCGAAAAAAACATCAAAATAATCGAAAAATCACATCATCAAACAATTTGATATAGTGCAGTTATTATGTGACTAGATAACCATCTATCTATCTATCTATCTATCTATCTATATATATATATATATATATATATATATATATATATATATGTATATATATATATATATATAGAGAGAGAGAGAGAGGGGAAAGAGACAGACAGACAGAGAGGGAGAAAGAGAAAGAGAAAGTGTTATAGAAAAAAGAGAAAGAGCGTACGCTTGATAGATCGACGTTATGTGCTTTTAATAAGTGTCAATAATACATATTTGAGAGTGACTTTATGACATGGATTAGTAGATTGGAGTGCTTGACTCTAAGAAGATAAAGATCTTTCCGTTGCCTGACATTTTATCTTTCGCTTCAAGAGTGCTTGAGTAAAGAAGATACAACCTGCTTAGCGATGTTCCTTGAAATTGAAAGAACTTAAGCTGATCAGCTACTGAAGCGACGGACTGGAAATTTTTTCACGGACCCTCCCTGTAACAGGAATAAACATTCTTATTGAAGATTTATCCAGCGGTTGAGCGGTTTGGACATTGAAAAGAGGAGGTTGGAAAGACACAGTTTGAACATTGATGTAATTTTTTCGTATTGGAGGAAAATATATTCAGTTTTTGTTTTTTATCATTGAAATAGAAACCACAGCAATTTTGAATATAATACAATGTGTGCCACGTAAACTTATAGATATGGTTAATAATTAGGTCGTTGTAAAGTACGCAATGAATTAGAGAGCAGAACAGCAAGTGCATATATGATTGTCTGTTTTTTTTGTTGTTGCAAATATAATTGAAAATAAATTACCTTAGGTTGTTCTTGACACGTTGCTAGTAATCATCTCTATCAGAGAAGTTACATTGATTTCTCAAGCTGTTAGTAATGTCAACAACACATCTGGAATGGACATTACAACATTGCAAACTGTTCAGTGTTTGGTCAAGTGTTTCAAGGCTTGAGATATGGATACAAACAATGAACTCCAAGATGAGTTTCAAGCCTGATCTAAATGATAGAGAAACATCGTCAGAAATGGCAACAGCTACCAAATCATGTCGTCTCAAAGCAATAACAAACGTTGTACAGTCGGAAATTAGAGGACAAATATCTGAAAGGGAGAATATAACTACATTGGGAGGATCGAGAGGAAATGGAAAAAAGGGTTGCTTAAACGAAGAAGAATTGAATGGAAATGGAGTAATCCGTGTTGAAAGAATTAGAAGAAAATAAGAAGAATGACTTTAAAGAGGGATGAATGAAAAAATGGAAGAAGTTCAAAGAACATGGAAAAGCGTCGGAAAGAAAAAGGAAAAAACAACAAGACAGAAACTGGAGACAAATCTGTTGAATCAATGGAATTAGTTTAACAAGTAGAAAAACTATAGGAGTACATCGATATTTTTTCCTTATCAAAGCCTGAGTTCAAAGACAACGACGAAAAATCAATAAATCGAATGCAATTCCTTGCAGGGAAACTTTCTGTGAATATTTGTGTCTTGCAAATTATTTAGCATAGTCAAGATTGTATGTTTATCTTGCTGGTGATGCTCAGCAGATTTTCCTGTGTTTATTTAACTGTAAAGAAAACCTGGAGATTTCCACATGCAGGATGGGTTGACATACTACTTTAGTTAGGATATTATCAACTACTGTAAGTGTCCACCCTCGCTGTATCAATGATTTTAGAGTAAAGGAGAGCATATTCTGAGCGTTCAGACACGGGGAACTCTAAAAGCATTGCTGCATAGGAACTATACATGTTCTCAATCATTATCCTGATATTTTTTCAAATCCTTTTACTTGCAAACCTTAATTGAGTATGCATGCCACATTTGTCCAGGCTGCTCTCTTTTGTTGTGTTTTTATTGTATAATGTATAAATATACAAATAAACACACAAACATAAATGAATTATACGCATATGACACTCGTTTGAACGGCCGAATAGTGGAACGGATACCGGTGCAGAAAATTGGATTTGAAATCCGAATTCCGGTTATGGTCAAGGAGTTTTTCCTTCACTGTTCACATTAAGTAACTTAGCAAGGCATGAAACGTCCTCTCCTTCAACTTATGTCTTGATAACAGGCATTTTGAGCCTTTCAGTCTCGATGAACAGTCCATCTAGGGTGTGGGGTTAATGATACAGCCAGTACCAATATCTACTTGCAAAAACACTGCAATGTTACCGAATGCTCACAAATGAAGAATTAATGTAACAAGTGATTAAATGTTGGATAATCATGATGAGGAGTAAATCAGAACAGTGAGTAAAACGACATTGGAAACTGAATAGCACCCGGAGAGCGCATACTTTTTCCAACAACAAGAGTAAATGTGCATCGAGCTGCCCAAAAATTCAACCAGTCCTCCTGTCCATCCATCCATATATTATCATTGGTATTCGATATTGTCAGAGGAACATATGTTGACAAACATAACATTTAAGCAATATCATGTGTCTTGGACACAGAACTACAAGGTAGGGAGAGTAAATTTACATCGATCTGCACCAAGTCATTTCTTCTGCCGCCTATGGTCCACCCGTCCAGGAAATGTAATTGAAATTCTTCGACTATGTTAGGATATATCACCTTGATACTCGTAACTGTATATAGATAATAGTAAAATATGCATAAAGTGTATTTCAGCCACAAAAATACTCCCAGGCTGGTCTTCAAATCACAACATCCCTTTCCCATCGAGAAAAGAGCACAAAAGTAAGACCCCCAAAACATCGATATCTATATGATACATCCAGAGATATCTTGTTGACAGCCATGGAGTTTTAACAACATTATGTGGTTTGGATATCAAATTACAACGTGGGAGACATAATTTGCATACATTATGTCTAAAATTTGATTAGTTTTTTTGTCATGGTGTACTGCAAATCGTTCAACAAGAAGTGATTGAAATTCATAGATTGTTTTTTTTAGATCTTGCAGAAAGGGAGACAATTGATTATGATTAAGGGAGACATGATTATACCAGGTTCCACGGAAAAAAAAACAAATAAATTATTCCATGATATGCTGCCCAGCCCTCCCAAGTACCCTAAAAATTATTTGAAAGATTTTAAAGCCATCGTATTGGCAGACATGAGGTTTTACAGGCATTTTGTGGTTTGTACATGTAACCATGGCATAAAGAAGAAGATTTTCCGTGGATCAGCTCCAAAATTTGATCAGTACTTCTCTATTTTTCATTTTTCAGCTGATTTTCATCGACAATCATTGAGAACTTTTGGATAAATAGTGTGGAGAGCCATAAAATCTCATTCAAAAAGAGAACATATCAATCTTATGAGAACGAATTCCTGGTTATCTCGTTGACTGAGGCAAAGACGGAATAAAAAAAAAAAACAAGTGAAGAGACGAGCAATCAGAAGAACCAGTACCATTGAATACCTCATACAACTTCAATGACCGGGATAAATAACATGATTTTTATTTCATATGGATCGGTACCATCAGTTGATTTCTGTAACCTTGCCTATATGGTAGACTTGGAGATTTGCACCAACGATCGCCAACTGACATACCCCGGATCATTTCCCTTTTGCAAATCTTTTTTCCTTTGCCAAAAAAAAAAAAAAAAAAAGAGCGAAAAAAAAATAAGGGTCTTTTAAATTGTCTGAATTCAGTTGTATGCAACAACCACGTTGGAAATAAGAAAGCTAAGATAAAAATGGAGGACATAGAACTGGAAGAAGTAGATCACTGCATCTACTTAGGGCCATCAATCTTAATGACACCCTCAAAAGAAGAAGAAATCGAGTGAGTAATCACACTAGGATGGCAAGCCTTTGGCAGAGCAAGCTCAAATTACAAAATCAAGAATATCCCATTGGTCTTAAAAATAAGGGTGTACATCTTATGCATCTTCCCGATAGTCACTTATGGAGCTGTGACATGGAACCTGACCAAGAGACGGATCTGCAAATCGAGACCCATGCAACGTGCACATGAAAAAATTATGCTGGGCCTCTCATGGAGAGACCACAAGACAGCACAGTACATCTGGGAAAAGTCAAGAGTCTGAGACATCATAGAATCCATCAAAAATCTCAAATGGCAATGGGCTGGCCCGGTCACAAGAATGGCAGACAACCGATGGACATCGCAACTCATGACATGGATCCCCGGAAATCACATGCGCAACTGAAGCCGGCAGAGTGTTAGATGGAGAGACGAGCGAGACAAATTCGAAAGTACTGGCTTTGCGAAGCCCACGATAGAGAATCATTGCGAAGGTCATTGTCCACCGACGGACGTTAAGAGAATGATGATGATGATGATGATGATGATGATGATGATGATGATGATGATGATGATGATGATGATGATTCATATTTCTTGAGTTGAAGTGTTGTATGAAGAAACTGAGGGACTACAGGGTTTGGTAACCCTCAAAATTCCAGGAGTCAGGATTCGGACATAAAGTCATTGTTACTTCCATCGAGATCAGTATTACCATTGTCCCCGATGAAAAAATCAGTTTTGAAACTTCAATTTAATGGTGTTCAACATTTATTTATAACACAGAGACAAGTCTTTCTCCCTATCGTAAGGTTTAATGTCATACACTGCCTGATCCTTAACATTACCCTTCTTGGTCGTTTCATCCGAGTCATAACGCTCAATTTTATACTAGAACATCGTACTTGCTTGAAGGAACTGGCTAATGTTTATGAAAGTAGTAAGTCCATCATCATGCAGGGTAGAGTGGTTATATGCCTAGACCATTTTAGACAGCAAAAATGTCGCTCATGATATCAGCTTCGTAGTCAACTTAGTCATTTCCTGTGAGTGCAATAGATTAACGAGTCAATGCTGGGCGCCAGAACTGTTCCAAGTTATTCTTTTGACTATCAATGTTTTTAATCTCCAGAGGTTTGCTCGATTTTACGTTTGCCGTTGATAGGAGTAAAACCAGTTTTTGCTGCTTTCAAACGTTTTCTTTGGACGGATTCACCTCTTTGCCCGATAAAGATTGCCTTTTGTCCTTGAAATATCTTTGTGTGACCCCAATCATTCCTAATTCAACTCCGGTAGGTACGTGAAGTGACATTGGCAGTAGCCACATTAGAGCCGATGGTCCTCAATCGCTACTGCACCCTCTGCCATCTGTCTTTTTGATGGCGAGGGGTAACATTGCAAACTTGAAAGGGGATGTTGCAGCGAAGTCATCGCCCGGCTTCTTTCATGACCCTCATCCCGAGAACTGTTGTCTCTGCTTTTGGAGATGAAATGCCGATTGCAACCCCGCAAATGGTGATTTTGCTATGTGTAGGTGGACTGTGAAACTGTGTTAAGATAAATTCAAATAAACGCTCGGCGACTGAGGGAAGACAACTTTGAGGGGTCTTGTTCTCTCAATTATTAGCCGCTGGAACGACATAATGGCTAGAGGACTGCTCTGCAGATTTTCCAAGCTGAAGAGTTAACAGAGCCAGGATCGAAGAACAATTATTGAAGACAACTGCATGAAGGTTGATGCCAGTGAAGTGCACACGACGAACAAGAACAAGAGGAGTTTTCCTCACTAAAACAGAAACCAGCTCAACACGCACAGTTTTGGTCTGCTTATCGGAAAAGATCACCTACTGGGAGAGTCTTGAGGGGATACCATTTTTTGATACGATTTTTCTGGCTTTATTCGGTTTTGGCTGTAAGTGATGGTAATAGAGATGGATGTGGTGTACATAGTGATTGATGAAGTATTCATGCCTTTGTTTTGGCCCATTGTTTATCCCTAGAATAAGGATGATGATCTTGCAAGTGATAATGGTGATGTTGATGATGATTGTGCCTAAGAAGTCTGATTGCAATGGTGTCAGAGGCAGTTGTGTGGTGATGGACGTAGATCTAGAACGTGTAAAGCTGGTCAGTTCCATCCGTTCGATTTTCTTGCAAACAATTCCTTCTCTAACGCTGGCACGTGTGTTGCTCTATAGCGTCAGATTCTGGTGTCCGCTCGAAGAAGATGAATTAGCAGTACTACGAGTCGAAGCAAAATTAGCAGTAGCTATAATAGTGAGAATGTGCTGTTGCAGTGGTGTTAGTGGGAGCGGCCTATGCATGAGATACAGATATACAGACTATGTTACGGATATGCCTCCTCCAATAAGTATTTGGTTTTTGATGGGGTAAAAACGCTTACCTAAACTTAAAAGATATTTTGATATAGACATAAGAAAGTTTAACTCAATAAGATTGAAGAGGAACAGTAATGCTTCAACACAAATGATTTACGCCCATAAAATTATCTAGATTTATAACCTTTATCATTTAAAACAAATTTGGAAGTTTACATAACAAAACCTGTTTTCACAAATTTGAGATCGATTATATACACTCACGTTTATGTCTTATTTAAAAATGTACATTTTTATTTGTATGCTTCCATTTATGTACATGTTTGTGTGAGAGTGTTTCTGTGTGTTTGTACACATAGAGAATGATTATGATGAATATACGAAAAGGTGTTCGATGGAAAACTCAAGTAATCTACACTTAAAAAATACCAATGGAAAAAAAGAAAGCACTGATAACTTGATGTATGAGGAATTTTAATGTTTTACTCTAAATCAGATTGTGTGCATAGATTTACATCTAAAAATTCTCATTTCCTT
Source organism: Thysanoteuthis rhombus (assembly GCA_963457665.1). Lineage (NCBI taxonomy): Eukaryota > Metazoa > Mollusca > Cephalopoda > Oegopsida > Thysanoteuthidae > Thysanoteuthis > Thysanoteuthis major. The sequence continues at coordinate 7,705,741 of OY735202.1, read as the reverse complement.
ATACATGTATATCATGACATTTTGCTTGCACGTGAGTGTGTTTATCAACTGGTTCGAAACAATTGTTACCTGTGTTTGTTGGTGTAGTTTGTGTACATTTTTTCATGTTTAGTTAAACCTGTTTTCGTAGCAATCATATATTTTGGAAAGTATTTCATACAAAAAAATGTGAAAAAAGGCCTTTTCCAAAACATGTTTATTCTCTATCTATTTGTGACTTTGGCACTAAATAGAAATTATTCCCCCTAGTAATATACGGATCCATTCGTTTCAGTAATCCTGGTTAAATTTCCGATGGTTAATGATATTTTTTTTTTTACTTTCATGCTAATTGTTTTTTCTTATTTTTAAATTAGTATAATCATACATGACAAGAGAATACGATATATTCTGATTTTGTTCTTCTTTTTAGGTAAGTGTATGGTGGGTCAACTAAAATCTTCAATATATTCTTATAGAAGTATAGTTATTGCCGTTGAAACTTTATCCGTCGGCATTTAAGTTGAAACATGTTGAACATTCTCCTTGATTTGATTTTCTTTCGCTGTAGGTAGTATGTGGCCGATTCATTCCTCTATTATTGCTATTTCTCTGGTAAAATTGGATTCTGATAGTATGTTAATCGTGATTATGTAACTGTTGTCGTTAATACTGCTTTCATTGTTTTATAATGCATTTCTGGTGTTAACTGAAAATTTTATACGAACATCATTGATACTATGATATCTCTTTTAGGAGTTTGAAAAACGTTATAAGTATTGAAAATTAACAAATGTTGGGATCAAAATTGCCGGAAAATACATTTAAATTGGATTTTCTTATTTAAAGTCAAGTAAAAAACATGAAAATTTCCTTATGAACCAATATTTTGCACGGATCAATATTTGATAAGATGCATTTTTATCGGTGTCTTTCAAATACTTTTTCTACATTCAGAAACGGCTTTCTTAGTCTACTCTTTAAAGTCACCCTTCCATCTTGGATAAAGTTTTTTGAGTTGTTTCACGTAGTACATGCTGCTGGTTATGCTATCGATCCTTGTAAAATGTATATACACTACTTGTACTACTCTTCCACACTCTATTATTATTTTTATCCTTTCTTATTGTTTTTTTTTTGCACCGTTATTTTTGTAAAAGGCAAAGTTGTTGACTTTCCCATTCTGTTCGTTTTATATTGATGTTTTCTACTATTCTAGGGTCTCTGTTCACCCTCTAGGAAGGGGATCATCTGGATCGCAATATATTTCGTTATGGTCGGCTTTTGTCGTAGTAAAGACGATTGTCAGTGTTGTGGAGTAATGCTCTTCTTAATACATGGCAGTCTGGACTGTCTACAGATACTTTCACCTTTTTCCATCATCCCAACTCGTATGTTCAGAGGGTTGTTTTCCTTTACATTCTTACGCAAAACCATTTCGTGAAAGCATATCTTGGAAAATTTTGACCAAATGAATTTAGGAGATTATATTTGAATGAATAAATGGATTGATAAATGCTCTCTCACCTTTGTTCCCTTCTCTCCGTCTCCCTCGCCCGTCCCCTCTCTATTCCCATATTCTTCGGTCATTTTGTCCAATGATCATGTGTCATGATGTATTTCCTTTAAATTGCTCGATATTATATGATTGATATATTGAGCAACTTTTATTTTATTTCAATGACCATATTCCAATTTTTTATTCAAATTTTCGAACATCTTTCATAATGAATTATATATATATATATATATATATATATATATATATATATATATATATATATATATATATATATATAGTCTAGAAAGGTTTACAGCATTAAACACTGAACATTAAAAACGTTTCCAATAAACTTTTTCCTTACTCTAGTCACCCATCCCTCTATATCTGTCAATGCAATTAATGAAATTTTCAGAAGTGTTTGTTTGCTCCTCTCACACTTATTATTCATTATTGTGCAATGTATGATATGTTTTTTTTGTTTGGGTCATCAGTTGATTCTGAAAAGAAAACAGCTCTATGTACATGATAGCCCAGCAAAGTGGATCAAACACCACTTGTTTTATCATATAGTTTATGCCATACATGCAGTTTGTCATTTTATACATGGTTTTTATGTGTATCGTATATTGATATCATTTTGTACAACATGATATTTTTGAAACACGGGTTACCCAGAGAACTTTCCGAACGACGAGGGATCAGTAATTAAAACAACAGACATGACTTGCTCTTCGTGCCTTTTTTATTGATGCTCAACGATGTAAATATTAAATCTATTGAGTCACTTACAATTTTAGACTTCGTGCAAACCAACATATGATATCATCTTTAAGAAAACTAATTACACAGAAATAAGTTCTTCGGAGCGAATCTAAACCAACATACTTAACCAAAGAATCAGGTAATTATTCTCCACTAAGGTTAAAATTTATCCACGTCACATAGCATCAAGAATCCATCTGATATTTTCTTTTTAACACTTTCTATAATCAAATACAGTATGTTTGTTACATAGTTGAACGATACCACTTTCTTCCGGGTAGTGACTCCTGGATGGATGATTCCATTGATATACTTAAACAATGTTCCATGTTCGATCTCCCATCCGAGCAAAATACCTTTCAATCAGACAAATAGACTAGAGCCACATGTTTTTCCTTTTCCCTGGTTCCAATCAATACAATAATAGTTCACTTTGACCAAAACCAGATAAACATCAATTAAGTACAATCATTTTCATATGCACAATAAATGTACTTTATTTTCATATTTCCTTTAACATGCTCTTTAATTTTCGCGATTATTCATCATGGTCAAGCTGATAAGTTTCAAAGGGATGTCCTGGTTTTAGTAAATTGTGTAAAAATCTTGCTATTTTCACCACATTGATTGACCATTCTTACTACTGAAGAAACAACTTGGAATAAAATCAATAGATCTTAAAGTTGTTCTTGTGATTCTCAAATATTGCCCTGTAAAATATGTAATTCGAGGAGAAATATTTAATGGTCGATTTCAATATTCAAATTTTAAAACGTTGCTCTCATATGTTTGCATTTAAATGCAAATCTCATATATATATACACTCACACACATGCATATATATATATATATATATATATATATATATATATATATATATATATATATATATATATATATATATATATATATATATATATATATATATATATATATCAGTATACGACTCCCCGGATTCTCCTTCATCGTTGAAGGAACTTAGGTCATTCAATATATATATATATATATATATATATATATATATATATATATATATATATATATATATATATATATATATATATATATATATATATATATATATATATATATATATATATATATATATATATATATATATATATATATATATATATATATATATATATATATATATATATATATATAATATGAACTGTGAAGAGTGAGAATAAAGTGTTTAGAGATAAGGCTTATTGATCCTTAGCTGTTAATGGTCCAGACATGTTTAGGGATTTTTTCCCATCTTCAGTGGTGTGTGCTGTGAAAGTATATGTTTTTAGGGTTTAAAGTTCCCATGTGGAACTAGAGTCTACTATCAGGAGGTATGCCTTGTGGGTAAAATATTCTCTAAAGGCTGCTGGGGGCATCCTGCTGTGTGACAGAAAGTCCAACTAGAGATGAAGTGTTTGGTTAAGCTGCGGCAGTTTGTTTTGGAGAGGGCAAAATGTGTCAGGGTAGGAGGGAAGTGATGTGGAGTTTGATTTTTTTGGTATGTTAGGGATAGTGTAAATGGAGGGGTGATGAGGCTTAGGAGCTACATAGATATCAACAAAGCGACGACACATGGGTCTGTGAACGTTTCTCTTAAATCTGTTTTAACGGTGAGGATGTTCCATCTCCTATTGATGATGTGCACTAAAGGTGGGAGTGTGTTGTTGAAGGTGGTTATAAGTGGTATACGGTCAGGTAAATCATTGTTGGAAAGCTAAAGGGTTTCATCCCTTGGTATTTTTGTTGCTTTTTTTATTTGGATTTTAGTACCATCTAGTGGATATCCCCGTTGGGTGAAATATTGTTCTAGGTTATGGTTGTGTCTGTTGAGTCCACTATCTGTAGAGCAAATTCTTTTAATTCTAAGGGCTTGTGAAAATGGTAGGCTTCTTTTCAAGCGTTGGGGATGGGCAAAGGAGAAAACAGTAAAGAGAGGAACAATAGTAATGACAAAAGATGGAGGAAGATAAGTATCCCCAAGCTGTTAGTGTGTATGTGTGCGTGCACCTCTGTGTGTGTGCATGTTTGTGTGTGTGTGAGGGAGAGAGAGAGAGAGTGAGAGAGAGAGAGAGACAGACAGACAGACAGACAGACAGACGGACAGACAGACAGTCAGATAAACAGAGGCAGACGGACAGACAGGCTGATTTGGGGGGAATGGAACACTTTCACTAATCCGATTGGATATTCGCAAAATTACCCCTCTTTCATTGTTCGTGACAATTCTTTTGGGGTACACTCGACCATTAAAATTGTTTCCATTTGTCATATGAATATGATAATCATGTAATGCTCCGATAAATCCCATTTCTCAGTTGCATCATGTCTCTCCATCTATAGCGAAGGAATTGACTAGTATTCACTGCTTTAGAAGAGATCACACATTACGTAGCACTAAAGTAATACATCCATCATTTTCAATGTTTTAAAATATCACAGATTTTTCGAAATATTTTTTTTTTCAATTGTGCATAACATTTAAAAATGTATGTTTTTTTATTTCATTTTTGAATTTTACCCAACTGTGTAATGTCATACAATCATTGGCATTAATTAACTCAAACTCTATCATTAGGGAAATTCGTTTAAATCACGTTGATGTATGGAATAAAACATTGGAAGAAAAGTTAAAAGGGGTAAAAAAAGTAGGAAAAATGGGAGAAGGAAAGAATGAACGAAAATGACCTTCATCTCAATGAGAGAAAAAAAGTAAGAACAAAAAATGAAAGAAAAAAGATTAAAAAACAGAAAAAAATACCACAGAAAATTAATAACAAAAAGAGGGAAGACAAACGAGCCAAGGAGATACTGAATGGAGGCTTTTTTGTGTGACGCATCAGGACAGCACTGAATAGAATACAAGATAAAAAAAAAATGAAAAAATGTACACAAACCAAAAATCAATCTGACGTTGAATAGACTTTTGAAAAGGTTCGCACCAACTTTGGCAGCAAAAGACCTTTTGTTGATTCAGCAGAACATTTAAAAAATGTTTTCGTCACAGACAAATACTAAATCGATCAACTTCATATTTGTCTTTTTTATTATTTGCTTCTTTTATGATTTCTGTTGACTTCAAGAATTAGTTTTGTTGTACTTGTTCCATCAGGTTTGGACATGATTTTTCTCTTGGCAGACAGACTAAATAGGAATGAAAGGTAGAAATTGGAATAGTTGTACAATATATATATATATATATATATATATATATGTGTGTGTGTGTGTGTGTGTGTGTGTGTGTGGGTGTGTGTGTGTGGGTGTGTGTGTATATGGAGAGAGAAAGATGGAGAGAGAAAGAGAGAGGTAGAAGTACAATATTTTCTAGGCAGACATCGAATAAATATGAATTCACTTCAGTAAGTATTAACAGATATAGTTACACATATAGAGACATACACAAACACATGGACATGCATACACACGCATACACACACACAAATACACACACACACACACATATATATATATATCATCATCATCATCATCATCAGTCTTTAACGTCCATCGTTGGAATAGACCTCAAAGATTTGCCACACTTTTCTATCATGGGAGTCGTTGAGCCAGTATTTCCAAATTCTTCCAGTTCATTTCTTCATCTTGTATTCAGTCGGCCTCAATTTCAAATGTGATATCTTGGGATCCATATTGTGAGTTGGGATATCTATCAGTTCTTTGTCATTCTAGGAACATGGGCTGTCCATTGCCATTTGACTTTTTTATGATGTCTTTGACCCCCGTTTTTTTTCTGATATACTGTGCTGTCTTGTGATCCCTCTGTGTGAGGTTGAGCATGATTCTCTCCTGTGCAAGTTGCATGCTTCTCAGTTTGCGAGTCAGTGTCTTGCTTGGGTTCCATGTTTCAGCTCCATAAGAGACTATTGGGAGAATGCATTGGTTGTGTACTCTTCTTTTTAGGATAATTGGGATCGACTTTTTTTTTAAAGGTTAAGCTTGCTTAGCCAAAGGCTTGCCATCCTAGAGTGATTTTTTTGCTTGATCTTTTCATGTTTTGTGGGTTCAAGGGAATTTTTTGTCTTAGGTAGATATAGTGGTCTACTTTTTCCCATTTTTTTCAACTTCGATTTTGACAGTTATGTTCTTATCTTCAAGTGATTATTGCACATATTTTTTTTTTACCTGAAATTCATGGAAAAGAATTGCTGTGTTGGTATTCATGTTGTCGTACCTTGACATATACAAGGTTAACAACTTGAAGAGTGATGGCCATCATGATCATGGGGATCTCTGCTGAGTCAAATGCCCTCTTGAAGTCTATAAATGGTACAGCGAGTGGCATTTTATATTCTGCTGCTTCTTCATTAGCTAATTTATTGAATTGAGATGGTCCATGGTCGAGCAGTTCCTTCTAAATCCAGCCTGGTCGCATGATTGGTTCCCATGTAGTGTTTAAGTGATCCGGTGAGTGATGATTTTTGTGAAAAGTTCATAGATGGAGTCTAGTAAGCTTATAGGTCTGTAGCTGTTTAGTTTGGGATTTTTACTTTTTTTGTGTAGAAGCATTATAATAGCAGTGTTCCAGTCTTTCGGGACTTAACTCTGTTTTAGACATAAGTTCAATAGAGAATTTTTTTTTAGTGACGATCTTGCCAGCTTTTTTGAGTAAATCGATGATGTCATCTGGTCCTGGAGCTTTTCTTTTTTTAATTTGTTCGATATCTTGTTTTACTTCCCATGGTGTAATTTCTGGGAAGTCTTCGAAGTGATTGTCCGTGTCTTGCACATTTCCGTTGTTGTTTTCTGCCCGTGTCTTGAAGAGAAAAGTTCTTGATAGAATTCTTTGATGCGTTCGACAATGCTAACTCTGCTGTTATGTTTCCATTCTCTTCGAGTATGCACTTTATCCGTTTTTCGTCCTAAACTGAGAGGTTTGTTTATTGATTTAAAGCCCCGACATTTTTCAAGAGTGGTTGTGATGACGGCTGACTGATACCTTCTTTTGTTTTCTCTTAGTGTTTCTCCTGATTGTTTTTTTTTTTAGTTCTATCTCCTCTACTTTTCCCGTGTTGTTTTTGGTGATTCGAGGTTGTTGCATTTTTCAAATGAATTTCTTGGTTTGGTTACTAAGAATCTGTGAAGATCTTGGTATGAACGTAGTTGCAGCTTCTATTAACGATGTTGTTATTTAGCTGTTGAGTTTGTTCATGTTGGTGTTGCTATCACCGGTAAGTATTTTAAACCTATTCTTCAATCCTAGTTTAGTGAGTTTTTCTGGTACGTCCGTTGGTTGCTGTTTGGTGTGAAACAATTTTGCACGTTCTTTATTGGTGTTTACCTGCATCTTACATCTTACCAATCTATGTTCACTTCCTATGTTATGGTTTAGAATTTGAATGTCTTTGATGATGTCGCTTCTGTCCGTTAGGATATTGTCTATTTCGATTTTGTTCCATGGTTTGGACTCCTCCAAGTCAATTTTTCTATTGTTTTTTAAGAATGTATTGATGATCATGAGTTTGTTAGCAGTTGTAGAGTTTACAAGATCAATACCTCTTCTGTTCCGTTTCTTTTATCCAAATTTCCGAATGTATTTTTCATATCTTTGTCTTACATGTGTGTTGAAGTCTCTGTTGATGATGTTGAAGTATTTTTTGTATCTTGTAATAGGGAGTTCAAATCATCATAGAAGTTGTTTATCTCTATCTTGGATGATTGGAAAGTGGGAGCGTACACTTGAATCATATATATTTATAACGCTCCCTTATTCATGGTGGAGTATTATTTAAGTAAAGCAACTTGTTCATTATGAGTTATATAGCAATGCTATTTCAACATTGGAACAGAGAACTAAGGTGAATGGGATATTGTGCGTAAGTGAAAACATATCACTCAAGTTCAGTTTTACTAACTATCCAGTTCTGCGCAAGTAGGGGTAAATGCCAGCCCCTGGATATGAAACGAAGGTTTTGATCTTACCTTGTGGTGCAGGATAGGATAGTGCATAGTCTATAGCCACACCAAAGATTTATGAGACTGCTGCCTTCGGATGATTCAATTACACACACACACACACACACATATATATATATATATATATATATATATATATATATATATATATATATATATATATATTGTTGTGTGTGAGATTAGGTGTGCGTGTACTTTCGAAAAATACAAGCCAAATGAACAGAACAATAACTGTGAATTAAATGAATGAATAACAATAAAATATGGAAGACCCAACTGTACCTTCTTTCTAGAAGCAGACAAAAAAGATTTCCGGGAAATAATCAAACCTTCACAACATAGGTGAGAAATCATCACATTCTCAAGTTTGTTTGCCAGTTTGAGGTTAAAGATCTTAGGAAACTCTTTATTGATCTTTTCGTACATCTAGTGAGATATTCCTGTCGGGTAAAAAGCAAGATATATACATAAGACCACAATTTTTTTTTTTCGATAGCGACTGTTTCAAATGAAATGATGACAAATAAACTACAGAATAATGACAGACATCATTTCCTTTTATTTTGGAAAAAATTGAATCGTGTAGACGATATATATATATATATATATATATATATATATATATATATATATATATATATATATATATATATATGTCTGTGTGTGTGTGTCTCTGCGTGTGTGTATATGTCTGTGTCTGTGTGAGATTGAGCTGACCATTTAAGCTACTAAATTGGTGGAAAGAATTACCACTACTGCCTGTGGAAGGTCTCTCTGGGGACAATAAATCGTTCACAAATGGTACAAAATTCCTGATCAAGAGAAAAATGCTAAACTGAAATTAATAAAATCTCATGTAATCGGATTGGCTACCATCTGAAAAGATATTATTGCAATTACTTGGAAACCTTTGTGAATTTCATGAGAATAAACAGTCTGACTGAAATATTCCTGTGTGTTCGTGGAAATAAATGATTGTTGCCGTTACTAGCATTCGAGAATGATGGATCATTCTTAGAATATATATAGCCATAAATAACTTACTTAACTGACATACACACTCTCATTGATCGGATTGAATCATTCAAAAGTCACATTAGTAATTGGGAATAGATTCTAGCAAAACCAACGTTAAATGTATCTTTTTTCATCATAGACCCCAAAATATACAGACCAGAACCCAATACAAAACAAAAATGGCTGATCATCACCTCACATAATAATTTGGTGTCTGTAATATACATTGACTCTCCCAAACATCTACTCTACCTTTTGATCATGGGCCAATTCCTAGTTTTTCACACCATCTTATATTTTGCCAGTGACAGTTTCACATATTTAGTGCAATGTCAGTCGTGATGCCCAGTAGTTGTCTATGATTCTAGCAAGATGACCAGCCCATTCCCATTTGAGTACTAACATGGATTCTGTGATACATCTGACTCTTGTCTGGTGATCTTGAACAAAATTTTCCCCTGGGCATGCTGCTCAGTTTTCAGTTGGAATGTTGATATTCTGATCAAGTGCAACTTTTCAGCTCCATAGGTGACAATCAGGTGAATTAATTTGTTTATAACATTTTTAACTGTTGGGTTTTTTTCATCTTTGACAATTGAGATTGATTAACAAAAGCTTACCCACTTAGTCTGATTTGCTCAATTTCTTCGCAAGGGTTTATTGAAATTCGTTGTAAACAGATGTAGTGGTTTACTTCCTTCATCTTTAAGTTTTGTTCTGATTTTATTGCTTTTGCCTCCGACTAATTTGCTATGCTTGACAGTAATAATACTGGAAATCATATGATGAACAACTTACGACTCACTTCCTTCAGATTGTATCACTTTTGTGAAACACATGAAGTTTCTCAGCAAAAAAGACGAAGCAATAAGCGCAAAGGTTATTAACGTATTTGTTGCCTCTTCTAATTCCTTCTATTTTCTGGCGTGAGTACCAGAAGATTATCTCAACGAAAGCTGTGAAAGGTTTTGGTGAGCTTGTGTTACTATGGTCTTGCTCTTTTTCCAAGTGAAAAGGGAGATTTTCCGGAAGATACCGTCACTGCCATTTGGAACTTCCACTCATAAAAGTCAAAAAAACTGCTATGGGTAACCTTTTTCTATTATGCTGCTCAACGTAACTCAGCTATTCCAATCATAGTCCTTATTTCTTTTCTCTTTGCAAGTAATGTTGTCTGGCATGACTTTCTAATTTTATATATTAGCTTCCCAGGAGAAATAAGACATCTATCTATATTCTCTGGGAGGTCAATACGTATTTTCCCTAACCGTAGATTTTATGGATACTGGCCAGTTATATATATATATATATATATATATATATATATATATATATATATATATATATATATATATATATACATATATATATATATATATATATATATATATATATATATATATATATATATATATATATATATATATATATATACTTAGCTACCAATTACATGCATTGGTATGTATACATAAATGTATGTATATATACTTTTGGATATATGCACGTATACATACGCATACGTACTAATACATAAGCATACAAACATACATAAGCACATGTACACAGACACATACATACACACACATACATAAACACACACACACACACACACACACACGTGTATCTTTCTACTCTGGAATGGAGCTCCCTAGTGGACAGGGATCGTGCATCTGGATATATCACCTTACTCAGTCCTACTGACAGTCCAGTTCTAAGTAGGGGCGGAATGTTGACCTCTCTGAAGTGAAAGTTTCGATCTTGCCTCGCAGTACTGGAAGGGATATTGGATAGTTTATAGCCACCCTAAAGATTTGCATAAGAACGAAACAGCTATCCGTTGATGAAACAATTATATATATATATATATATATATATATATATATATATATATATATATATATATATTGCCAAAAGATCTAGTTGATTGTTAAGATGTGATAATCTTTTTTGAAATTATTTCAAAGTGTTTTCCGAATCTCAAAGGCTTCAACCGTCGCCAAATAAATTTGTTCTTACTCACACCAGACACAAGTTCTATGTTAATCTCTTTTAAGTTTTTTGCTTTTGTGTGATTTACATAAAAAATCTCATATTCCAAGATGTCAGCATCCCGGAAACTCATTGCAAATCAAGAGATATTCGCTTCTCAATCCTACTCCATTTGTTGGATCTGAGTTTTTGCCAAGTTGATTGAAGTGAACTGTTTATAGATGCCGAACTCAGAAAGATATACGTAGCCCCAATTTAAATCTGGCAAATTGTCGGGGCAAAAGATATTGTTCATACTATTTTTGCATGATGTCAATCATGAATATCAGTCAAGGAAATCAACATGCAATTGCAATAGTATATTTCAACATTCAGCATTGCTTTATCTCCATGTAAATCTTGTTTTTTTAGAAATTTCATGTGTACCGACTCAATAAACTTACATAGCAAATGGCCCTAACCCCCCCTCCCCAAGACATACCAAAATCTATTGGGGGAGGGAATAAACAAAATACCCTTTAGACATCATAAGGAGTAAATGCTTAAACTTTTACCATATATATAACCGTGTGTGTGAAAGAGAAAAGGAGAAAGAAAGATAGGGGATTCTCTGTGAATGTGTGCATGGTTAAATGAAAGTTGTAGCTTTGAGAATTGCAAAGATAATCCAACTGGTCGAAACAAACCGATTGAAAGCAAAAGTCAGAAGAGAACTTTCTGTAGTGTTTTCATGCGTGGGAATGGTTTGTGATCCCACATGGGAACTTCTTTGAAAAAGAAAGTTCATTTGTATTTAAGCTGTTATTTCCTTGCAGGTAAAATGAATTAATTGAAATATAAAACCGTCTGTTGAATTAATTTCTGTTATTTACAGAGGGTTTTGAATATAGTTGTCTTCTAAAACATTAGTAAAATGATGTTTTTACAAGTAGTGTTCGCGTCGGATGTGATGTGATAATTGCACCAGTGTAAAACTACTGAGCACTTTTTGTCCATCATATTTGTGTCTGTGTGTCTGTTTGTCTGTGTTTTTGAATGCTATAAGTAAACAAAGATCATAAAAAGTAGAAAAAAAATTCTAAGAAACATAATCCAGTAAAGCATAAGATGCTGCAAACCATTTTTCTACTAAGAAGCATTGTGAGTTGAAAAGATAAAGTATGGACCCACTGTTAACTCGTTGCATTCTCTGGATATAAATTTGCTGAAGATAAATCAGTTCAAAACCATACAATTGATAATATTTGTTTTAAAGTCAGCATATTTTGACTCCTTTTTTTTTTCTTTTTCCGAACTCTATCTGCATTCCGACTGACCAATCAACCTGAAATAACAGCTATTTTTTCATTCAACAACGGGTTCATATTTTGTAATAGATGGACTTTTTTCCATCGTCTGCTTTTTGATTACCGATGTATAAATTATGCTTAATTTTGTCTGATGAACAATATGAAAAGGCTCCTTCAGAGCATACTGTGTGAGAAAAGGAAAACAAAAGAGTGATAGAATAAGATGTATATTATACATAAGGAGTTACTTAGATATTTCACGTTACACTGAAAGTTAAAACAGTGAATATTACAATAGGTTTCGATAGATGTCGTAAGTTAGACGTGTTGATAATCGCTGTAACTGCAGGGGCCACGGAGATCAGTGGGAGGAGAACCAGTAAATGCTCAGAAAAAAATGAAATAATTAAAAGCATGCTCCAACGGACACACACACATCCTTACACTCATACACACAGATACATACATATAACATATTTCATCAAATATCTGTCTGTTCCTATGTGATAGTACAGTGCAGGAACTAATCATCATAGGTACTTTGCATTTCTGCGCAATAATGGGTGGAACTCAGTGGATCGATATCGTTCCCTGCATAAATTAGAATATGGCACAAGATAACAGATAATACACTAAAAAGGATCTGAGGAGAGCCAGGATCGTCCATGTCGTGTAGGGACAGAGTACATAGGGAGGAAGACTTAATGCCGGCATATTTTCCGCGGTCTTTGTGTTAATATCTAGGCAGGTTTTCAGTCGCACGTTTTTATAGTTAATTTTATATGTGTCATATGTACTTGAACACCCTAGAGCTGGCTTTTTTGAATAAATATATTCCTCCAGAGCATGGTGTGCTGTTATAGATGAACATCCTTTGGTGAGTAAACAATATATTTCCCCTTCCTTGCACATGCACGCATGCAGTCAATCTTCCAGGAATTGATGGCTTGATGTTCTAGTATTCAAACGATTCGGTTTAGCAAGTGCATGTATTTCATTCGATCGATTCACTCCATGCAATGGATAGGTATTGTTTTCCAATTGATGAATGATAAATCAGTCGTTTATTGTTCTTCTACAACTAATCGTATACACACACACACACACACACACACACACACACATATATATATATATATATATATATATATATATATATGTATATATATATATATATATATATATTTGATAATTGAGCCACACGCAGACAGCTGCTTCGTAGGATAACAACTCTTCAGTGTGGCAATAGATTATCCAATATCCCATCCAGTACCGTGAGATAGGATAAAAACCCTCGCTTCGGACCGAATTTAAGTAATATATTTACTTACACACAATTCCCTATCCATCCGAGTTCTCTTTTTCAGAGTTTGTAGAGCACTGCTATGGTATCTTATAGTTGACAAGTTGCCCTATCTAGGAATGTTCAACCCTAACGAAAGGAACGTTGATTTTTTGTCCTCAAGTGGAGAGCTATATCTTATGCATATGCTGATCTTTATCCTGTTCTTCAAAGGGTAAATGCTTGAAAATACATAAATTCTATCATGACTTGATTGTATACATTTGGACTTTTGAAGTAAGTATTTATTCACGACGCAAAGTAAACTGTAGAGTGAAAACAATCAAGTGTCATTATCATTGTCATCATCCTCTTAGCTTGCGTCGTTGACATGGTCCTTTCCCAAGATAAATGACGGAGCAGTAATTATCCGTCTAACATCTGCACATTCCTACAGTGGCATCATTTGTCACGAGGGACACATTTGGAGGATTTTGAATTTTCAGCCAGGCACATCATCTCCCCATCAATGCAGCTGTTTGTTCGTGGTTTTCCGAATGGATCGTTCCCTGACTGACGTATCAGAAGGAATTAACCAATTCCTTCATTACCCAGGTCTATGATGTTACTCTAATGAAATAATTATTATACTTCATATAAATGTTCAAGGTCTAAAAATATACCTTAAAAATTATCTAAATAATGTACAGACACCCTGCACATTGCTTTGTTTTATGAGTACGTCGTACCAAAGTAGTGTACTGCACGTCGACTTACACTAAAAGTAAATGAATTAGACGAAAATATTTCAGTAGCCAACGAATGGAACTTTCATAACAAGATACTGATATTCGTACTCATCACCACCTTTCTTTTCATCTGTCACTGAAAAATTGAATACTAACAAAATCTATTGATTAAAACACCAGATTGACGATTTTGTGATGGAAGTTAGACATACATAATACCTTCACTGAGCGCATTCAAGGCTGCAAATAAATAATAGCAGGTTTTGGGAAATTTCTGACGCGCCCTGGGGATATTATTGCTGAATAAAATTCAAAAACAACTGGCGTATCCAAATTGATATGCTTTCTGCTGACAAGTCAAAATATGAACAAAAGAATTCTGGCATCTTAGTATTGTGTATATGTTAGATTGCTTTTCTTTTACTCCCTTCAATAATTTATTATAAAAGTAGTTAATTATTAATATATATGTATCTCAGTAAATTTAAAACAAGTAAGATGTTGAATAAAAATATATTAAAAGATTCTTGGATCAGTCGTTTTCAAATAGGTCAGAGTTTATCATTAGCAAATTTATTAGCCATTTCTCCGATGACACTCATCGTACGTGTTTGACACAATGCTCAAGTAATGATTTCTGCTTGTGTTTCGTGTGTATTAGGCATGGCAGAGATGAGAGTACAAAAAAGTACGTAGTTTATTGATGATGGTGAGAAGCGAAAAGGTAGAGAAATTAGGTGGTTTGCATGTTC
Organism: Thysanoteuthis rhombus; assembly: GCA_963457665.1. NCBI lineage: Eukaryota > Metazoa > Mollusca > Cephalopoda > Oegopsida > Thysanoteuthidae > Thysanoteuthis > Thysanoteuthis major. Next base: position 7,690,478 of record OY735202.1, on the reverse strand, counting down.
TGCAACTTACTGACGGTAGTTAACTGCGCCATTAAGGTAACTTCAGTTGAATCAGGATTGGATTACTTATACAAACATTGTTAAAAATGGTGCAGCGGATACAATTATAAAGAATATCTCTTTGAAAATATTGATATTCTGTTTTGATTGTCTATTCGCTGTGGCTGCAGACTTTTCAATGTGATGAAAAATAAAATCAACACTGATGGAAATCTCAGTTGAAGGGGGTGTCATCTGCTTCCACTGAGAATAGATGAAAACTTTATTAATATGATGACTTGAGTCATGTGAGATAGTTTGAAAACATTTAAGAAGAAAAGAAGCCAATGACTGCTACTGATACTATATGTGATGCAGATATGTTTCTTAATATATATATATATATATATATATATATATATATATATATATATATATATATATATATATATATATATATTGAAAGATAGATAGAGAGTTTTGACTATTGTTTTTTTTTCTATTTATTTGCAATGCTTTGCTTGTCTTACATTTCGATTTCCTCTTCCGTTGGGCTGTTCAATGGGCTTCAACCTGTCTGATATCAGGGTTTTGTCATCTGTTTTCATAACAGAAGGATTAAATCAGCATTTTTTTTATGGCATTTCGAGCGATGGACGCCAGTAATCACTGAATGTACGTTGTTTTGGATTCTATAAACACCTAATGGGTCAGCATGTTGTCTCTTGCAAAAGGTTTGTAGATAAGTTTGTCTTTCAGTGTGGGATAGATCTTTAAACCCCGTAGTAGTCTTGGTTCCTCTGTCCAAGACTCTGTTTGAGGAGTCTGAGCTTCTATCAAGGTATGAAAACCATATTTAAGAAACAAATCGAAATGGAGACTACCAGAGACTTGCAAAGTAGCAGGACGCTTTCAACATCTATGAACTTTAATAAAATTATATGGAAGATGATGGATACTATCGATACTATGTATGATAAACACGGCTCTTCATATATATATATATATGTGTGTGTGTGTGTGTGTGTGTGTGTGTGTATGTGTGTGTGTATGTGATTTTCCGACTAATTTTCTTTATTATTTTTATTTTAAGAACATTAGTTAGAAAGAAAGAACCTCAGACAAAATTTCAATGTTTCCATTTCCTGAAAGTTCTCAGACATCGTTCAAGGTGTTAATAGATCGATATTTGTTATTTTCTTATCAATAATGACAACAGTTCATTAAAAATTCGGAAAAATGAATGCTTGCAGTTTTTCTTCAATTCAGAAATTGTTTGATAATTCAAATATAAATTCAAATCCTCTGGAAATTGATTTTTTTTATTTGCCGAATTTTACAAATTCTGAAAAAATACCCCAGCATTTATATAACTATGATATTGATATCTTGAAAATGGTCATAATGGTTTGCGTTTATAGCATGATTGATTGAGAGTCTTTTTTATCGCTAAATATTGCCACTAGATTTCATGTCCCGTTTTGCTGAGTTGAAAGGAAAAATATTTCGTCAAAGCACTAAGGCTTCTTTGACTGTAACTATGATTAACATCTGTATTATACTGTATTTGCCTCCAAGCTATTTGTTCATAGGATTATAGAATAATGGTACCAATTGAAAGAAATTTTCATTCATACAGTACCCAGAGAAGAGATAATATAGGCAAAATATGTCTCTCCGTAGTACTGGTGATTTAATGTTAGAGCCACTATCATTCAACATTAATCAAAATTCACGTGGGTTTCATACGTCTTTCCTTTCTTCCAAGCTTTACAAATGATTTTCAAATCATGATTCTACCAGCACTTGAACACCGATAACTGGAATGAACCAAAATCAGGGAAGGATTCAATGCACTAAGCTGGCAGAAGCGAGCCAATTTAAATCTCCACAACTACTGAAAGTGTAACATTATTAATTCTGGTAGATGAACTCATTGGAATGCAATTTTTTAACACATTAGAAATCACGAGCCTCTTTGTGAAATTGACTTCTGAGATCAAACAACTTGGGAACATATTCTCGTCCATCAATTCCGTTGAATGTGCATATTTGATTGAGGTCATCAACATTGTTATTTGTGGAATAAATCAATTATTGTTGAATGCATTTGTCTTCTCACTCGTAAGATGCAAGAGCAATTGAGATGATTTGATGGACTTTTTAAAAAGATTCAATACAGGAAAAAGTTAGAAGCTGATAGACAGAGAGAGAAAGGGGGTAAACACAAGCAAATAAAATCATACAGAAGAACTTGCTTTATGTTTCGAACTTTGCGTTAAGATTTCTCGTGTGTTCGTTATGCTAACTATTTTGGGAAAGAGCAAGGAAAAGAATAACAAATGAGTGGTTGTGGAGAAAAGGAAAAGGTAGGGAAAGGAAGGAAGATGATGATAGGGAGGGGTGGAGGGGGCATGACACATTTGGAACGAGGATTATGGTGAAGAGTACTGTGAGAAAACCCATCAACTGAGTGATGCCAGGTACAAGTTTAAAGAAAACTCCAAATCAAGCGATCGAATAATGTTAGTGGAGTGCAAATCGTTGGTTCTTGATGTGACCAAAAGGCAAAAGCCGTAAATATCGTGTCTGAATCGGTAATCTTGTCAAAATCACAGACTGTTCTGTTATCAATTTGATCTAAAATGCATATGAACTTGTCAAAACGTCTTGAATCAGCTTTTCATCTTTCCTGAACCAGCGTGGAAAATGTCTTTGTCTTTTTGGATTTGTTTAGGAGTAAAAATATAGAAGAAAAATGTTGGGCGAGAATATTGTGTGAAATAAGGAGATCACAGGTTAAAATGATTCAGCCATTTTTTGTTACGTTGCACGGATGAGTAAACTCGATAAAAGCTGAATCAATGGAGATTTTGGCATGCTCTTTAAAAAGTTTATGCAGAGTTACAAGGAACATTTAGAAGACGCTGTGCAGCTACCACTTGTTGGGGACACTGGGGGAGTTTAATGGTACTTTGAGTCGCCATGAGTGGGGATCTTCTTGATATTAATATTCCAATGTTTAAAATCCTCACTGCAAGCACTACATAAACACAAACACACACACACACATACTGTTGATCATAAATAGATATGTCACCGTAGATCATAATAGTATCTTTGATTATCATCTACGTACGATCAAGAGTCTATTTCCTCATAGAAGTTATATATAACAGAAAGACTAAAAGCCATATTTGATTAATTCTAAAACTTGTTATTTTCTCAATAGACTAATTCGGAAGCTGTTTTATGTCGCATTAAAATATGGTTTAGTAGATAACAACGTTTTCCATGGTGGTCATAATTATATCAATAATTGGATTTCTTTCTTTTTTTCTTCCCTCCTTTCTTTCTTTCTTTTTTGTTCCTTTCCTTTTAGATCGATATACTGAAAATGTTATTTTGAATCAATTTATATTTTGAGTAACAAATGAAAGAAATCTTTATTCAAATATAGGTCGGAATATTATCAAAGAAATATTTTGTAAAAACACGCATTTGAATAGAAATGTTACCGTAAATTAAATCAGCATTTGGTACAAGGCAGTATCATCAAAATAGTGATATGATTGAAACAAATTTAAACACTTCATAGATTTGTAAGAGTAAAAAAAAAAACAACAGGATAAATATTTAGAATGAAAACATAATGGAATAAAAATTTCTTTTCAACTGGGAATTCATTTCAAAAATAAGATAATATAATAGATAAAAAGTAATCTTATCAACCACTGTCAGTAATTTGAATTATTTTTCATGAATTGGTTGTCTAATTCTGGTTGGAATTCGTGAAAAAAGACAAATTGCATGTAGCTTTATTTTTTTTTTTATCATATTAACACGTATACACACATCCGTGCATGCATGAGCCTATATACACTCACACTCACCGAAAGTACAACACATTCATACACACACAGATACAGATGAATTGATTAACATTTTGTCATACGTATGCATACACACACAAAATAATCCACAATCGCATGCGCAGTCATCTTCACTCACATCTGCTTTATCAAAAGAAGTAAAGCACCTTTGCCGAATAACAGCAAATCCAATAACAACGTATCTAGGAAATATTACCGAACATCTCTCTAAAGTTTATAGTATTTTTCTTCAAATTCCAAAAGCAATTAAGATTTCCAGAAGATATATATGATTGTTTTTTTTTGGGGGGGGGGGTTCTTTTATTTTCTATTCTCATTTATTCTTCCGTTCGGGAATTGTTTTGTAAGAAAAACACTATCGAAGATTTTTTTTTAAAGCCATTTTCGAAAATAAAAATCAGTTGATTGTGCGTTTCGTTATTCTAACTTAGTTTGCTTCGTGTGTGCTTACATAGACAGACGTGCGTGCTTACATAGGCAGACGAACAAACGTACATGCGCACACACAAACACATACACATGTATATATATATATATATATATATATATATATACATTTAGATGTATATATATTCATATATATATTTATATATATATATACATATATATACATATATATATTTATGTATATACATTTATATATATATATTTATATACATATATGTATATATATATATATATATATATATATATATATATATATATATATATATATATATATATATATATATATATATAAATATACGTTACATGAGCATACGCTAACGGATATGTTTTTTCTTGGACAATTCATCAAGAATATCTATATTTTGTATTTTTAAGCCATGCTTAAAACATATTCTCCTCCCTCAGTCTATCTTAACCATTCTATATTCTTCATGCTCTCATTCTCTTTTTACATAATTCTTCCGATCCTTTCCGTGCAATATTTTCGTTTGCATTCTCTATTCTAAGAGGAAACAGGAGATTTTCAATGTATCATACAGCAAATTCATGAAGTTTTAATTAGAATTTTCATTAATCATTCGAGGACATTATTGATTCCTCTACTCATAGAAGATCTATCGAAGAAGACAATGAATTATCAACCACTCGAATGGATAAATAAGTCTTTCTTCTGCTTCGACAAACACAGATTATGTTTTCGTAAGGGAATGGAATGTTCTGCCAGGCTGGTTGAAATTATTTCGCTATTGTACAAAAACAATGCGTCGTCAAGTGTATATAGTCAATGTATATGAGGAAAGGAAACCAAGAGGATTTTGAAAACATAGAAGTCTGACAAATAAGTCTTTAGCTGTTTTGTTCATTTAAGTATCAAATTGTTGTCCAAGATTATCTGGAGGAGTTTTAATGGACATCAAATTGCACTAACAGCAAGGGAAAATGTTGTAGTACAATTGGGAGTAAATGTGATGAACGAAAGAAGAAATTGAAAAATACAGCTCAAAATAACTTGTCAAATGAATTTGAATGATAATATTTGCATTGTTATTCACGTCTAGCTGGAGAATGAATACTTGTTCCAAGGGCATAACTATGAAATGGAAGTAAACAGCCTCTACTGGAACATAAACCATACCCATCAATTGTCAAACAAGATTGAAGAGCCACTCTGATCATTTCATGGATATATCATTAACGAAACAGATTTTCAGATTTTTCGATTCTAAGATAAAAAATAAATCCAATCATGTTTAAACCTTGCATACACGTATTCGTTCCATATGGACTTTGTAATATCAAAAGGTATACTGCTCCTGATAATTTTCTTCAAAAACAACGATTATTATGGAAATGGCATTTGAAAAAACGTTCACTAAGTCGAAATGGACATAGAATCGGGTCAAGGAGAAACGAATTCCTGCATCTGCTTTCTTGTTCTTACGATAATCCATTAGAGGCTGATCATTTACAACAAGTAACAAAAACAATTGCGAATAGCAAATATTTCCTGGTGTGATTCCCAAGCTGTAAAACATACGGATGTAAAATCTGACGAATAATTTATCCCCTGGAAAAAAAATCTAGAAACAAAGAAAAATATAAATGGAAAAAAGCAATCTCTGGAATAACTCTGAAAGATAGACAAAGATCCACCATGAATCGGCGACAGGATTAAAGCAAGGAGTATCATAGAATTTACCAAGCAAAAAATAAGGATTGGCTGGACACAAAGCAAGTATGAAAGACAACAGCTGTGGGAAAAAAATTCGATTGGTTCCTCAGGGATAGTAAATGTAATTGCAGAAAAATAGTCATAGGATGCAGAGAATGGTTAACCAGTTAGACCAAGCTCACCACATTCACGGTCGACATGGTAAGTTCCGTAAAATAACTATGTCATGTAGTGAATAAAAGATAATAAAAATCAAGAAGAGCTTTCAATATTCATGGTCATATAATCAAATGATTGGATTCACAAATTAATTTCTCTACAAAATATTCAATCAATCTATCAAATTTGTATTGATTATCATTTCACAATATTTGCAAGTGTTGTCTTGACTACAATTTTGACTCAAATAACTAACACATATTGTTTATTATCCATTGAATGATGGAAGTGAGAATATAAAATCATCCTGAAAATGGTGTATATACTGGGAACATTATTCCTCTAACCATACAATCACTATTGAAATGGAAAAAATATTTCATTAATGATTACGACTGAACTTTCGATTGAAATCGTCTTTTTTATACACGTTCCCTGCCAGCAGACGTTGATTATTATCTTGCTACTCTACTGGTAAGTAAGGAATGTTGCCGTTGAAAATATTATCGAGATCTATTCAATTTCAGACAAAAGCGTGATTACTGTAAGATCCTTCAAAATAATACAAATCGTATCAAAATTGATTATCTTTTCTCCTGTGAGCCATATTCCGGTCTTTCAACAGTAAATGTAGTCTGCTTAGTGTAATTAATGATCAAATGACAACAGGGTGATTCTACAATCCCAATCAGAATTTAAAAGTGATAATTTTCTTTTATTTTTCCTGTGTAATTAGTTCCACCAGCTCACTTTGTCTCCCAACGTCAGACATCAGTACTCAAGTGACAACTAAGCAATGCTATAATCTCTTCGTGATTTAAAAGCGATAATTCTGTTATGTCTTTTGTCTGATTATTCCACTTTACATCCTATCAGAACATCAGACGAAGACTCATTGATTATGGTAAAGCAGACTAAAAGTTGCCGACAACAGTTTTTGGCGTTTTGTTGAAAATAAAGTTTTAAGTGTATGACGTAAAGCACTGAAAATGATACAACTTCCAAAAGAAGGAACATTATTTCCTCCACAGATTTTTTTTTATCCTTGGATGACAGCATCACTTTTCCTTTGGGTCATTGCTGTTTTTACTGCGAATCAATACTGTATCTCTGTCAATTTTTTTTAATGTTGATATTCCAGTAGTGTTTTTGTTGGCCTATTTTTTTTCGTTCCAAATTTGAAAAAATCATGAATTGACGCATCTAAAGAATTAGATTTTACTGTACTATCTCTTTTCATTCATTAGGTTTTTTTTTTTAATAAAAAATGAAATAAAGTAATAAAAAAATGGCTGCATTTTCTTTTTACTCCATTTCTCGTCTTGTTCAACTCAAAAGAATGACGTCATTTCTCTTAGCAAAAAAACAACAACTGAAACGTTTCTCAAAACATCATACGTACATTTTGCCGACATTCTTCGAAAAAAGAACCATTCTTCAATGTATGCAGAACGGAAAAGCAGAAAATAGTTTTGTACAAAAGATGGTTTTTCCAAGCATAAAAACGACTTGAATGAACGACACAACACACTCATTGATTCAATAATCAATTACAAATTCCACTTAAAATTTATTTCACACTGATGACTTTGATTAAGAAATGAATCGATGCTACCCCTCTTCTCACTACTTTGGTCACGTAATCCCCCTAACATTTCAAATTTAATTTCGATATCATTAAGGTGAAAATGATAAGTTTTAAAGAGATATAGTTTGTTAATCATGATATTGATACGTTTAAAAATGTCCTCCAGCTTGACTGACTGTCCTTACAACTGAAGAAACAGTTGCCAGTATAGAATCAATAAAAATGATAATAATAAAAGTGCAACTCGTACTAAACGTGAATATTCTGATTATGTAGTTCCGTGTTATACATAATATTCAATACTACCTGTTCTAAATGACCTGCGTACGATACAGAACGGAAATAAGTCTCATTTATCAATCAATTCACAGAAAAAACATTCTATTCCCCGATGTTTATATACAAATCAACGTTGATTATGTAATGCTCATACTTAAGATTTTAAAAATATATAGCACTATAAGATTTTTTGAATTCACTTCCATAATTAAAAAAACACAAGATATCAGCAGAACGGGTAAAATTTACCTTTTGCATTATTTTAAGTTCAAATAAAGACGATATAAACTGATGCTTATATAAATTTGCAAAAAATGGACGATAGGGTACAGGATCAGTCCCAACTGGGATACCTATGATATGATGAAATAATCAATTGCATATTCCGTAGTAACATTCACAAACAAGATCATCAACATTCGCTCCAAAGGGTAAACAAGTCATGCTCTTTTTTTATCTTACATCAGAAAGCTTTCCTGATCGTAAGCACGCACACACACACACACACACACACACACACACACACACACACACACACACACACACATATATATATATATATATATATATATATATATATATATATAAAATTCGAATTGTTGGTCAGAATTCGAGTTCATATTTGCCGATCTCTCCTTCACTCAATTGATGTATTAGCATGATTACTGGGATGGTCAGTAAAAGTCACGGAACGCTCATGTGGTCAACGCTTAGATCCTTGGCTGACCCTTTTCTACGTAGGGCCGTTGTCACGTGTGCAAGTGTAACGTATGACTGACAACAGGGGGATGAATTAAAAAGCTGCTTATTCCTGCTTGATAGTCGTATGCATAAAATCACGACGATCAGTGAATTGCAAATAGCAATCATTGTGTCGTTATATACAGGTAAAAAGAAATACTATTCAAACACAAAAAATCTTCACCTGATTAGGAAGTCTTAATTGAGTGAGAGCCAATAGCAGAATAAAACAAAAATATATCTACTTTACCTTTGCTGACATAGCCATACCTCTCTATGACTCTGTCATTAGCTTAGTGAGAATACAATTCAAGTGGAACAAAAAGTAGAACTCCCTGCCGTTCCAATTTCGATTTAATATCCCCAAATTTATCCCCAATCAGGGTCCTAGATTGATATGCACTACTTCGACCATTTCAACGCAGTCCTTCAGCACCATCAAATGGCATAAAGTCAAAACTGACTCCCATATAAAATTGACATGGCATATTAAATCCGTGGAGGTAAAATCGAGCTGGACATTTTCTGGTAGTACTTGCAACAGATTTATATATACAGCTAAAGTAGAACACCATTTTTTAACGGAAATTTCACCCTGATCTAAAAACAAAAGTATACCTTTTTTAATATATTCTAGTAATAAACCTGATCAGACATAAATTCACCTTTCAGGAATCGTTATTTCCCATTATACGCTTGAATTGAGCAAGTTATGTGAATTGTTCTGGTCGAAATTATTGAGCATATCAACAGCTAATCCCAAATACGACTGCACTCAGTGTAAATGATGATAATCCTGACTAGTTATGATTTTAACTCAAAACGAATCAGTAATTTTCCCCATTTTTCAGACAAGCTCAAAGGAGCATTACAAGAAGGAAATATGATTGATGCCTTTTTCAGTGTTTGCAAGTCACAACATCTCATCGTTGCTGATTTAGTAAGTTATACATTCACTGCTGTCTTCATACATGTGATCAGATGCTATTGGAAGATAAACTTAGCGAATGTTCATGAATAGTAAACATTTATAAACTTCTACCTTCTCCCCGGGGCAAAGGCAAGGGAAACGTTTACCCATTGAAATATTCTATTAAGAACACTGATGTGCTGAATAATTGGCAATATACCATGTGCTTATTCAGTAATTTATAGAATCTTGGAGCGAGCAAAAATCATTTTCACTGCGTCGAAAATCGATGCATAATGTCTGTTTCCACCTCGGGGGGGTCTATGTGAACTACCGTTGGCTTTCTGTCTTGCAATCTTTTATCAATTTTCGAGGATTAATGGTCATTCTTATCGTTTGCCGAGAAACCTCGAATGAACGATTGTCTTTATATTATTGGTGATCATTGATGCAACTATCCAAAGCTCGAATGAAAATAACCCCGTTACGAAAGAGATAATGCAGATTATAAACACTTGGCTGATCAGCAAATAAGAGATTATGTGGTCTTACAGAAAAAAATACCAGTGTCTTGAAACATGATCACTGACTGACACATGGATTCTGCTGAGAACTACCCTAAACTTGGTATAAATAAACATTGTACCTGCTAATCGAAAATAGGACGTTTCAATAAAAACAAAAACAAAAAACTTCTGTGCCCGAAACAGCAGAAGAGAAAAAGCAATTATAATCATTTTATATTAACTGAAATAATCCGTCACAACCGGAAGTAATGATGCTGGTATAATAAGCTGAGTCGACAAAGGTTGTGATGGTTGATGGAAAGAAAAATGGGATAAACAAAAAAAAAAGAGGGTGTGCATTGCCTCCATAACAGATCAATGCAAAACAAAAGCTGATAAGATATTGACAATTCTTTTTGTGAAAACGACTAGTTTATATTGAACTTCTTAATCATCAGGCATATAATCTACTCCCGTGTAATGAATAGCATTCAAGTCTTTTTTTTATATATATATATATATATATATATATATATATATATATATTGAGAGAAAGTGAAACAAAGTGGAGTAGGATTTCTCATCAATAAAGACCTCAAAGACAACGTGGTAGGTTTTAAAGCTATTTCAGACGGCATAACTAGTGCCAGCATTAATCTATCGAATCGATACAAGCTAAATGTCATTCATATCTATGCTCCTACTTAACAATCAACCATAGAAGAAATAAACACTTTCCATAATAATTTGAACTCCCTATCACAAAATACATAAAGATACCTCAATGTCATCATGAAGTATTTCACTGCACATGTAGGGCAGGGAAACGGACACTGCGTTGGAGAATTCGGATCCAAAAGACGGAACGAGATAAGTGAAGATCTTGTAACTTTGCAACTGCAATCAAATCAAAATCATGAATACATCCTTCAAAAATAAACCGAACTCAGAATGGACTTTGAAGAGCCCTAACCATGAAACCAAAAACCAAATAGGCTCGATTTCAACAGACAAAAGCCACACCATCAAAGACATCCAAATCCTAGAAGTAAATGTAGGGAGCAACAGCAGAATGATAGGATGCAAATAAACACAAATTAGGAGCGCAGGAAAATGTTCCACACTAGACTGCAGCCACTAAACGTACAAATAAACCCAGCCCAGCCTAAAGCTAGAATTAGAAGACGGATTTGACATCCTTACCGACGAAAATAACACCAACGTCAACGAACCCTCCAACAAAAAAACAACCTCTCTATTTGAAGCCACTAATATGTTTAAACAAAGAATCACAGCTATCATAAGCATAATCTGAGATGAAACCAGGAAACTTTTTTAAAAAGCTCACAAACCTCAAACCACCAACAACCACAAAGGAAAATAGAAAGAACTGAACTGAACAAAACAATAAAGAAAAAACTAAGAGAAAACAAACGAAATTATACAGCAGCCATCATCGAAATCCAATCTCGAAAGACGTGGAGGATTCAACGCAATAAACAAAGCTCTTGGCACAGGGCAGAAATAGATAATTAGCATTCTGGAAGCAAATGGAGACATAACAACAGATAGAGACAGAATAGTTGAACATGGTCAAGGATTTTACTAGGAACTTTACTTTTCAAAACACGGACAATACAACAACGACCAGAGTACAGCAGTTGTCGAAAATCAGTTTGAGGACTTCCCAGAAGTTTCTCAATGGGAAGTAAAGCAAACCATCATATAAACAAAAAAGCGAAAAGTCCCTGAACAAGATAACATCTTCATCAATCTATTCAAAAAAGCTAGTAAGAGAGTAAACAGAAAGCTAGGTATTATATTCAACGTGTGTGTAGAACAAACTAAAGACCCGATGGACTGGAAAACTGCTATCATAATGTTTCTACGTATAAGAGGAAGCCCCAAAGACCTCAACAACTTCTGACCTATAATCCTATTCAACTGCTTGTATGAACTCTTCAGAAAAATCATCAAAAACATTAGATGCAAATCGACCATGAGAACAGGCTGTATTTAGAAGAAATTACTGGACCATGGACCATCTTCATTCAATAAATCAGCTGAAAGAGCAGACAATAGAGTACAAAATGCTACTTGCTTTAGTATTCCTAAACTTCAATAACACATTGAACTTCCCATGGTCATAAGGGGCCATCACTCTGCAAGGTGTAGACCCTGTATACGTCAAAGTAATGCAGCATATATTCAATCACAGCAACTCCTTCGAAGGCTACATGAGGACACTGAACCATTCCAGCTCCAAAAAAGAGTAAGACAAGGTTTTACCAGCTCACCCAAACTCTCAACAGCCTGCCTTGAGATTATTTTCCGAAATGGATTTAGAAAAGAAAGGAATCAAATTAGATGGCCAATATCGGAACAACCTTACATTTGCAGACGACATGATCCTCTTTGCAGAAAACCTTCACGACCTCCAACTAATGCTAGATGAACCAAGCGAAGAAAGCAAAAAAATCAGCCTAAACATGAACTTCAGTAAAACAAAAATCACGTGCAACAATCATGCTGAGAATAAGAACATAACTGTCACGATAGAAAATGCAAGATTTGGCAAAGTAGACCACTACATCTACCTGGGACAACGAATATCCATGAGACCCTCAAAAGTGGGGGAAATCGAGTAAAGAATCACTCTCGAATAGCTAGCCTTCGGCAGAGCAAGCTCCACTTACAAAAACCAGACGATCCCAATAATCCTGAAAAAAATAGTATACAACCAACGCATTTTCCCAGGAGTCACTCCATTGCACTTAAAGGAGCAAGCCAGGAATGTCCTGATGCTTTCGTGGCGGAGGTTGTTTAAGCATTCACGGTTGCTTGGCAACCAAAGTCACGTTGGCTGGAGCCATTTTTGGATGGATGGTTCCTATTCTCCCTACGTTAAGCTCGACTATGTGCCACATTTTGCTGTGAAGGGATAGCGAATAAATAGCGCCCTGAAGCAGCAGTGCTCCATTGCACTTAACGGAGCAGGTCGGGACTTGTCCTGGCGATTTTGTGGCGGAGGTTGCTTTGGTTGCTTTGGTTGCTGAGCAAACCAAAGCTGCATCGACAAGGACCATTTTTGGATGGATGGTTCGTATTTTCCCTACGTTACGCTCGGCGTTGTGTCATATTTTGTTGTGGTGTAATCCAGTACCACGAGGTATAATCGAAACCTTCACTTCAGACCCAAAGGCTGACATCTTTCCTTACCCTACGCAGAAATTATTTTATTTATTTCAAATTCTCATACCGAATTGATGTTATCACTCCCCTCATTTCCTAGTGTACAATTTTGAAATAACCATAAGAAAATTTGTGACCCTAAATTTATCTCTAGGACTCCATTTAATAAATCATACAATAATCAGATCACTCGAATTGAGAATCATCCACCTTGATAGTTATTAGTTTTATTCGATTTTCTTTTGTCCTAATGTCATTTCAATTTTCCCATCAAAAAAATCAGGGTAGAATTTAAAACTACTACCTCCCTGGGCGGGGTTTATTGTTGTAAATGATCGAGCAAGTGCTGAACGCTACACTCATGGGACAATGAATCAAAGCGCAGGAACTTCCAGACCACTGAAGTTTCACCTCCTCTAGAAATATGGGAGGACGGTATTATGCCAGTTTTTTTATTTTTTTTGTTTGCATTCTTCGTCTCTATGCGTCTCTATTCACTAAATTCATTCTGTAGTTTTAGTGCTATTATTAGGAATATGATATCGAATCAGACAGAAATAATTATAAATGTGTTATATTACTTTGAATCTCCTTTCGAAACGACCTCCCATTATTATGCAGTGAATGCATCATTTAGCCCAACAGTGTAAGAAGAAAAAAACAAACAAGAGGAAATAGAAGTTGCGGTCGGGAATTCGAATAAGCTTTTTTTTTCTATTCCTATCGGATTATATATATATATATATATATATATATATATATATATATATATATATATATATATATATATATATATATATATATATATATATATATATATATATATTTACATACATATGATTTTTTTTAAAATGAGAAACATGTAGAGCTGATAGGTATTCCATGAATAATTTTGAACCTGGGCTTGATTTTGAATTTCCATTTCCAAATGGATTGTATTTTCAGCCTATAATATTTATCACCGCACTTCAACGATGACGAATGCATTATCTTAACAACGTCAGACTTTTCATTATTCTACTGATCAGAACATATTTCATGAATCCAGCTTTACCGATTTCACCTCGTTATAGTTCTGGGGATTCTTTTGTTTCTTTCAAACCACCCATTATTACAGACAGGAGCAAAATTAATCTGTTGATCAAGATTAAGGTGAGGAACGCATTTGTTTTTTCCGTGTGTGTCTTCGTGTCTCTCAGTCTATCTGCCGCTGCCTATTTATGGTGTTGACTGATCTCTTGAAATACAGAGACAAAAGTCTCATAAAAGACGAAGACCAGCAATGTTTTAAATACAATGTTTGCCAAATGCCATCAACAATACCAATATTTTGAGTTAACATCAACATTTGATTGCTTGTTCTCTGTAACTTCAAGGCATTACTGTCGTGTTTTCATTTGTACTTTCCTTGCAGAGTTTTGTTTATAACCCACTTGTTTTACTAAATAACATACAGCTATGTTGTTTTATGCTGAAAGAATGATGGGTTCTGAGTCAGTTTTGTAATTTTGCAGTTCACTGTCACTTTTCTGAAGGGGAGCATGATTTCCTGTTCGTTTGATTTTTAAATTGTTGATGTTTGACGGTTTTCTTTCGATCGATGTATCATACAACAGAATGAAATGTTAAATGAATGAGAAAACAGGAATTAACAAAACTCAATTATTGGCAAGAAACAAAACATCATTTAGAAACAAATCGGATCATGATTATGATGCACACATGTGACGTTTCAGAAGAGAGATACCAAAATTTAGATTCGGCATCGCAAAAAATAGAACTATTCAACCATCCAAAAAAATCATGGGGAATAGTTGGGTAGCTTTGATGTAACTCTATAATACATCAATTGGAAAATTCCCGGGGAATAAGGCATTTCTGTCGTTTTTTTGCCTTTAGTAGAAAAGTTATTGATAAGACATCACATCAGCTAGGCCTGTCAGTTGTATTGTAGACCAAATTTGTCTCATACGACTGCTTTTTTTCTGCATAGAAATTTCATACCAAAGTTTAGATAAGAAAGAAGACAACATGATAGGTGATCCCAACAGAGAGATTTTATGCTGTTCTGAAAGATTGAAGGTGAACTGGAATGAGTATTTCCGGCCCCTGTGGGATACATTCCATGAGAGTGATGAGAGAGTATGATACATTCTCCCTGACGGAAAGACATACAGAGATTTTGGGTGAAAGTCTGTTACTTTTCCTGTAATGTAGTTATTTGAAAATTGTTTGCCTAAGTGCTTATTCTACATCAGATGATGAAACTATTTGAAAGTCAGAATCGAAATCTAAACTGAAATTGAATTTGCAAAATGTATTCCGTTTTCCCTAATATTTATTGCAAAACCATCATGGATCGATGCAAAATGATTGAAGTAATGTTTTAAATAACCCCAGTATATTGAATGGGAATAGACATTGTAATACGGCTATTGTTTCATATTCCCTCGCATAGCATCGATTTCTTTCACTTCTGGCCAATTGTAAATTGGTCTCATACATTTGTTCTGTGTTTTCTGGTGTTATAGATGATTGGAATCATTCACACAAAGAAATTGCCACTAAGGTTGCATTCGGCGACTCAACTGAGCATTTCTGAGATGTACGATTATCATTACTAAAGAAGTGTTCATGTCATAATGTTTTGAAGGAATGTTATTGTCGAGTAAATTACTTTTCTGTCTGTTGTACAGAACTACAACCTCGTGGTATTTCGAGGACTTTTATTCAGTGTTGCCAATTGAATATTTAATATCCAAATTAAGATTTATCGACAATTTAGATAATTTATATTGGAATTTAGATCTATGATTTTATATAAAACACCGAAAATACGCACTTTTTTTATTAGTACAGCTGACTGGAACAGCTTCAAATTCTACCAAACAATTTTATTTTTTTTTCAGATTTCTATTGTAGTCGGTTACCTTCGGGGAATTCCAAACTGCAAGGACAATTCCATACATTTGGGTCGTATGGTCTTATCAAGCAGATGGGTCATGACCGTAAATTCTCACAACCTTATTCGTACTTACATTGTTGCTCGTCTGTCTCTTCCACTGAATCTATGTTCGTAAGTTTTTTACTTCCGGGTATGCATTTTACTCCTGGGAAGTTTTTTAACAACAAAAAATTGTTTTTGAGAACCACCCCCAAAAATATTATTCCAAAGGATTTCAGATAATTGGAGGGTTATATCTTTTTATGTATTTTTTCATCAGTCATAAAATACTTTATAATGACGTACTGAAGAATATTTTGTATTCTCTCTTACGATGCAATCATTGGAGGAATTGAGTTGACGTAATGGAACATTTAAAAAAATTTTTTCTCAACTTAATATGCTGAAAAATAAACGTACTGTTTGTTGAGAAAGAAAAACAAAAACATTTTCGCTTGAAATTCCTCATATCGGAATGTTTATTGGTTATACATGTTTACCTTGAATAGTGGTCTTCTCATTACGGCTGATGTCGTATGGACCAAGAACGAGACAGTGTTATTTCCGTAATAAATCGAATTACTATATACTATATACTATCCCAATTTCCCACTGACATCGTAATGGTGATTACTTTTATCAAATGTCATGCTTTAAAATCATAAAAAAAATTGTTTAGTCACTCCTAGGGATGAATTTAGAGGGGGAATACTTTTTACCCTAACTTTTAAGAGTCAGACTTGAGAAATATCTTTCAACTTTCGGAAATTAAAATGGAAAGGACTTTATTTTTCCATGTTAGGATTCAAAATCTAAGGAATTTTTTCACTTTTAACAGTCAAAGTTGGAGGTATTTTATTTTTTTCTTCTTGGGTCAAATCAAGTGAAATATCTCCCCCCAATTTCAGGGACACCACCAAAGGGGATATTTTCCCCTCACATTGAGGGGTTAATATCGATAGGAAGGATTTTTTGAGGGTACGGGTCAAAGTCGAGGGTAAGATTTTTTCCCCAACTTTGAGGGCATAATCGAAACAAATGTTTTTCCCTCACTATGAGGAGTAAATATCGACGGTATGGACTTTTTAAAAATCATATTGAACTTTTATCACCGTCTTTTGGGCATAACCGCTCATCCACAATAGTCTCTTTATTCTGAATCTTTTTTGCACATTTTCCTAAATATTACACCGCCATTTTCGATGTCATTCCCCTCCTTCCACCTCTCTATCATTTTTTAAGATCAGACACTCTTTGTCCATCAGACATCCCTCTTTTTGGTGATTAGCTTTACTTTTTTAGCATTGATTTTTGTCTTTGGAGGCTTAACTCATTCCTGATTATTAACCCCTTTTCCTAGTGGCCCCCACTCTTTTTTACACTCATATGACTTTTTTTTTAACATTAGCTAAACATCCTTTTTCACATTAGCACGCTATTTCTTCAATATCAATATCACTTTTTTTCAACGGTTAGAGAACTACTTTATGAAAGCAAAAATTAGATGAATGAAGAAAATGAGATAAAATCAATTTTTTTGTCCTATTTTTGACAGTGATCCACACCGTCTGTTAGTCCCTATAATTTTATTGTTTCTCTATATAATTCATTAACCTTTTTTTTTTATATATGTCACCAATCGTATGGAAGAAAGGACTCTCCAACTTGAATGTGTCCATTCAATTGAAAAAAAATCAAACAAAAACAAAAGAAACAACAAAAAAAGTACAACAGAAAAAACATAGATCATTCAAATAAGACTCAAACATGTATTCACATCATCACCAGTTTCAAAGTACTGGACTATTACCACACAAAATAGGAAAAAAATGTGAAGATCTGCTCAAACTCCTTACAGACGTAGGGAGATACATTCACCATATAATGTTTAGCATACATACATAAATACATACGCATGCATCAACTCACATTTTTCTCCCTGAGGCTGCGCATTGCTACGCGCATTGGGAACCTTTGAATTCGTCCTTGGGCTCCCTTTCTATTCCTTGACCCAGCTGCAGGGAATATGGCACCCCGGGGCAGAACTGTTCCATTGCACTTAGCAGAACGGGTCGGGCTAGTGCCTGATGCTTTCGTGGTGGCAATCTCTTTGGTTTCTTAGCAAATTAAAGTCGTGTGGGCTGGAGCCATTTTTTGGATAAGTGTCTCGTATTCTCCCAACGTAAAGCCTCGACCTCGTGACACATTTTGCTCCGGTGAGAGATTAAATAAATAGGCCCAATGAGGTTCTACTGAGGCTGTGCACTGCTACACGCATTCGAACCCGTCCTTTGGCTCCCATTTCTATTCTCGGCCCAGCTGCAGCGGATCGATCGCCCAAGGGCAGCACTGTCCCATTGCTCTTGAAAGGACAGGTAGGGCATGCCCTGACGCTTTCGTGGCTGTGGTTGCCTTAGAAATCACAAGTTTTTAGTAACCAAAATCGTGTCAACTGGAGCTAGTCTTGAAGGGTATCTCCTATTTTCCCGCATAATGCCCTAACATTGAGTCGAATTTTACTTTGATGGGAGAGTGAATAGATTATGCACACACACACACACACACGTATGCTCACATGGATGCAAAAACGCGTTAATGCATACATACACACTCACAAATTATAAAGACACTATTCATTGAATAGAAATCTTGCGACCGAAACAGAAGGCAAGGAAAGTGGAATTTCAAAAATAACATTGCAACCACAAAATGAATCCCACAGTCTAAATCAAATTCATCAAATTCCATCCATGAATTTAAAATGATCAAATCAACTATGACATTAATATATCAGCAATTCAAACAACTGAAACGTTTATTCATTTATCTGGGATCAATTTTTTTTCTCATTCAGATGAATACCTTTTTTTAAAACCTCAAGATTAAGGCCATTGATTCGGGAAAAAAATTGGATGCCTTGCAATTGGTTACATCCTCCATCCATACAGCTAAAATCTGAAGTTCTTTTCATCCAGGTGAATAGATGGGATTGATTGAAGTTAATTTTTTCATGAACAATTTCGACGCATTTAAAGTCTATACATGCCTGAGCGGTATAGCTGAATGAAAATGATATATTCAGGCATACACAGTATGACCCAAAGAATTACATAGACTGGGAGAAATACCAGTAATTTCCTCAATATTTGGAAGTTTTAGAGGTTCAAAGTTTCCAATTATTCGTGCAATGTCAATCGATCCTGCACTGAAGGAATACACGATATCTCCGGGATTTCTGATGAATCTTTCTAGGAGTGTTCTCAATGAGCTACAAGAGTGGATCAATGCACATTTATCTCTCCTCCTTCTTAAATATCCACCTGAAAAATATTCGTGTCAAAAATATTTCAGCCTATTCGATCTAAAATTAGCCGGGAAACCAGTAATTGTTTATGGATATATTTTGGAGGTCGACTCATACACAATTACTCGAACTGAATTGTAGTTACGTGTCGATAATACAAAACTTGGACAATTTTTGGCCGGCCTAAGCAAAACTTGGCATGAATCCAAAGTATTATGAGCAAGTCATAAATATGAATTATGACACTGTTCTGTGCATAGCTGCTTCCTGAACACAGATGGCTAAGCACTAGATGGAACTTTTTCAAAACTTGTTGAAATTATTAATTAAAAGAACAAACAACAAAGGAAACGTTTGACCAAATACATAATTTACACGGAGAAGAACGTTCATTTTTATTTGAATACATTTATATACTTTGAAAATTCACAGCGTCTGTGCAGCAAACAGTTTGATCCCTTTCGCAAAGATTCGATTTAATCGTCATTATTATAACTATCATTACAATTTCAAACTGACTGCATATTCTGATGATTCGAATCACAAGCGCATGGGGGACTATTCAAAATATGATTAGTTCATGGACTAATAACTATAATGAGAGAAAAGATAACAAAAGAAGCTTGCCATTTAAACGTCTATTGTTTTATGATCTGGTCACTTGCAGACTGGAAGTAATGAATATCATTTTCCTGTGCCATCCATTGATCCATCTAACGATTGTGAACGATAAGAAAATTAAAATCCAATTTTTTGAAGTGTGTATAATTTTGAGTTTAAAGTTAAAATCACAGCTTGCTTCTGGATCAGCATTGACTTCCAGTTCACTTGTTCGAATTATATCTTTAATACTCACCACATGTGAAAAACTCTCTCGCAACAAAATGGCAATCAAATCGACAGCAAATTGCTGATACAACAATCCATTATTCTCGTAAAACTCTCCACTCTGCTTCTGTCCTTAATTAATCAAAACAATGAGTGCAAAGCCTGACAGAGTTTATTTCCAAACACGAGACTCAATCGATTCGGAAAAACTGCCAGAAAAGATGATGAATGAACAACTCAAGTCATTAAATTTCGGAACCATAACATTCTGCGCATTTTGGAGCTGAACAGCAATTGATAAAGCCAGGGAGAAGTGGCACAATGGTTGACAACATAAAGAATGAGATTTGAATTCAAACTTTGTTTAAAACATTATACATCCACTTCACACTGATACTCCTTGGTATGGTATGAATCCAATTTTCCCTCTCGAGGTATGAGCAAAATGTACCCCGAACTGGGATCTCTAATCATGGTTAACAATCAGTTTAGGAGACGGACAGTCCTAATATCTAACCAGCCTGCAAATGGATAAAACCATTAGTTGATACCAAGTTACCCTACACTAATTTATGGGACAGTTGTAATCTAGGTATTAATGTCATGCAGACGGTTGATCGTTTCTTATTTTTGTCTTTTCTTCTTTACTCGGTTGTCCTAAGTAAGCATTATTGATATTCTTCTGATTCTTGTTCGGTGGATATACACTGGAAACCTTCTAATTATCCCTTTCCTTCTATCAGCGATTTGAACGTTTATCTGACGAAGTTACATGTCATTGAAATGATAATGGTAATGAACATCCAAAAAGAAAGGGAAGTACATGCTCGACTGTTAAAACTGTGCAAAATGAAGTGAAGGACACTAATTTTGATGTTTGTGCTTTTTAATTAACATATTCACGCGGGCAGTTCAGTAGTAATAGGATGTGTGGGAACCAAACATGGACAATTGAAGTAGTAATTACCCTAAAGACATTACTTACTTATTTATAATAACTCTGGTCGCTTTGCATCAATGGTATACAGCCATTGGACATCATGACTCACAACGTGGATCCCCATACATCATATGAATAAATTGTTGTCGGAATTAGATAAGATGGCCTGGCGAATTACACCCATTTAGACGTTATTGGCCCCGCAGCGCATATAAAAAAAGTCTCTTGAGGAAAGTCCATGTCCAATGACGGTTGCTAACATGTTGCTGCTGCTGCAGCTGCTGATGTTGATGATAATGATGATTTGATGGTTTCTATGGTACGGATTTCAACTGTTCTTTTCGTCCAAAAGTGAAACCCCTGGCTACATAATAAACGATAAGAAATTGGCCATGGATTCAGGAATTATTTCACAGTTACTATTATTCCATCATATCTATTAATGAATTGAATTTCATCCATTTCTCGGGACAATCAGGTCAAGAGAGGTATGTTCTCTTCAAGAGTTTTTAGTTTTTTTTCTGTTCTATTCCAACCTTTCAGAATCCCCCAAACTGTAGTTTCTTTTAATTTAATACAACTCAGCACCATTTGAGCATTACATTTTGGGTAAAAGGAAAATAATTATTCCTTTCTCTGCCTTTCTTCACAACATCACTCATTGATTTTTTCTTTCCATTTTATCACCATTATGCTCACTTTTGAAACTTTTTACTGCAGCCTCGTTCTGCTGTCGTCCCCAATCCCGTTCTCTCTCCCTTGATATTCCTAACTCTCTCTCCTGATTTTAACGCTTCATCTGCACCCTTGCTCATATCCCAGATAATTCTTTCAATAAGAGGCCTGAATAAAATCTACATTAAATATATCATATTCCGATACAACGAATAAAAAATTCATGGATTCAGTCTTAGAATCCCTTCAGCCAGAAATTTCCATCAAGAGATATGGAACCTTCCATTTCTCCTTCTCATTCATTCTCAATGATTATCGAATATTTCTTTCACGTCCAAAATTTTCGAAAGCCTTGCTTTCAGGCAGCATATCATTATCCTTCGATTTCTATAATATAGACCCATTATTTATGAGGACTTACGAAGGCAGTTTTATTCTTTTTTATGTATTCAAGATATCTCATTAGCCTTAGTATTGATGATTTAAATTCTTTGTTTGGGTTTCGTTTCCAGGTCACCCATTGCTATTTCCTTGATTTTTAATTTACCACGACTGAAAAGATTGTTTGCAGCAGTGATCATATTAGATATAGGATCACGGTAAGCTGAAAAAATATCAGCTCTTGGTGTTTGGGACTTTCTGGAAGCTCCAAGACTGCTACTGCTGGTGCCGGCAGAAATCTGGTAAAGAATCAAAGAGGCACGAAAATTAAACCTCTTTTTTTCTGGCATTTCTTGAAAGTAAGGTCAAACCATTTTTGTGCCTTACTTTCCATCTCTTTCGATTTCTCAATCTATTTAAGGTTATTTCTCTCCGAAAAGTATCTTTCTAATTCGCCCAATTCTTCCCCAAAACCTCACGTCGCCTTGTGGTAGTATACGATGCCTTTGATCTATAGAACTACTTCCCTGATATACCGAACATGAAAGTGTATTAACAATATTCATTTCAAACGTTAGTATTCTGAAGCTCCACTCCCTCGGCTATTCTATCCACACAAGACATATCAATAACAGATCGAAACTTTCGTACTTCGTTTTTCCCAAATGTGATTCTTTTTTATTCTTGTCATAAAGAAATCTTTTTCCATTTCAACAAACTTGACTTTTCTTTAGGACCGACTACATTTACTTTTGTATTTGGTGCATGGGTTATAATTATAACCTTGTTAATTTCATTTTAGGAAAAATACGGTTTGCTTTTTTTTTCTTGAAAAAGAATTAAAGTAAATTAATAGGGGTAAAATAAATAACATTTTTATTTGTTAATTATGAATAATTCTACATATGCAAGAGGGTGATATGTCTGATTATAAGAGATCAGATGTTGACCCTGTTGGAGAAATCCAGTGTCGTTTTCTGCTACGGATATAAATGTTATGGTTGCGAGGCATCTGATGGATGGATTTTTATTCCAAATAATGGTACCACATGACCTCTGTGACCAAGAGAACTGCAGCTTCCCTCCCCCAGCTTCCATTCCTCCGTCTCTCCCTAAAATCAAAAGGCGATGGTTGGTGACCATAGCATGGAATTCGTTCTTTTTCTCTCAAATTCCAGCCTCCTATTCAACCTTTCACAACCTGACATAACATAATAATAATAATAATAATAATAATAATAATAATAATAATAATAATAATAATAATAATAATCTTTCTCTCTCTCTCTCTCTCTCTCTCTCTATCTCTCTTCCTCGAAAATTTCGCTGCTATTAAGTTTTTGTGTTCTGACTGCTGTGAGCTACCAAAAACAACTGATGGCATTCGATTCTTGATTTGGTGCGCATGTATTTTGCAAAACAAGATCAGCATACTTCAGATAGCGGTACATGAAGGCACCAGCAACACGGGCAGTCACCATAGGAGCCCTGTCATAGACAGTATGACTTTTCTAAATACAAAGTGGAGGGAATGAATATATCTCGTCACATGGATAGAACACATATTAGGGTGGAGAACTGTGCCATTCATATTCCTGACGCCGTAGGCAAAGTTAAATATGGAGTTTAACCAAGAGAATGACCCGCAGACTGAGAAATATGCAACATGCATATGGGAAAATCATGCTCGAGCTCACACGGAGAGATCACAAGACACCAGGGTATATCGGGAGGAGAACGAAAGTCTGAAATATCATAGAATCCACTGGAAAAATCAAATGATAATGATGACGTTTCAAAAATGGCAAACAACTGATGGACATCACAACTCACCACGTGGATACAAAGAGATCATAGGTGCAACAGAGGCCAACGGAACACAAGATGAAGTGACGATTTAGACATATTTAAGAAGTTCTGACACTGCAACGCTCATGATAAAGGGTTGCGATGGGCCCTGTGGATGGTTTACGTAGAACGACGAACAATAGAAAACTGATTTTGAGATGTTGATGATGATGAAGTGGATGGTGATGATGATGATGATGATGATTGCAGAGATAGTACACGAGTTGATTATGTAGATTGCTTGCAATCACAAGCAAAATATCGGCGTGAATATCCAGTCAAATTGAATTTTGAATCGTGATGATTGAAGTTATTTGCCCATAACAGAATTGAAAAGGTCGGGAAATGATGATCGCGATAATGATATGTGCATAGGCATATTGAGTAGTATTGATTCACTTTAAAGAACATCATGTTCCGGCGCCAGCTTTTAAAATACTTTTGCTTGATCTTTGGTCCAGTATACCAGTTGAGTCTTTTCCATTACGGATGTTTTTTGGTTGAGAGATCATGCCTCTCATCGGTTCCCCATTGGCTTTTCACTTTTTTTTTGGAATCAGAATTGTCATTCTTGTTGACTCATTCTTCTCCTAGGTCCAGAAAGTCCTGTCTACGCTGCTATTCTACTAATGACTTGGGCTTAGAAGACATAGATTCAACCTTTCCCAGCGGTATAAATGAGGATCCAATGTTAGCAGCCTTCTCGAGAGTTTGAACTCAGCTCATCGATTCTATTTTCCATTCCATTTTTCGACTTTTTCAAGGTTTCATTTGTAGAGTTTGCACTTTTGATTCTACGTGGAATTTGAAACGAATTAAATTATTGCATATAATATTAGATGAAGTCTTTTCCTGTTGATCATTTCCGGGTCAAATCGTATTTTAGAGTCATGTTTCTACGACTGAAACGCTTTCCTCTAATTTTTCCTCCTTTTTGAAAACCAATTATGAGTAGAAAATTGCTGTCGTCGTAAATGGAATATTTCACACTGTACAGAAATGAACCATCTGAAAAGATAATTACTTTCATTATCATGAAAATATAACTGTTCTGTTTATCGTTGAGAAGCCGAAAAATCAGGAAGAATAGCTGAGGTCTGCTACAGAATCTCATTTGCATAATAACCTCAAAACTCTCTGTTTATTGATCTTCAATTGCCTTTTTTCTTTTACTTTCACGATAATTACCCTGCAACCTCATGTACTTGTCAGCAGTTCCAATTTACAAATCAAATACATTTGAAAAAAAAAACGTCCTTGATTCTCAAAAGTAAAAAGCATGGCTTGAATCTGTCATACACCATGCACTCAGGAATAGAGTGATGTGTTTGCAGAAACCTATCACAAAGGCTCCCATGAAAGAGAGAGAGAGAGAGAGAGAGAGAGAAAGAAAGAGGGATAGAGAGGGAGAGAGAGTAGGACAGACAGAGATAGAGAATATATATATATATGAAAAATTTTACGTTATAGTTGTTCAATTAGAAAATATATATGTATATATATATATAGCGAGAGACAGATAGAGAGAGAGAGAGAGAGAGAGAGAGAGAGGGGGATAGGTGTATCAATATTATTATCGAGCATGCTCATTGCAATTAATATTAAACATCTCTAACTTCTATTCACATATCATCTACATAGTAAAAGATGTCAATGTATCATAGCAACTATTTGCCTAATTAATTAAACTGATCGGTCGTAGGTGCTCTGAAGCAATTTTTTTCTGGCTTTGAGACCAATAACAGGATAACAGATCCGCTCGCTGAGTTGAAAAAACATTTAGAATAAATGCACAAGCAAATGACCTGTTTCCCTACGTTCTCGGTTTTGATTCTCCATTTAAACATCCATAACAGCGTTGTCAGTTGTATGTGATATAGATATCTGGCTAACTTTTTATAAGTAATCTATGAACCGAGATAACTAAAAAATGAAATGGTAATTACGGATATCTTCTAATCAATTGTACCTGATAACTTGGTATTGATACGTTGCGTGCACACATTGACTTATATTAGATTCAAAATTATGTCAACAATTTCTACAATCATCTGTGGATTGCAGTTTTTTCTACATCTCTCTCTCTCTCTCTCTCTCTCTCTCTCTCTCTCTCGCTCAGCAATGTTGCAAACAAAAGTTAGTATCTGTTGAATCTACCTTGAGTACCTACTATATATGGTTATCCATGACCGGCTCTAGGGTTTCTGAAGCCCAGGGTGGGCAGAACATTGGTACCCTTGAAGGCATTATACCATCAAATTCAATTATTGATTCATTTATGTTTTATTGTAAGTCCATAACCTACCAGTGAAGAGACAGAAGCGTTGGTGTGTTACATAAGTGAACCACAGGATAAATGCTGAAATGGCTCATATTAGCCTTTTCCGAAATCAGAGGCTTTTACAGCAAATCTGCAACTTGCAACACAATGTTCGTCATTCAGGTATTTGATTCTCTGTACGCACGGATCATTCCTTTGATATATCCATCGATGAGAGGGTGGAGCCATGATGGATTGATTGCAACAACTTTGTTGATTGCTTTTAAAGTGACTTCACGCGTCCAACTGCGTCTGAGTTTTATCCAACCTGCTCTGGCGATGAAAACTGTTTGACCCTTTTAAACTGACTTCATTCACTGAACTATGTTGATATTTCCCACAGACACCTTATGAATGCAACAACAACTTTCAAACTAACTTCTATCACCGAACTGTGTTGGTTTTTTCCATTATAGGTGACTCATAATTTTGGTCATGTCTTGATCAGACATTTGGTCAGATGTCAGATTGGGAAAATGTTATGTTCAAATCCTGTCTCTAAATTTTTTTCCATGGAGGGGGGCAAGGGTACAGATCCTATCACTCGCTATTCATTATGTACTTTTCGTTATCCTGTTATTCACAAAACGCGCATTGATTAAGTGTTTCTTACTATTTCTCTCGCTTATGTGCTTCGTTAAATTCCTTAAATATGCAAAAATCTATTTTGAAATTTGAATCTATTATATACCTCTTTCCACAGAATTGACCTTATATAGGGTTTTATCAGTAGATCATGTTTTGTTTCAATTCTTCCCGCAATAGATGAAGGAAAAAAGTGGTTCTAGTGTACTTATAACATGAATTTCTTTCCTTGTTTTTTATGGTATATAATACCAATGTTACCTTCAAGTTTACTGCTATTTTGAAGCAGGATGGTGATAGAATTTAAAGACTCTTATTTGTATTTTATTTAGTAGATATTTGAGAAGTTGCGTAAGTCAAAACTATCACTTTGGGTGACGTCATGCAATAAGGTTTGAAAACTATCGTTTTAATTAAAAATATTGGAAAGAACAATTAGCAAGGAAATCAACCTGTACTCATGTGGAAAGCGTTTATGAACTAAATGGCTTCAACCGCCTAAACAGAGGCTTCGTAGCAATCATTACACGTAGTTGTATTTGAAAGGATGTCAAGTTGAGCGTAATTATCTTCCTTGTAATTAGTGAATAGCAAAAGGCTTCTCAGCATGATACCCGACTAAACAGAAGAAAGAACAAAACAATCAAAAAGTGAGATTCTTGTTATTTCTTTCATTTGCAAGATTATTTTTGGCTTTTATTTTATCTTTCGCTGAAAGACATTTTAAGACCCGCTGATTAAGTCGACTTTTATCATTATAAAACTTGACTGAAAACTCATTACGTCAATTGGTTGTAGTTTGTTTGTTCAATAAACAGAATAGAGTATTGAATCTGAAAATGCGTTCCCTACTTTCTGAAAGAATGGAAATAAAAAAGAAAAAATATCATTATTGGTCGAAACTCTCTCATAATCCAAATTTGTTTGAAAAAATGTTCTCTTCA
The DNA here is from genome assembly GCA_963457665.1 of Thysanoteuthis rhombus. Taxonomy (NCBI): domain Eukaryota; kingdom Metazoa; phylum Mollusca; class Cephalopoda; order Oegopsida; family Thysanoteuthidae; genus Thysanoteuthis; species Thysanoteuthis major. The sequence continues at coordinate 7,662,343 of OY735202.1, read as the reverse complement.
GAGTAGTTTCATCCCTAAAATCTTGATGAAAAGTGCTAAGGAGGATATATCCATGAGTCTGTAATGTGTAATTGTTGAATGAATAATTCTTCATTTGTATTCATCGAAGGATTAGGGAAATTAAAAGAAGAGAATATTGTATTAAACTCTTTATGAGTGACACTTTTGATTAGACCTTGGACTTGATATTTCAAATTTTTAGAGTTATGTATCTGAAAGCTTTTTTTTGCTTTAATACACCAATAAACTCATTTTCTAAACACACACACACATATATATATGTGTGTGTGTGTGTGTGTGTGTGTGCGAGTATATATATATATATATATATATATATATATATATATATATATATATATATATTACCAGCATGCATTTAAAAAAATATTTCATGTTTGCTGGGCTTTTCAAATCATTAACAATCAAATCTTGTGGGCATTCAAGTTTCAGCCTCGATAGGACATCCCTACAATGGAGACTGTGAATTGCTCCCGTACATTGGACTGAAAGGGGAAAAGAAATCCATCAGAAAATAAACCCGTACAAAACATTAAGCCCCGACCCTTTTCATAATTCCTCCGATTATATTCTAAATTATATTCTATATTTGTCACGACTGCAGGGATACAAGTGTCCGTTGATTTCTTACATAATTCCATATGGAGTTTTCGATTCAGACATTAAGCAATCGATTAACGAGAAATAAAAGGGTTAAAAGGTCATGCAGAGTAATTGTTGAGAATCTACAAACTGAAACATGCTAGTCTAATCTTTTCTTGACATATTCATAGTTTGTTCTTTTTACTCAAAATATAGACCATCTTTTGTGATAAGTCTGAGAAATGATGAATATAAAGTTTTTAATGAACTGGAACTATTGACAAACGCATTTATCCTGATATGCATTCATGATGAAATTAATTATTTCAATAATCATCATCGAGCTTTCTGTCTCCTTAATAGATGTTCGTAATTATACAAATGTCCATAATTAGAATATTTAATAAATACTACCGCTACAAAGACACAAGTTCAAATGTGAAAAATTATTACCAGGATAATTATTTTTTGTTCTCCCTTATATAACTAGACTTGCTGATAACAGAAGTTTTGATGCGTTTATAAATCAGGCTACACATTCAACTATCATGGAATGGAGAAGGAATAATCGTTCCATCAAATACATATAACAATATATTCAGAAGAAAAATATCAGAAATATTCATAAGAAAATCTTTAGCTTTTTCCTTAGTTTAGGACTTTCGTATTTTCAATTATCGATTTCTTAATCGTATACATAAGTATTCATAAAAACAAATATGTTTTTGCTTTGCAGAGTGAAGCAAATAGTTTCAGATGCACAAAAAACAATATATATTGATGTATTGTTGTATAATGAACAGGGTATTTCATCTGTTTCTCAGTGCATATAACTTGAAAGTCGGAATTTTGAAATTTTGCCAACCAACTGTTTGAATCAATGTGGAAAAGTTGATCATGTCAATTTGGATATTTTGAAGAGGAAATCATGAGTTAAGAAATGTTTTCTCCCTGTTTTTCTGTCCTTAACAATGGGATAGTCAACTTAAAGATAACAATTTTGCCGATATGTCCACTCTGTGATATGAAATAATAGATTTTTCCAAACGAGCTGATGTGGTGGTTTGGAGAAGTGTCCAATCTCTGTGATTGTTCGTGACCTTTAAGAAATCCAAAGCCAAAAAAGTTTGTCTGCTTATTCCAAATTCAAGGATTCATTCGAAGTAAATCAATTTCAGTTTTTGTTCGAATCACAGACGAGTGATGACATTTTTTTAGTATATTTATCTAATTTTATCTAGAAACTTACTTTGTTATCAACTCATGTGTGCTTGTCTATGTATTTGCGTGCATACTTATGTGCGTTTAGCTTTTTTTCGGCACAGTTGTGTGAGTAATTATCTATAGCATTCAACCTCTAAATTACATGAGATAAATTATTTCAGTTAATCCGTATGATATCATTTATTCATAGAACAATATCATATTCATATAAAAGCTTCTACTCATACGCTATATGTCACCGACTAATTGTTTCATTTGTCAATGGAGGGAGGGGTATGATTTTGACGCAGGCCATTATTTCTCGAATGAACGTTCTATTGAAAGTTCGTTTTGACTTTTCATACTTCATCATCACCGAAAGGCTGAACTATTTAAAATTCATTGTCGATTACAAAAAAGTGTTAACGGTTATTTCTCAGTAGTGAGACTATCAATCGTCAAGCGAAAAGCATCAACAAGCTAACGTGATGACATCCCTGGCCATTTTGCTTTGAAGAAGCTTATTCTGGAGATTATCAGCATCGTAGTGAATTTGATCCTCGATAGGGAACGCAAAAAGGTTGCATTTACCGATTATATACTTACTCTGGTGAATGTTTTTCCGATGACTCTCTGCGAAGCAATGTTTAGAAATGTTGTTCTGTACACTATTACTGTAGTAGCAAGTACGATTATTATATAGCGTCCAATATTTGCCAGTATTACCTGAGCTTAATAAAAACAGCGACTCGTCACGGAGTAATGTTTATCTTATCAGACTAGCAGACTTATCTCTCAGTGGTAAATTCTATTTCTGGATGCTACATAATCGCAACCGTGTGCCAAGCTGAGGTAAGAACTGTAAATACCATTTTTTACGTTTGTAGGTTACAAAAGAAGCAGCTCCGAATATCATTATTTAAGGATTTCCACGTGAGAAACCAGTACCGGACAGGCTTCTTCTTCCGAATACATTCACTTTTGCTAAAGGTCTGAACATAACTAAACACCATAAACAATAGTCTTTCTTACATTCTGATTTCAGCCCGGTTAACAAAGTTGGAGGATACATACACACACACATACATGCATACACACAGACACACACACACACACACATATATATATATATATGTGTATATATATATATATATGTGTATATATATATATATATATATATATATATATATACTAGTGTTTTGTTTTCGTCCGTCTGATTGCTTGCTGGTGTGTGTATCTCCCAAGGCATAATCTCAAAGATTTATGAATTAATTCCAAAGGGATTTCGTGAGACGTTGAACTATGACTTACGAATGTAGTGATGAAATTTGTGGATGTTTATCGTTGAGAGATATTGACATTATTCTGCATGAAAAGAGCTTACAGCAACAGTTAATAAAACGCTAAATTCAAATCTCTAGGGGATCTATTCAATATGAGTACATTTAAAAAAAATTTTTTTGATGATTCATTTCCTCCAATCCCTAGTTAGTATACAGCATCAGCGTACAAATACACATTCTCAGTGTTTTCTATCGACTATCACGTTTTATGGAGAGGCAATTATAGATGTTAGATTACTAATTGCATTCTACCCATAACTGGAAACTTCCATCACTTTACCAACAGACTCGAAAAAAACCTAAACCGTCAAGCTTTCGAAGCTACTAATTTGTTTATGAAATAAAATTACATGTATTTTTTTTTTTCTATTGAAAAATCATCCTTGCTTATTCAATGGGGAAAGTATTCAGTACTTTCTTATTCCATGTGTTTTTTTCTTCTGCCTGTTTGATTGTCAAAATCCAAATAAAATGTTAAATAAGTAGGAAACATATATTTTTTTTAACACAAATTGCTTTTACTAAAACTGTCATTTGTAATATGTAATTCAGAACTTCAATATAAAAGTAAAATGCTTTTCAGTATCAAAATAACCACAATACTTGATTCAATATTAGAGTTTATTCAATTATACCAAAGTAGTAGACCATACTCAGTGAATTAGCCGTTTCTTCCGTCTAGACAGACGGCTGTACTCTTAAGGTTTCATCAAGATGTGGAAAATATCATAGAGCTAAGATTATATGGTATTATTTTTGAATTCAACACTCAGCACGACAGTTATCTATTGAGAAATGAATATATGATCCAACATTATGATTGTAAATTGTGTTATGTTACATAGAAACATTTATTTGAAATAATTTCCGGTTATTTCACGGTGTTTATACTGAATTGTAGCCGACGCATAGTAAAATAGCATGAGGCTCTAGAAAAATTCTTTAAGTACCGGCTCTGCAATACCAAAAGAAGGTCTGGCAAATTTTTCGGGAAAGTCTATGTCCAACAACTGATACTATAAGACTAATGGTGTTCTATTTAGCCAAGAAAAAGTACAGGAAATAAACAATAACAAAAAGAGACCGCAACAGAAATCAAAGGTACATCTGATAAGGTACTCATTTCTGTAATGTAAACGCCCAAATGACTGTTTCAACTCAAGATTTTCATTTTGCTTTTTCACAGTCTATATCTGTTCTTTCTTTTCTTTCAACGCGACAGTTATGTTAAGAAATGGATATAAATGATGCAATTGAGTGATTATGAATTGCATTATATCGTACTGATACTATGTTTGAAGTTATTCCTTGTCATTGCACGGTGCATGAATCATTTTGTCTTGATAAATTTAGTGGGATAAACAATTAGATAAGAGTTTCAATATGATATAAAATATATTCATTCTGATGGATCATATATCCATTTTCTAATAACAAATAAACACAAAAACACACACGAACACACACACACAAACACACACACACACACAAACACACACACACACACACACACACACACATATATATATATTACTCAAAACAGTACGTTTAATTCTTAGTGAAAAATCTTTGTACAGTATTCGGTATATTTCTTTTTATACATGTATTGACTTATAATAACAATACTGGTAGTGAATTGAGTATTAGATTTGATCTTTCGATAGTTGCATAGCCTATTATACCTTCATGGTCCGCTAAGTACATCATGAAATATATCTCTTCGCTTGTAATTAACGAAATCTTAGCTTGGATGGCAGAAAATTAGGAGTGGAAAGATACGATACTCTTATAATAAGACACCTAATAAGATAATGACTCACAGAGATTCAATGGTGCACTGAAAAAAGAGGAACATCAGAAAAGTTTGTAAGTTGAAATGAATTGTCAACAAATTTGAATGCAAAACACATGAGCCAATTTTACTATAATCAAGAGTAGCTTAGACATTGCTGAAATAAAGCTAGTTTCGACTGAAAATTCAGTATACTTGATGATCATCAGAATATAATATCTTGGAACCTGATAATCTTTTTTTACCGGTCAGTTTTGATGCTTCCAAATCAATGAAGATTATACTCTTGATAAATAAATAAATGTCATCCATGTGGGATATTAGAAAAAACAGCCATAGTTTTCTTGGCTTTTCGATTACATTTGAAATGTTACCCTGTATATTGATCGCATAAGTACTATCCACCTCCTCTCGCCTGAAGCAACATTCGCAAATGTTAATTTCTTTATGGAAAAATTGCAGCTCTCTCTCCCTCTCCTTTCTCTCTCTCTCTCCATATATATATATATATATATATATATATATATATATATATATATATATATATATATATATATATATATATATACATATACATATATATATATATATATATATATATACATATATATATATATATATATATATATATATATATATATATATATATATATATATATATATATATATACAGGCGTAGGTTCCAATCCCTCTTGGTGGCATTGGGTGGATTTCGAATCTATTGCATTATACGATGAAATAGTTGTCTGTTGATGACATTATCATTGATTATGAGTATATATATATATATATATATATTAAGGTTGTTTGTACGTGTAATTCTCTGTTTGCCTTTCTGTCACGCAATTAAAAGTGCATAAACATGGATGCAGTTTATATGAGACGACCATTGATACAGGATTACACGATAAATTATTCACGGTATATTTCGGGTATAGGTCGACCGAGCTTTTTGAAAGATATTTGCCACACTCAAATCAGTACCAGATTTAAATTTTAGGCTTCGAATCTAATTTTCAAAACTCGACTCATTGAGAAGAGAAAGTGATTATTTACAATTCAAAGCTAAGAATGATCCTATGTAGGTTGAAAATTCGTGGCAGACACTACGCCAGTAAGGGTATTTCATTAAATGCCCCGTCGTTAACCCCTTGACACTCTCACAGATACAGAAGCCGTGTTTTCCAGATCAGAAAGTTCCTTATTCGAACGAGTGTTTGGTCCCCGATCATTTTTGCAGTAAATATATAGTGCACACCTTCGTACATATAGATCAGTTTGTGCATACATGTCTCTTTGTTTGTGTGCAAAAAGCTGTATCATGTGAAATGTTTAGGGAAGTTTAACAATAGAACTTTGCAAATGCAAACAGAGAAATGAGTAGTATGATCAGAATGACAACAGACAAAATAACAGGATTCCTTTATATTAACACATATTCATTTCAGGAATATCTGACCGATACTCTGCGCTGTGATGTGAACAAAAATAAATAAACAATGGCAAGGTAACATTCCTGACCGACGGGAACTTCTTTCAATTAATGCTTTGAAAATGAAAGTATTGTTGCTCACTATGAAACGGTATTGTATAGTACTTATTTATACTCCTATATATCCTGTTCTCCGTGCAGGAATATATAACTTAACAAAATTACTTTTGCAGTTTGCGGGGGCACCAGAAACTGTGACCATCTAATTTGGGCAAAAGAAGCCTCAATGAATATACTTTCTTCCACATCTTCAAAGACAGTCAGCTATTTGGAGCCAGAAAGAATATCGACTGTTGTCTTTCCCATAATAGCTCATCTCCTTCGTCTCCCTTTACACATAAACATCAAATGCAACACGTGAGAGTCTCAACATCGCCTCACCTCTGAGAAATGTTACCGCTCAGTTCAAGACTTTTTGGAGTCTTGCCCAAATCAATCGGCTAAATAGTTACCGTAATGTACACCAATTGTATATTCACCAAAGAGCAATACATCAAAGCTGTCTTTGCAACAGTTAATACTTCAGAATAGGCAGTGCTGTTTATCGATGATCACTTGAGTTGTACAGTCAGATCTGCCTTGAAGAATATTTTGCCGATTGGTCGAGTAAAAGTGCAAGTTAACTTGGAATCTAATCAATGGCCATTACTCCGACCTTTCCTTTTCCAGTGTAAAGGATGACGTTTTTCAGAATTTCACTTCTGTTGTGAATATTAATAATCTTGAATAATTGCCTTTTCACAGGTTGATCTTTGGTCGTAGAAGTATGAATCCTTCGAGGTGATCGTGTACTTCGGGATATCCAGCCAAACCAGAAGTTCGTGCAAAAAAAGAAAAGAAAAAAGAAAAGAAATATACATTAGATGTTAATAGCCAAGGCAATATATATATATATATATATATATATATATATATATATATATATATATATATATATATATATATATATATATATATGTAAGAAGTGAGACAGACTCAGGAGTAAGTGCGTATGAAACTTTGTTCATCAATTAGTTAATCCATTATTGAATCAATTGGTTCACTATGTTTCAGGACGTGTTACCATCTGATGTATGTTTATTGGGGGTTGCGTGTGTCATTCAGTGGTTGAAAGGTCTGGGTGGGAAATAAAGTAGTCATACATGCTGTGGAACTTGTTTCCAAGGTTCAGTTCTTTGATCCAATCGTACACGATGCAGTTTTGTTATTCTCAACATATTAAGTACTTCCATGAGAGAGACCAAAATTTTGATTTGTCACACAAAAGAATGTATGTGTCGGTAATATTGATAAGAAGGACACTCACAGCAAACACAATCACACACACTCGTATATATCAATATTTTACATGTACGTAAACATTATTGAAAATGATATGCTCATTTGCTATGAAGATTGGGGAATTGTAAGGATAATTGTACGACATTACAAATTACATCAATTTCTTTCATGACTGCAAAGGGTTAAAAGCAACCTTAATTCATCAGGTGATTTCTTTTTGCTGCTATTGAACTGTCCAAATTTCATTTTTTACAATTTTGTCTTTCTTTTTCTCCGTTTGCCCATGTTTTCTGTCTAGACACTTTGTTATGTAGTCTGGATTTCAGACCATTTACGCCGTTTTCCAAATGATATCTATTTCACTTTCTTATTTCTAGTTGCAATGGTTTGCATTTGTGAGCGTTGTTATGCATTTGTTGGGAAGTTTGTGTGATTCTGCTCTACTTTCAGTATCTTTCTCCTATATCATGAATCAATTAAGTATTTTGTAGTCTAAAATCTCACTATATATCAGCATCAAGCTTTGGTTTATTTAAGTATTTCTTTTTCTCTTTCCTAGTTTTTTTTCCGAAAAAAAAAAGTTTTGTTTTTTTCATTTTTCATATGATTTTTAATTTAATTTTTCTTTATTTTTTGTGTGCATTTTTTTTAAAATTGTTCAATTATGAGCTGATTTGTTGCATTCGTTCATACTCATACACACACACAAATATACACACACACACACTCACACATTTTAATTATTAGATATACAAATATACACACTAATGTACTGTATGATTAGTAGACAGTCAATAATAGTCATATTCCATTTTTAGGTACTCTTTATATATTTTCAGCTTGTCATTGATATGGTCTACTACGATTTTAACACGTTCTCTCTTCTGAAGTAGTGTGATGATACCGCTTAATTTTTTAAAAATCTATTTATATTCTTTGTTGTTGAACGATTGTATGTCCTGGACTAATTGGTTGGAAGTGTTTGCTTGTTTCATATCCAAGATTCGATTGGATTTATAACGGGAAAGGAACACCGACAAGTACATGGCGGGTAACAACGTCCATCGAAGTTGTCACTGTATTCTTAAAGATTACTTGATATTGATCCAGGCATTACACTTTGTCTAGACACTAATCAACGATATCAAACCGTTAACTGTGGTTGAAGCAGCTCAACCGTCATGTTCCAATTTAGAAGGTGAACGTATGTTTACAAAGTTGAGTGACTAATCGAGTGAATGATTAAGATTCAAAATACATAGGTTTTGGGTATAGCCTAGATGGAAAAAAAGGAGAATTTTGTGACAAGCTGTTGTTGCAAAAAAATAAAAACGAAGACAATTTGCATGTAACACAAAATAGACTTTAGGAGAAAAACTAAATTTTAAAAAAATGATAAGAATTTTTGACTGACCTTTTCTCCGACGGTGCAAATGCAGGGTGTAAAATATGTGTGCTGTACCTAATCTGAGATGGCCGAACATGTCATCTGTATCTGCTCTTTGATGCTTAGTGGTCGACATCTTCGAAAATTGTTGGTTATTTTCTAGTTTGTTGGTTGGGTATTTGATTCCCTAAAAAGTCAAATGTTGAACATCTCCATTTCATTGTTTCTTCTTTTGAATTTCCAACCATTACAAATCTGCATCGTTGCAACAGACTTGAAGAAAAAAAATTAATAAAATTCAACTTTCATCATAGACAAAATATTTCGAGGTTCGTACATCATATGATTAAGTAAATTAACTTCGTCTGGGAGAGATAAAGAGAGGGAGAGAGATTCAACATCATATCAAAGCATTCAACCAACAATTCACTTTTCAGTGAAAAAGTGTGGTGTGCCAGTGACAAAATAATCAGTCAAGATATATAGCGATTACACTGTGCACAGAAATTGGCTCTTTCGGGGCCGGCTCAATCATCACATGCTTAATAATTATCGATACAACTAATACGTATAAATTGTTTTGTTTCCCTTTATATAAGTAAAAATACAGTTGGTGAACAACGAATCCTTAAGCATTCAAGGGTCCCTTCGATTTGGGGTCCACGGGGATCATTTTCAAATAGCTTTGCCCCAACTATCCTATCTGATAAACCTTTACTCTTGTTATTGTCAGATATATCTGAGTAAGAGATAACCGTTGGAGTCTTCCTTTAAAGTGTCCAGTTGTAATTCAGCCAAATTCCATTATCCGTGATGAAATAACAACTCATTATTCCACATATTGGTTTTAGACATTAGTCATTATCATGAGCTACCGATTTAGTAAAGCAAAACTGGAAAATGATTTGGAGGATGTTCTGCAAGATTGTTCGGTAAGTATAAACTAAAAAGTTATAAAATATTAAAAACAATAGAATGGGTTTAATATGCATTCTTCAAGATGAATATTCTTTGTATCAAACTTTCATATAGTACGTTTAAAAAACCGTATTCTGGAAATGCTTATTTTTCTTTTGAAATAGAGAAAACTGGGATACATTTAACATATAATTTGTATATATCTCATAGCATAACACGTGCATTCAATATTTATATATAATGGAGCGTTGCTAAACATTTCGGTCACGAAGTTTCCCACTGAAAATTGTGTTTAATCTCCAAAGAATCCATTAGATATTTCACTCTAAATGGATTCAGTTTATTGGCTTAAAAACACAAGATTTTATAAAGAATAGCTTTATAGTAAATAAACATCGCTACAGCAAACATTGTTTCCGCGACTAAAACTAAGGAAGTTGCAATAAGTTTTGTTTTTGTTTAAATCAACTGGAATTATCCCGTTAAGGATTCAGTTTTGTTTTTAGTGATCATTAGATACTGCATGAAAGGTGAATAACTTATTCCTGTTGAAACTGCTATCTTAAGTAAACTGATTCCAACTGAACCCATTTATATTGATTTTAATTCTTATTTGCTTTCATAGAATACATACGATCTCTTATTTGATGTTTAAATATTAGAAAAATATCAGATACAAAAATATTGGTTTGAACTGTAACTTATGTGATTTTTTTCCCAAGTTATGAAAGTCACTGCCATGACAACAATTCTGACTTTGAGTTTGACATCCGTAACTTATGTGCCAAAAAAAACTACAAAAAAACAACATATGAATAAAGAAAAAAGTAAAAGTGAAAACAATACTGTTTACATTTAAGTATACTCTGTTATTTCAAAGTTTTTGTTCGAAATTCAACCGTATCAAGGCTCTACTAGTTATTTGAAAATATTCTAATAATCTATCTTCCATTCTTATCGACGTAAGCTGAAAATACCTGTAATCTGGGTGGCTATCACCATCTAAAGAAAGCCTTCGGGAGCAAAAACTTCTGGTTAATTGATGATTTGAGCGATCACTGTGGATAAACACCCGGTGGTTGTCTAGATAAATGCTCTTGTGGAGCTTGATTATCCTCCAAAATATATCTCACAAACAGATGCATCACTAAAGATATCTACCCAGACACGATGTTTTTGAAAAAACAAAAACAAAAAAACCCTTAGATCTTAAGGTTGTCAAGTTACTCTGAATATGATAGACAACACTTCTAAGAAAGTAACAATGTACAATTAAGCCAAATTTGATTGTTTCTTAGTAAGTAACAATATATTAATTTACATATTGATAGTTTATATCATTTAAAAATGATACGGACACAATATGATCTCATTTTAGTCGACTGAAATACAATATTAGGGAATTTTTGTCTCGGAGAAATGATCAACTTTGACCACTTCTTCATCAGAAATTGATTGGAATACATATGTGTGTGTGTGCGTGTGTGTGTGTGTGTGTGTGTGTGTGTAATTTCAGCAATGCATCTGTATAATTATTTTGACGTCTACAAGCTTCACTTTCTATATTACTGCTGTTTATACACACATACATTATTATAAGTATGTATACAAGTGCATGCTAATGCATATAAATATATGGATAGATATACATACATACATACATACATACATACATATAAAGCTATATACATGTGTACATAGTTTATTTTGTTTTTAAAAATTGATGCATAAATACACACACAGGTAGAACTTGGAAAGAAAGACAATATAATAGTATCTAGGATGCTCTAACCTGAAAATTTCGTCAGATCATCGTGATATAGGTTTGTACAATTTCAAGAAGCAACATTTATATAAAACAAGTATATCATCAAGGTTATATAATCTTTCCATTATTTTAAATTTCTCAAACTATCTACAAATTGTCATCAACGTGATCTACAGGTGAAACGACGATAATGCAGCTGCTAAATTTTCAACATACCAAATATATGTAGACTACCGAAGCTTTGAAACTATAAATCAAACGTTGCTCTGGGAAATATTGCTATAGAGATACTTGGATGGAAATCTTTTGAATCGTTTTGTGCACAAACGACAGATTGAACAATTTTGGAATGTGGGGGGGGGGCATCGAAATAGGTATTGTTAGAAATTTAGTTCACTGTCTTTACTAGCAATATGATCTAGCTTGTGGTAATTTTCAATCGTGCAAAAAAAAATGTCAGCAAATCTGACATTTAGTCGAAGGGTCTTGTAAAAATGTACAGATTTAGAAAAACTTCGTGATACAATTGGATATGTAAGTAAGGAATGATGCAGTTGAATCGACTGCATTACTTAGTTATGCGATTAGGAGTGTCAGTTGGCTTCTCTTTAGGATTACATCATAAGTTAGTGAAAGAAGAGTGAAACAGCAAGTATCTGCGGAAGATGTTAAATCTGATCAAAGAAAAACAGGCTTATCATTAACATAATGACTAGAAAACTCCGTTTTTATTTTTGCACCAAAGAGTTTTTTCGATGAATTATCTTAAATTCTCACCTGAACAGAGTTCATCCATATTTCATAGCCGAATTATTTGAAAAACTCATCAGTTCACCCAAAAGTATTATTAAATTCTGATTATCATAAGATTCATACTGCTAGTAGACCTATTTAACTGTAATGTTTTGAATGATCTATCATGTACTGCCAATGAAAAGAGAACTTGAATCGATTTCTGATAAATTTGTTGAATCATTCGAAGAGGCATAAGACTATGCTGATCACAGCTCAACCTTGCAAAAGAAAAGGAAAAAAAATCTAAAACTTTGGTGACACTTGTACCCGTTGTTTTGGGGCTGCTTAGAATTGTCCAAGAAAACCTTACAAAATGAGCGAAGAAAGGGAAATCGTAAAGAAATGGAAAGAATCTAGATAATAGCACTGCTGAAA
>OY735202.1:7586889-7644389 GCA_963457665.1 Thysanoteuthis rhombus | reverse complement strand
GGTTTGGGGGGAGAAAATATCGGTAGACTAACCAAATGCTAATTCATATGCTGAGGAAAGAGAATATAAATTAGTAGGATCGCACATTGCAACTGAAGTACGCAAAACCCATATTGGGTTCGATATCAAATGTTTATCTCTCCTTCTTGGCCGACTGAATATACGTAGTCCTAGAATAGAAACGAAACAAATTCTTCCCTCAGAGGAAGAGAAAGGGTGTGCTTGTGGGGTTGTCCAGAAAGAGGTGAGAATGAGATTTTAATGTTTTCCAACTCTCAGTGGCCAGGACCTGGTCCTTGGACCCTCTCCCCCGTACTCTCTGCCTAGCTACTCTGTCTGGCTCTCTCCGCTCCGGTCGAACTTACCGTATGGTCACTTTACAAGGTTAGAGTGACCTTTCTTTTGATATTTTTTCCACTGAATAAACATGCCTAATTTTTTTTTGCCTGATACTGAAACGAAATGATCATTTATCTTTTTTTTTTTTATCCCCCTTGCTTTTCTTTGGTTTCTTACGCAAACAAACTTACTTTGTAACTTGTAAAGTTGCCATCAAAATCTTTATTCACCGCTCCCTTTTTTATCTGCACCTTTCCATTTCCATTCATGTCTTTTTAATTAGGTGGCTATGACATGTTGATCATCTGCAGGGGGTTGAAGCAACTATAGTTATCTTGTCAGTGAGTCTACTTAAGGTATCTTTATAGTCTTTTGGCGTCATTAACAGGTCATTCAGATATGTATTATCTTCAATCAAAATGTACTTCACTTATATTGATGCCAAAGGTAACTCCGATTGAAGAAATGCTATCAGAAAGAAAGAATTTCCAAGAATGAAATCAAATATTCCATTAAATAGTCTAATCAGCCCTAATATTGTGACAATGGTCATAAGACTAGTTCAAGCCATTAAGATTGTTAAAGGAAAGAGAATTGTCTCAAAACCAACACGACCGATTACATGTTAAAGAAATAATTTAAAAACCGACTCGAGCAAAAACATGGGTGAAGAGGAGAGAATTATCAGAAAATTATCTCAAGTGAATGTTAGGGGAACTCAATGGTCATGAAACTTCCTCTAGCATATAAATAAATGTATAAACTACCCCGAATACACACACACACACACACATATATATAAACTACCCAAAGCATATATTAATGACATATTACTGAGTTTTGTTGTATTACAACGCTATAGACAATCCATTATCCCAACCAGTACCACGAAGCAGGATTGAAACCTTTGTTTCGAACCCGGAGTTCGGTATCCTACCGCTGATCCACGGAACTGGACGGTCCATGGCTGAATTTGAGTGACATATTCTGTTTTTTGCTTATGAGTGAGGTAGTTACACGACCATTCTCTTCCATGAACATATGTATTTGCTTCAGTGAATTTTACGACGGTTTACATATGTATATATACCTCTGTGTGTGTGTGTGTGTGTGTGTGTGTGTGTGTGTGTGTGTGTGTGTGTGTGTACGTGTGCGTGTGTGCGTATATGCATGTGTTCTGGAAAGAGAATGTTGGTAAACTTGAGTGGATATGTGTACGGTTGGGAAAGAAAAAACTCAAGCAAGTATGTATCAAGGTATGACTTTCACTGTAAAACTGAATTAAAATTGACAGATATTAGGAAAAATTTTCCTGATAAAAGGATCACCCTTGTTCCATTTGAAACAATCACCTCTCCAGCTTATAATCAGATTTTATTTATCATCTCAGAAATCTTAATGCGTCCGTAGACAATCCGCAGGGAATACCACGGTTCAAAATGAAACATACCAAATTGAATGCAAACTTTTGAATTGTTGATCTGCTGTAATGCAATTCTGCTCAATGTACTGAGCCACAGCGCTTTTGGTAAGTTCATAAGTTCTAAATAGTGCAATCGAACCATTAAAATTCTTCAATATACTCATATCTATATAATTACACATTGTGGTTTACAATTTATCAAAAAGCAATAACCCGATAATGTATTTTTATCGAGATAAACATTATAGATGAACACGTTGATAACAGTGACTCCCAGCAAAAACCAACATGAAGTAAATGAAATGACATTTCCAAAGAAATGGAGCACGCAGGCTTAAATTAAGTTCATTGTTTCCTGAAGCAAGCATCTTTTATTGTAGTGGTAAGATATGTTTCATAGAATAATATTGTTTGTAATTATTTTATTTCTATGCCTTATATATATATATATATATATATATATATATATATATATATATATATATATATGTATATATTTATATATATATATATATATATATATTTATATATATATATATATATATATATATATATATATATATATATATATATATATATATATATATATATATATATATATATATATATATATATATATATATATATATATGTGGAGGGTGTTTGTATGTGTGTGAATACAACCAGGTGACATCGGCGGTGATTAAAGGGAGGATTTCACTGGTTCTTCATCTTTATCATCATAAAACTTCATCAGGACGACCTCTCTTCCCTGTAGTCCACATATCTCTAACAGTCTTAGAAATTGAACGAAAATTGACGTATGAAACCTCTGAAACAAAGTCCAGTCTCTTTCTATGACAGTCAGCCACCTGTTATTCATACTTGATTTCTCTTTTTTTCTGCAGCCTCTTTTATACAGTGCTCTTAGAGTACTATGCTCCACTAAGACCACTTGCTTAGTGGCCCTTGGCATCAAAACCATGTGTTATTGCCGCGATGGTTGCTCGAGGTAGGCTTTTCTCCTACTATAACAAATGTCAAGGACCTCCTCCCTTGGTTTCCATACCTACTGTGTTTGATTCCAGTGCAAATTGTGTCTGCCACTGCCCAAAGTAATTACGTCACCAACGATACTATTCTTCCCCTGTGGCCCTCGGCCAATAAGTTAGGACATATTCAAGAGATACTCTTTTCCAGCAGAGTTGGCAAGTTAAAATGTCTGCTACACCCAAACTAAATAAGTTGGGAGGACTGTGGTAGACTTCATATGACAACTGTATTAACAATTTGAATCAGACATGTTTTGTCTCCCAGAAATCTCTCCAGGTTAGGTAAACGATTCCCATCTCGTCAAAGGCCTCCGTTTGTCTATCTGAACCATTTTGTGACGAGCTACTTTCTCTTCTGAACATGTTCTTATCTTTATCCTGCATCATTCTTTCTCATGTATTCATCTTGATTTTGCATTGCTGCTATATCCCAACGAACCAGTTGATATGATGCCCGACTGAATTTGTTGCTGCAACATTACCCCAGTCAACCGGGCCGTTTTTTGCGAGCATTTTCTCTAAGTTTCATACGCCGCAGGAGACATTGGTATTGGAAAGATTTTGCTTTAGTGATTCCCAACCCCATCGGGTATGTTCAAGTAGAACTCATCTTCCACATAACTGTGTAGAAACTGTACTTCGATGTCATGAACATCGATGCTGTTCTGGCTCTTTGGCAAGTCTATCCAACTGTGAAGGAACTGGTTGACCTTTCTTTTGGAGCCATGTAGATGAGCAATAGTCTGAGGAGCTGTGACAGAATTCGATGTTGGTTGATCCATGCCTTTAATTTACTAGAAATTCCTGCGTTGTTCAATACTGAGAGACAATCAATCGGGTCAATCATGTAATTCAATAATCCTCTTGAGTTGTTGGTGAGAACTTACCGGAGACTCCTGGACGCATCAGTCACTTTAATACCTTTAGGGACAAGATCTATCAGTTTTAATATATATATATATATATATATATATATATATATATATATATATATATATATATATTCATATGAAACCCTCATACTCTAATACAAACCAAGAATCATCGCTTGTATTCAATTAAGGCGTTGAGCTATAAATATGTCTCATACCTGAAAAAAATATCACTTTGTTATTGTTTGAAATTGTTCCTCAGCCAGTGAACTCTTGAGTGTGTATACTTTTGTTGAAAAATTTGAATGCTGTATGAAAATAGAAAACTATCAAACATTTTCTAATTTGCGTAAAAATATGAAACTGAATTTCAAAAAATATCAATTTGCATTCTAACAGGAGATTCAATAACAAAAGGATGCCACTTAATGGTAGAAAATCTTGTAGAGAACCAAAAAATAACGGAATGTAGGGAGAATAAGAGCACAATTACGTGTTTGAAAAAAATATGTGAGAGACTAATGTGCAATGCATTACATTACTAACTGTAGAAAGGAGATACTTTAGAAAATATTATTGCATCACCATCACTTAGTGGGAAAAAAACAATATATCAATGTCTACACACACATGCATATATATATATATATATATATATATATATATATATATATATATATATATATATATATATATACATACACACACAATTGGGCACTATGATAGTCAGTTCTAATTGTTTCATACAATGGTCTTTTTTTGATAATTCGATATTATTCTTTGTTTCATCTGGAACGTTTCCAAAACTTTTGAACAATGTATTTGGTATTACCTCCCTTGGCTAGGTACTGCTGAGATGTGTAAGCAATTGGCTCGAGTTCTTGGACTCCACCAGATAAGACGATGCACAAAGCAGCATGGAGATGAAAGCAATACAATTCATTTGATCAATTGAAAATTTGATTCAAATCTTTCCAAAGGGGTTTTGGATAAAAGAGTATCCAAAACAGAGTCTGAAGATAAAGGAATTATTTTGAAGATGTAGACAAGGAGACGGAATTATCAGAAAGAAATCATTGTAAAATGATATTTAGATATCCACATCAATGAAAATGTCCCCAGTAGTTAATTTTTGCAAGATTTGGTTCAACATGAGGTAGGAACGTGTTCTGATAACTATTTTCTCTTCAATCACATTAGATCATAAAATAGATTTTTTTCCTCCAGAAAGATTAATTTCTTATCGATTAGCCATTTTTACAGCCATGATATATATATATATATATATATATATATATATATATATATATATATATATATATATATATATATATATATATATCAGTAGTCAATATCACCTTTAATACCCACATTATTATCATTATCATTATCATGGTGGTGATGATGATGATTATGATCATCATTATCATAATCATCATAATCATTTCATGACTATCTGCATATGCATTATTCCTTTATTGCTTATCTTTAGAATTATCGATGCATTCAAATGAACATGGAAGTTTCATGTCAGTGATAACTTTGGATGAAGTGAGGATAAATGTTCTCACCTACTCATTTACTCCCTGATTCTGCGACCTGAATATTGCTGTAGTTTTATTTGGCTGTTAAATGGTTCTCCGTGACTTGGTGAATATTTAGATGGCACTGATGGGACCCCTCCAGAACATGAGCCTAGTTGAAGCATAGGGAGACACTGAGCAATTCCTGTCGATAATCCAAATCTTGACCTACTCCAATTGAATGAAACGTTTTACGTGTGGCATCAGATTGGCCGCAGGATCTACACTAATGATACCAAAGTTAGTAGCCTGCGAATACATGACTGATCCTGTTCTTTGTGGTGAATTAATTGTTCACATTTTTTAAACTTTTTACCAGGCATTGCCAAGTTTTTAATCTGCTGAAGTTGTGGAAAAATAACCATCAGATCTGTTCCATTCATATCGATTTTTTTGTTTCCTCCAGTCATATTTTCATGTCTAATATATATAAATATATATATATATAAAATATATTACCCAAATTTCTATGTCCCACATTTTATCGTAGGTGGTTCTAGCGTGTGTCTCTTCTTTAAAATTATTTCAAACAGTCTCGTTTACAATCAAGCGAAATTAATCTCTCTTGATCAAAACAGTAGGAATAGGTGCATTTCCATAGATGTCGTTGTACGTCCAATGACGAAAAAGTCTTTTATTTACAATGCAAACAAAATGCTTTGGTTATTTACAAAGCTAGAAAAAGATAGGGAGTCCATTTAGAGGCAATTCACTCGTTTCCGTTTGCATACCAGCATAAGGGTGTATCAAACCTACAGCTTAGAAGAAAACTTGAGACCACAAGACAGTTTCTAAATTAGTTTAAATCTATTTTTCATATGTTTTGAAGGTTTCATGCTTTCAGGTGAATAAATGGTGTCCATATTTTTATGTTTCACATCATATTAAAACGTTGACATTTTTTTGTATCCAATCTATATCCATGATTAACAACTAGTGTATCATGCGAATAAAGTCTTATTTAATGCAATCATGTAATGCTTCGTTTTATCCTCAACCCCAGGATATTTATCACCTGGCAGGATTTCTCAATGAGATATAAAGCAGGCAAACCGGATTGTAATCTGTTTCGAAGGATTTTGTATTGAAATTAAAATTTAAAATGTTAACTTTGAAACAACTGCTTTCTGTCACTAGCTATATCAGTCATCACAATCAAATTCTTGATAAAATAAAATGATTGAATATTTTAGACAGAAAAGGCCAAATAGTGTTCTACCAAAGTCGTATTGTTCTTTTCGACGTTCATCATTGGTCAAGGTCCTTTTAATAATCTCTCCCGGGATCCAGTAACATATGTCTTATAGAATTACAACTCAAACAAATACATAGATACATAATCATTGTGTCGGTATATGCCTCCTTCAACGCTCAAAGTAAATATTCAAATATATATTTTTAAAGCAGAGTCCCCCAATCCGTAGATTGGTGCAACAATATCGAACATTTTTCCTATACCCCCTCTGGTTTACTGTTATTATCAATCAAAAGATATTCATGCTTTTCTAGAATTACGATAACACTTGATTGCAAACTGCTTGTGGGTGAACACGTGTTCACATACATGCACTGTTTAACCTCATACAGCAGTCAGAAAAAGAGAAAAAAATATTGATATGTGCAGCAGATAATATAATTATTGTTTAGATACAATTATCGTCGTTCTCTGCTAAATGAACGACGGTTAGACATTCCGAATAGGTTGTGTAAAAATTACACTTCGTTATTGAAAATAAAAATGTACTTACCAGTGATGAATGATGATTCATTCCCGAGAAATATTAAGCTCGTATCGTACGTGCGGGATTTGATTAGGCAGAAATGTATAATTTTTACATCTGAATTGTATAAGTATGTTTACAGGTTTACTGCTATTCCAAAGTAGAGTTTTCCTATGAAAGAAAAATTCATTATCCAAAATGGTGTAAAGGAAATTACAATTTATTGATATGGGAAAAAATGAGTTTCCCAAGGCACAAAAGTAATGATGATGTTCTGTTAGAATCTACGATTCTGTTGGGATTATTTAAGTTATAAGAAATTTTTGCGTAATTGAAAATGATAAAAAGCCTGTGCTGCTTCCTCAACATCCGGCTTCTAAACAAATGGTGAAAGCTATTTCATGTTCACCTTTTCGTGATATCCATCAGTAATTGTGTGATATTTCCCTGTACGAAACACGTCCTCCATCTAATTTGGATGCTATTCTCTGTTATGACTAAAGATAAAAATGATTATATACCATGATAGTTTCTGTTATCAATCGAACACATTGATAATAAGGAATTCTTTGAAGTCGACACACGTGCTAGGTGTTCAAGGAATATCTTCATACTAAGTAGAAATTGTGCGTACGAAATTCAATTAGGCAGTTATCCGTTTAGCAATATTCCCTTTTTTCATGTTTCGAAAAAATTTTTTCTGGAAAATGATCAAGTGATCAGTGGAAAGGCAACATAAGATATTGAGAAACTGAGGAAATGTTTTTTCTTGAATATCAACGAGACTGATCGTTAAAAAGGTGTTTGTGTCATTAAACAAGACACAAGTTAGTTTAGTGACTCCTTTTGATTACAGGCAATGCATGAGATGTATTTCTATCATGAGTTACGAAGGAACACATTTGGTTGAAGATAATCTTTTGTATTTGCATGCAATTTGTGACTGGGAAGCATGCAAACGTTTATTTCAATGAAAATAACCTACTTTTGATAAGGCTTCCTTACTGTTAATCATGGTACTCCCTTTGGGATCTCACATACTCACTCAAGCGTGCATTACACTTTTAGAAACAATTTAAAATGTCCTTTTTTAGGAATTACCATAGCTACCTTTTCATGTTCCCATAAGTCCAATCCATCCATTGTCTGACATTCCCCTCTAATCAGCTAAAGACTAGTCGGTGCAGGTTCTTCAAGATATCCAAAATCTCTTGATGCTCTTTATATATAATTGTGTCCTAATTTTGAACCACTGTTGGCAAGTTTCTGTTAGGCAGCTCAATATCAAAGAACCAAGAAAATCCTGCAAATGTTTGATAAAAGGGTGTACAACTATTGTATTCTCCGATAGTCAGTTATGGAAAAGAAACACGGAATCTAAGTAAAAGATTAAAATTAAAACTATGCAACATGCACAATTGAGAACCAAGGTCAACAAGACATAAAGAAATCACAAGACAAAAAATATATTAAAGAAAAAATAGAACCTCTAGATATCATTATATAAAACTCAAATAGCAAAAGTCAGGCCATGTTGCAATATAAGCTGACTCTAGCTTGCTATCACAGCTCATAACGTAGTTCCCAGAGGTCAAATGCGAAATCAGGGCCGACAAAATTAAAATGCATGACACACACAAACCAATATGCACATGCACACACACACACATACACACACACGCAGTCACATACATAAACACATGCACACATACAGATATCGTTTTATATACCTAGTCAAATTTTTAGGATTAGAAGTCTATTCTGACAAAAAAGATTTCTATCAGCTGTAGTTTGACGGTGATACTTTATCTAAAACATGAAGCTGACCCATGGGAAATATTGCCACTTGAATGTTATTCCGAAATTTTCTTTGACCAGGATCGGAAGGGAGATTGCAATAATATCACATATGAAGTTTTCAGGTGTTTCTACTCTACAAGTCAGTAACTGTGTCCCTAAAAGACTTGCTTTGTTGTTTTGTTACATTGTCTTTAATCATTGCCAGAGCTTGGTGTTCAAGTTTGGGTACTAGAGAAAATTTTGAATACTAACTCTGAAGGTAAAACGGTCTCAAGATTCATTTCATCACAACCTATTTTTCGATTCCATTCTTTTCCCTATTCGGGATTGCTCCGTGATGGAGTAATTCAAAAACGGATTTCTTGTGATTGGGGTTATGAGTATCTAAAAACAGTATCAGAGACCTTTTGCTGGTGATAGTCTGCCATTTCATACGCCATTTTTAGAGCTTACCAGAGGAATTAGGCCAACAACTACTTTTCAACTTTGCAATTCGTTAGCTGAATTTAACCTGATAAATTTCTGGGTTTATTTCAGCGTTATTATGACTATATAGTGTTAAACAATGACAACAATATTAGATAATGATAATCAAATCATTACAGTGTAATGAATTAAGAGATATAAACATAAGCCTGCCCAATGCACCCGGAGTAGCACTCCCAGAAACAACTAAAATCCCACCAAAACCTGAAGAGGAAGACAACAGAATATAAAACTGGATGTTACTCCTGAAACAATAATGGAGGAGACCTGTGAAACAGCCCCATAACGGTGATATAATATTGAAAGAGTTCATAAGATATGGATGTGATAGAACAAACTGTATTGCATGGATCCATATTGAGAGAAAAAAAAACTTTCAAGAACTGAGCCAATTACGAAGCCCCAGGACCTGGCGGGATCGACGGATATTGATTTATGAAATCCACCACATTACATGTTAGACTCATTCATCGATTCAAAAGTTGCTGAGTTGAAAACAAAGCCCCAGAGTGGATGATCAAGAGCTGAACAATCCTCAACCCAAAGGACATTTAGAGATGGAACAAGAAACCATAGAAAAATCATGTGCGTACCAACAATGGGGGAAATCTTGATCGGGTAGATAGCTGGGGCAGTATATAATTCCATGGAAAGAAAGAGGCCATTATCAGAAAAATACACAGGATACAGGAAGAGGATGAAATGGTTGGATGACTTGCTTTACACCGGCCTAATTAGAGCGAAGAAACAGGGGGAAATTTTCGTTGAGATAGATCAATATAACAGAAAACATACGACACGATTTCTCCAATCAAAAGATTTCAACAAGTGTGTGCAAGCAAATTGTGAAGCACATCACTATCACAAAACAGTAACAAATGAACGAGTGGCATTGCCAACCACAAGGAACGAAAAATGCAAACGGACGAATACGACACGGAGAATTCCGAAAAGTAATGCAACATATCATAGACAGAAGATAATGGGCATAGCTGCGTGAAGGAAGCCCAAAACATCACAGCATCTCGGGACAAAGACACCAGAAAATCAAGCGAAAATCGACAGAACCCAAGCAAACAGCAAATGCCACTCATATACAGTAAGGGACGAAATTGTAAATTACATTACCAGTAAATGTAAAATTAAAGCCAAGGTAAGACATAACTGTGAAGCTATACTTATGCACTCGGATCGAAACAAATAACTTGAATTTGACCATGTAAACAAATGGTATTAGAGCATGCAAGATACAGTTTTTAGACAATTGGTGTTACAAATTATTGTTGGTCTTCAACTAAGGAGAATACTAAAATTATGAACTCTACAGCCGGGAAAAAGTATGATACAAACTCAAGCGCTGTTGGGATACGTGGGAATGATATGACAGGGGAGCTTAACACTTGAGGAAACCTCGTGTCACGCAGCATTCAGCAACAACTACTCCGCTACTTGTGTGAAACTGCGAACCCCAGCACTACTGATGACTGTGATGGTATTGAAATGAACGTTTTGGACCTGAAAAGATTTACTCAAGAGAGTTTTCAGCATCGACCACTGGACAACCCCACTAACACTCCAAAGAAGCATACACATGGTATACATGGGTTAACTTGTATAGATGACTCAGAAATCCAAATAGAATTCAGCTTCCTTGAAGCTGATAAAATTTGAGCATACATTCAGTCTGGAGAAGGTTAAGAGACTTCTGATCATAACTGCTCTGAATTTTGAAGAACATTCACGTGCTTCAAGTTATAACAACTTAATATCGATGTTTCAACAATATTTATTTTATTGTACACAGCTCAAATTCACCCAGGTGAAATAATTTCCTTAATTACCAAAACAAAATCGAGAATATTAACCTAGTTAGCGTTAATAGAATGTCCCAAAGAATACTAATTTAAATCGAGCCACACTATGTCTAATGCAATAACACCAACGATTACCATAAATTTATCCGACTGGTACTTAAAATGGATGGTCATATTTAATGCAAACGACTATTTACGGTTGATATCTCGCAGAACCACTTCGTTTTTTCCCTGATGTGGAAATAGGGAGAAACAAAGGAAGGAAAGTTTGGAGAAAAATAGAATGTAGGAAACGAAAAGGAGCAACGAAAAAGTGAGAAAGACAAAAATAGTGGGGAAAAAAAGAAAGGTTAGAAAGAAACAAAGATATTCGAAATGCCTCGTCATATTCCATGCAACCAAACATTTACTGTTATTATCTCAAAGAACTACCTCCGTTGCTTTTGATACTGTTATTACTTGCAGCCATTTTAGTAGAATGCTGGTCAAGTCATAAACAGTGTTAAGCCAAATGGAGGGTTACAGACTGGTGCCATTTAATGCTTGTTGTACTGACCGATAATGTGACTGAAGCCACCATGTTGTAAAACCAGCACGTCTGGTTTTCCTCTTTTAGCAAATCTTTCCCTCTACCTGACTTGACTGGGGATGTATGCAAAAAAAAATCGAAATGTTCAAGTAAGTTCAGTGTACTCAGTGAGTGAGAAAAATGGAGGTCGATGTAATGTTGATGTTTGTTGTATGAGTTTAAATTGGAGTGGTCGATGTTTCAGACTGGAAAAAAAGGTGAGAAAAATTTGAAAAGGCAGGAAATTACAAGATGGGAAAAAGTAGAAAATGATTTTGTTGCAATGGAAAATAGTGGAAATATGGAAAGTTGAGAAAAATTTGAAAACTTGATTGAAGAAAAAATAAATTGCGACGACTAAGAAACGGAAATGAAAATTGAAGGCTTTTAAATATTTACGAGGAGGGAATTTGAAATTTTGATAATATAATAATGTTAGATTCAAATTATTGTTTTTGCAGAGCTAATTTGAAAGTGGGTTTACTGATAGAGTAAGATGTGGTTGCCTAATTGTTATACATTTCTACAAAGTAAAAAAAAAATAGTGAAATATTGAAAGACATCAAAAAAAAAAAAAGATCTTGGAAGTATTGGAATATATCACCTAAAATATCATAAAACTTCGAAAAAGTAAATGTTTAAACCGAAATTATAGAATAAATGTGTTGAAATATATTGAAATATCAGGAAGAAGACACAAAAAATATATATTGCATTCACGTGTTGAAGGACATATATTTATGTATGTTCTACAAATTTTTATAGAAAGATAAGGAGGAACTGAATGGAAATGAAAAGAATAAAGAAAAATATAAGGACGTGAAAATAAAAAGCGAGTACATTTCGGAAAAAAAGAGAGGAAAACAGAATTAGAATGAAAACTGAAAGGAAAATACCTATGCTTTGAACATTCTGTTCGTACAATTTCATAGTAAAACAGTATAGGGTGACATAATCGATGAACGAGATTGGCCTTCCGGTTTCGTATGCAGCTATGGTGTTTCATGGTCACTTAATTCCAGTGGCCTTGAAATGTTCTTCACCATTGCCAGTTATCTTGATGAAAAGGTATCGTCACATGCAATATATCACATGGTAATTCGAGGTATTGGCTCTGTTAGATAAATAGTGAAATACGCAGAATAAAGCAAAATAGATATAGATTTTTTAAAAAATTAAATGAAATATATCAATTCAAATTATTCTGATCTCTGTTATGGATGAGACCAGTGAATCACATAAGAGTGACTAATATGACAGAATTCTCAATACTAAGGCACGGCTACATCTTCTTGTATATGTAAATTAGATTCGGAGACAACTGGCATTTTATGGCAACACTAACTCCACCCTGTGCTGATGTGCAATCAGTTTTAAAGATGGATTCATTCATGCATTTCCTAAATGCATTATAACAAATAGAGCACCCATTGCTTTGACAAGAATTTTAACTCATATAGCCAAATCCATTGTTCGTACCGTTAAACACTCTACCTTCTTTCATCTTTGAGTTGGTGAAGAACATAATTAATATCTTCATCGTAATGTTTTCCGTTGGCCTGCATTGAAATACTCTCACATGAAAATATAGTAATAGTCAGACTTTCATGTTTTTCATAAAGGCAGCGATTGATAACTAACAATGAATTCTTATTTGTCCTGATGTTATAACTCCAGATTTCCACCTATAACGCTTTCTCTGAAATTTCTCCATTTTGATTAGTCATAAGCTATTCATTGCTCTTAATTGCTGGCAGGTAGACCGAGTAGTTGACCGGGGATGGGGTACAAAATTCATTCCAATTGGAATCAATGAAAACCATGTCGCTTACACCATTGATTGGCCTTGCATGATCATTTCACCGCATGATAATGATGAATATCAAGTTCTTCTACTGCTCCAGCTGACTCAGCCTGTCTGTGTCGATATCTGACAACTACCTACACTTGATAAACGACTTTTCATTTGCAAATGTCCATATTCTTATCGTCGAAGAGAGATATCCTGACAGACGCCAACCCACCACAGGCTGGTTTAGAATGAATACCGTTCGTTCCTCAGGTGGTTAAAATTAAGTATTTGCAAAATAAAGAAAAATCAGTACATTGGTCATTGAAGTTTTCAAAAAAAATATTCTTAGTAATATATTTTGATAATCATTTAATAGAATCTTAATGTGACACATTGCAAAAATGTGAATGTGTAAAGGCGTGTGTAGTCAGTCCATTGGTCTGATATGAAAGTGGATACATTGATGACGGACTGAATTACCCAAAAAAGTAGAGTTACAGATTCCAAGAATAACAGAGTGCAGGGTTCAGACTTATCATAACATTAACAGACAATTGTGAAATCGATTTTAATTGCTATTATACTATTTCTAAAACCTAAAAAACATTTCAATTTCAATCTTAGCCTGAGAAACGTTGATTATACGTGCCAAATTTTGTCGGGCTGCATCAATGTTTAGTTGATTTCAATACTTCAAACCATACTGACACAGACGAGGACACAGACGAACGCTGCCAAATTACGCATATAAATTTGTTGCAAAACTTGAAAGGTAATAGCAAGGGAGTGAATCATTGATAAAACATTGTGTTGTACCAATGCTTTCAATTTGCTTTCTCTAACAAGATAATGATCAAGATGAATGGCCATGGGACAGGACAGCATTATGTATTCAAGCAATTTTTACGGAAGCAACGGCTAAGTTTTTTTCGAGTAAACTTGATTAAAATTTCACCAAAGGGAAAGCCAAAGGCACACACATCATACACATTTATCACTGTTTCAATATATATATATATATATATATATATATATATATATATATATATATATATATATATATATATATATATACGCATAAGAATTATGGGATTTATCTTATACGTAGAGAGAGAGAGGGAGGAGAAAGTAGAGAGGGAAGTAAGAGGAAGAATGATTGATAAATCATGGATTGATGCGAAACCCCTTTCTTCATCCTTCTTCCCCACTGATATGGCCAAGTGCAATACAGCTTAATGAACATTAAAGAAAGCAATGGCTGGAGATTGAAACTTATCAACGACAGCTGTTCCATCCAGATTCTTTGCTTTTCCTTTTTTTACTTTGGACAAGGCATGAATTGATTTCAGAAACTCGTTTGCTGTAGCGTGAGAAAAAAATCAAAATACTCGAGCAAAGCTACGATTTTTTTTCCAAGATGATTTGTGCTAATACTAATGCATGTCAAATATATATGCTTACTTAAATATGTTCAGAGAAAAAAATGAAATAAAAGTTCCTAATGCAATGTAACACTTGTAAAATATCGACGAAAGCAGGGTGCAAAATAATCTTTCCCATTCCACTGAATGTCAAATTGGATATTCTACCCTATTCCCAGCTCAGTTCACGATCAAGCATGATCACTAGATGCTGATAATGATTAAAAATATAGCCCCATGAAATACCACGCAGAAAACACATTAAAAGATAATCAGGCAGTAGACATCGTTGGCAAATAATAGTCCATCCAGTTCAGACATGATACCTCTTATAAATCGTATCGACTTTGATGCATTTAAATGACCGTTTCACGTATTTTCATGACACCGGGAAGTCATAAAAATCGGCCAATCCCATAATTGAACGGTTAGAATGTCAGACACTGCTTAATAGGACATGCAGCTTTTTGATATTTTAACCTCTATCAGTTATTTGTTGTTGCTGTCTTTTTTCGTTCTTTAATTTTCTGTATTTTTTCATTGATTCATTCCATTTGAACTTGTTTTCCTTTCAATTGATATCTAAGTTCAATGTTTTCTTATCAGAAGCATGCGTAGAGCTGAAATGTTTTTTCACTTGTTTTCGTCGCCTTCATCCTGACCTGTCAGAAGTTATGGGGCGGTGAATTACAGGGGCTTGCTTGCATTAAAGAGTGTAGAGTTGAAAGGTTCCTCCTTGAGAAGATCAATGGCATCACCATGGGAGGCTTCTTGTATAATTTGTTTACAGGGATCTTACATTTCCAGATAGTCTTCCATCTAGCTACTGCCGAGGTTCGACGTTGCACAACTTCGGTGATCATACGAGATCCGGTGTATCTGACACGCAAGTTATTTGGTTATTCAGTTTTTTTCATGAAGAGCTGGACCTTCCCCCTATTCTATGCCTTGCAAAGACATTCTACCTCAAGAAATTGGTCAATTCATGACAATCAAATGATAGAATTTTATTCAAGATATATTGATATGAAAGAGTTATTGAGGAGAAATGGATTCCTGTCTTTACGAATGGCGCTTGTTTGGCACGATTAGGTTTGGCAGAAGCTTCATGCATGTTCTTTATCTATACTTATTCTCGTATCTATGTAATTTTCCTTCCTGTTATCTACCCTACTAGTTAATATACATGTTTGTCTTAACCCATCTACTCTTTTCGCCTCATTTCTTAATATGAAACTACTCTTCTTTTTAGCACTTTTTTTCTGATCTTGTATTAAACAGCCGAACCCATATGTAAATACTGAGAGCTTAAAATCCCCATGCAACAAGGGACAAGTAATATAAAATCGTCCTCTTAGCAATTTCCAACCGTTCCATCTCTCTTTATATATATATATATATATATATATATATATATATATATATATATATATATATATATATATATATATATATATATATATATATATATATATATATATATATATATATATGCTTCATTTCTATCACACTAACTTCTCTCACGTGTCATCCTTTTTTTTGTTTTTTTGTTCCCAGCTTCATTCTTTTCTCTTCCCTGATCTATCCACATTTATTGCTTGTCCCGTAATAACTGTATTCTTTTACATTTCCCGCACAGATGCTCATCGAATACCTGCAAGTGAACTATGTAACATAATTCAAGTACAAGAATCTAATTCATTGTTATGGTAAGTACGAAAAATATGATGTATGAAAGATCATATTTTCGTGCATATGACCATATGATTTTAACTAGGTATAAGAATATGTACAAAGCAGAGACATGAATATCAAATTGCATTAGTGTTACTGGTTATATTTTCACTGCAGACCTATTATTGTGTTGAAAGGGACATTTGTAAAATATCTTTCTTGCTAAGAAATAAAAAGCATCTTTTCTTGTACTGCCCACTGCAATAATATGAGGACAATGAGACTAAACGGTCAGAAGTCTACGATTTTCTCCATTTTCTTTTAGAACAGAAATCCAAAGTATATTTTTCCTGCTAAATCTTCATAACTGTTCATGATTTTACTCGAGGAGTTGAAATCCGACGTATTATGAATTATGAAAACGCTTCCTTTATTATTATATTGGGCTGAATGAAAGAAATAGAACTACTAAAACTGTGTTACACATTTAACATTGTGGATATTACACGTTTATGAGATTAATAGACGGATAGGCTTGAAATATGTTGATAGATATGAAGATGCTGAGAGAGAGATAAGCAGATCAAAATAAATTTATAGACAGAGCACTTTTACCGAAAAGATGCCAATGTACGAAAACACTGTTTGAAAATTATTTTACACATTTCTAGCCAAAAACACCAGTAAATAACATTCCAGTGATTTATGCATCCGAAGAAGATAGTTTTCGGGTTTATGCGCCTGAGTTCAATGATTGAAATTTGCTTAAAACTATTTCTCAATTTTTCGATGGGTCATAATCCATATTGTTCCAGTGAAAAGGGAATAATTTGCAATCCAATTCTTCCTAACAATGGCATACATTATATAATTCGATATGTATCTGCTACTGAAAGCTAGAAGTGTAATTCAATACATTCTTTCCACCGCGTTCTCCATTCCACTAATTATTTCCCTATCATTTTTCCTTTTTTCCACCCCGCTACATCTCTTTGTTTCCAATCATTCGGTTCCCCCTCCCTTTCGTTCATCTTTTCTTCTTAAGTGCTTGATGGCCCAACTGGAAACAGTTGGGGGAATCGCTTTGGTAAAACTAGTTCAAACTCTGGCGTAGAAAGTTTGTGCCCATTCCTCATTGATGCCAAAGAAGATGGCAAGGACCTTTTGCCCCCTCCCGTAATTATAGGGAAAATAACCAAGAATGAAATGGGACATTGTATCAGGAGTTTCCGTCTCTAAATCTATTTAATATATCTCGCACAGCCTAAGTAGCAAGGTTATATACTTAGTTCGGTCAGGGCCGGGTGAGCCTGTAAGCAGCTTAGACAATTTTGCGTTTTCTCTTTATTTCTTGCTCTATATGTATACTGAACGGTACATTACAGTTTAGTCAAGCATTGAAGTGACATTTTAAATCGTATCCCTTGCAAAAAAAAAAAAAAATAGAACAATTTCTGAAAACAGTTTACTCGTAGTGTTTCTGAGTGTCCATATGAAAACAATTGAACAAATATTTGACAAATAAGTGTTTCTGTTTTCGATCTCTTGTATACCTAATCTGATTGTAAACAAAATTTCAGTCACTATTTGATTTGATGCTGCATCAGGGCATCTGATGAGAACATTGATGTCAGACATACAGCAATCAGCTGAGTTCAATGCCAACTATAATGAATCAGTTTTGGACGAATATACCCCCATACAAAGTGTGCTCTTACTAAAATGGTTGAGTGTTCATAAAAAGAAAAAAAAACAATTGATCAACTAGGTACAAAATGTGTATTATACCTTGTTAAACGAAGCTTCATCACCATGTCTAAACAACGTTGATGGATTAATTCTTAAAGTAATGATTCTATTTCTCACTCTTGCCTCGATTCAATGTTTTTATTCTCTTTCCGTATTGTCTGCCAACTGTAATTGTGAATATATGTTGATTCTTTCTAAAACTGAAAAAAAAACAACAAAAGAATTTTTGCTTCAAATACGTTGATTTTCTGATAAAAACTGCAGAGAGGGAAACTAATAATTGTTGAAATTTGACTTGTCTAACTAACTCTAATCCAAAAAAGGTTTCCATGTCTTCCTCACCAGTAGTTATTTCATCTTTTCATAAGATTGCTTTTCGTTAATTTCACATTTTTCATTGTTACGTTACTCATCGAGAAAAAGGTAAAAAAAAAAAATGATGTTGGAAACTATGTTCATTGCATTCCCTTATCAATACACTCAGTTCTTTTTAGATAATGCAAGTTCCTCTTGGGCTAAATGTCTGCTTATTTACGTGGACTTTTTTTCCAAAAGTGTTCATATATATATATATATATATATATATATATATATATATATATATATATATATATATTCCGGGAAGATTTATTTACCCAAACTAATATCAGTTTCTATTACCAACCTGAATAATTTCAGACGAACAAAAATCAATGACAAACAAAAGTAGATATAAATGAGGTCGGGAAAGTATACATCCATTTAATATCAACGACGAAATACAACTTACCTTGGTTAATCGTACATTAGTCGCCCTCAAAGTATTCATCTTTAGCCCATCAAACTGATCATAATGCACAAGTATCAGTCCATGCACTTTAAGTTGTTACTGACATGCACGTCAAATCGATAGATCAGACGTGATCAGTTGATTTAGGACTTATGTTTTCTTTCTGGTGCAGCAAACAGCCACTGTAGTATCAAAACATTGCAGCAGCAACACATTCGGGCGATAGAAAAAAAAGGAACCAGAGAGAAAGAGAATCAGTAGAATCATGTAGTACTTGTTTCCAACGCGTCCACATTCTGACTTTTCACGCAAGACGGTCTATCCATCACTTTTGATGTTCCGAACACAAAAAAATATAAACAATAATAATGACAGAGGATTTCTCCATCGGGGTCAACGCCTGACTTTTTCAGATTTCGGCTGATCTTCACGTGGGATTACAGTATCTGCATTAATTCCTGCGATATTTACAAATGAGAAACTAATGACTTTTACTTTAATTATTTTCCCCTTTTTCCTGTTATCATTTTGTTTCGTAACATTCGTAGCCACCCTAATCTTGCCAATCTTCCCCCTAATTTTAGGTCACGAAGCTGGTTCTGGGTTTATTTAAAAGAGTTGAATACTTTCAAAACAAACTACCACTCACGGCAAAAGATTGACTGTCCCTTGGATTTGATACGATTTTTATTTTTGTTCAGAATTGTATCAGGTATCTGTCTTATACTGTGACATCAACGCTAAATAGAATTTTGAGAATTTTTAATTACAACCTTTCTTTGAAGAAAATCGATATGTGAAATCACAAAGAGGAACATTATTGAATTTCAAAGCTGCTTTGTGACTTTTGAGGAATCTTTTCATTAATTTCAAATGACTTTCTCGGATAGAAGTCTGATATTCATCTTATGTTCAAATCGAAACTGTCATTTTACACAATTTCACGATGCATTTCTGATCGATATTCGCCTTTATAATATATCACTCAAAATGCTGGTTTAATAATCTAAGATGAAATAAGCCTCAGAACTAGATTTTTTTTTCTGCAGAAATAATCTCATAAACCAGAGGCGTTGATCAAAAAGTCTCATGACTGCATTTGCTGCAGGCACTTTCACTTTATGACAGAACGGAAGTATAGAGATAAATTTTTATGCTCACACTTGAATAAAGCGAAGATAAGATTCATAGGGTTGGGGAAGTACGAATAGAAAAACGTGTCCCCTATAGACTCAGCCAAGATCTGAGTATATAAAACATTTTTTTCTGATTTCCAATTCCTATTTTGAATAGAACAACCAGTAAGCTAAAGAATTGTCATTATTTCAAGTTGAAAATTCCAGCAAAATTTCACCCGTTAGTGAGGAAAGCTAAATGCAATGTTATTAATCAGTTGCTCTGTAGTTGGCAAGTGAATTTTATACTAAAGTACGGGATGGCTGAGCAACCTGGAAATGATCTGTTTCCTAATACGAAACGTGGAGGAAAAAAAAAAAGATGCATATGATTTTTTTTTTTTATTTTTTGTTTTCGTGATAGTTTTTCTCTTTGAAAATTGAAAAAATTAATTTGTAGAGTGTGCAGGTGTATACATAATCTATTCATCAGTGGATAGACGCAATCAAACTACTTAACTCTTTCTATCCATTACCCTTATATGCCGTGTCTGTCACAGTTATAGTAGTAATCGGCAAACCCCGATTTTGTACACAAATGTTCAATACCATCAGAGTGATAGGCCATAGATTGCTATATCTAAATGGAAACACATTTCTGTTTCTATTTATATAAAAGTGTCAGTCAATACTCGATCAATTTAGCATTGTTTCATATTGCAAGGTTATATGAGTCAGCTCATGGTTGCAATAAAAATCATGGTATTCTGTACATAAAACTCTCAGCGTAAATTCTGACTATTTACAGATTTGAGTGCTGATCGATCATGTATTTTTTTAATATATTTTTCATGCGTACAGGTTGCACAAACGAAGCTAAAGGAAGGAAAAACTAATCTTTGGCTCCTCATTATTACTGCAAAAGAGTTTTTTCCTCTTCTTCAAATTCACCCTTATTTGGGTTTTCAGGGAGGGTTCAACTTACCATAAGTTTATGATGAATAGAAACCATGTTATTTGCCCGGCTGCACAATTTTTTTCTTTCCAAACAGACTATCTCGTGATCAAACAAAGTGGAGATGAGTAACTTGTTATTCACATTTTCTGCAATTCATTCATTCATCACCCCCAAAATATTATTTATTAATAGATGTTTATAATATGATGATTTCTATTGACTGACTATTCAGATCTTGCTCCTTCAAGTGACATATATATTCAATATTGTTGCATGAATAAAACTATTGTCTTAATTCTTCAAAAATCAGAAGTCATTTGGAAATCTATGAATATATTAAACATCAAAGAGATACTAGGTTCAAAATTGTTGGACAGTCAATGTCATGTCATGATTTTTCGAATATTCTTTCAAGGAAAGAAAAGCTGATTCGTAATGTATTTATAGATTCAGAGGGTTATGTTGTCATTTATCTATCTATAACTCAATGATGTGGGGGAGATTTTTGAAAATTTTACGGGAAGAAAACACTCAAAGATGAATGTACTTCATAATTAAAAAAGTCTTTACAGCAAAAGTTTATCAATTTACACATGAAATTGAAGGTTTATTCTTGATCGATCCAATCTGGTAATCCTATAATCGATAAATAATATTCCATAGGTCTTACGTTGAATAATCTATCATTTGTCATACTTTTCAATTTTCTGTTCTCATAAATATTTCTATTTCAGGTATTACATGGTTAATTTGGCCAACGATCTTTGAAATAGTGCTCACTTCCTCCACACTAAGCTGCCAGCAGAGCCAAAAGAGATTGAGAAACGTCAAAGGGTTAATAGCAAAATCATGTTGAATACATTGATTGTCGTGAGATCACGAGTTTAGCAATGTCGAGACTTGTCAGTACAAAAATGGCTAACCAATTAGGGATTGCCAGACGAAGCTTCAACAGACGTTGCGATTGCCTGTGTATACTTAAACCAGCGAGTCCCACGATCAGAGTATAAATGGTGAATGATGTTATATCTATATATATATATAAATAAAAGACATCGCTACAACAACATATTCATTTTTTCTAACAGTTCCTTTTTTTTCCTTACTGTTCTTGTAGATTCATGTTCAACTGAATTTGGCAAGGAATTGTAATGACGACACAACTGTAGAAATAAAACATTATCATTTTGTGACTTTGGCCATACGTTGTATCAGTAGAGAAAACAACTTTGTTTTCCAAGCGAAAAAATCACCTACTGAGTTTTAGTCAAACTTTTTTTTTGTCTTATACGAACGATGGGATATCTCCATTATTACGATCACAACCAACAACTGAAAGGTATTGGGGGGGGCATCAACAATATCAATAACTGTATCAATGATAATTCAAATTTTTAGATTTAGCTTTACTTTGTAGTTTGGCTGAAGAAAAATATGCAATATATCGAAAAACTCGAGTTTTGTTTCATCATATCATATCTTATGAGATTCGAAACAGTTTTTTTCTTACCATAATACTGATGATCGGTGTATCATTGAAATGTTCCTTTCGCTTTGCTGCTTTCAATGTTCTATGAAAGTCATCATGGTGAGGTCGTTCGAATCCAGATCAAACAAAACTTGTTTAAAGATCGAGTGATTCAAGGATTTCCAAACAAAATGAAAACGTTACACTAACTAATCTTTCCGCGTTTAGCTCCCGCCATTGAAAACTGAATGTTGTTTATTTTGATAATAATTACAATAATATTTGAATATTTTCGCACTACCGATCTGAATGCATCAAATTCAAGACCGGAAGAAGACAACCCAGAAAATTTTTGAACAGTAGAATTCGTTTGCAATTTCAACACTCTTTGAATTTTCATTTTTATAGACAAGAGCCCGAGATAAAGAAATTAAACAAAATCAGAAAAAAAAGTTGAAATAAAAGCAATAAAAAACGAAAGAAAACATGAATAAAATAATTCCAATGCTGAAAAAGGAAATCTGAATTTTTGTTGATATGTGAGATGTTCATTTGAAATTTCTTTAATCGTTGATTCCTTGAGGATGGTATTTTCTTCATTCAAGTTCTCCGTATTAGTCCATCTGACTAATCAGTGTTTGACTCTTCATAAATGACGTATATTATATAGTCTGATATCGCAAATGTAATCAAGTTAAAAACCCAGTTTTCAAAGATTTTTTATAAATCGAAACGATAACCAAAACCCCATTAGAACACTTGCAAGTTTCAGGAAAAAATGAAAAGATGATAGATATTTGAATAAAATAATGGAACAGGAATTGACTGAATTATTATTATTATCATTATTGTTATTATCATCATCAAGTATCCAGCCCTCCTCTCTACACTTTCCTAGTCCACAGCAGTTCTGAAGTTTACTGTTTTACGCTAGTTGTCCTTTGGTTACCGCTGAAGTCTGAGAGACAGTAAGTCTCCTCAGATCTTGAGCCTTCCTCTCATCTCATCTTTCTTTCACTTATCATAGAAGTGCTGTGGTTCTTACCTCCACCACCAGTTGGGTGTTTTTCCCTCCTCCTCTGTTTGGCCACTGCTAACAGCTGAGGTCATAAATTTAATACTTTTAGCACTTTTCTCAACATGTGTGCAGTTATTAACAGTGCTGCAGTCTGTTCATTCTCAACATTTTTTTATCCCTTGTCCTTTGATCTCACTTTCAGTGTATTTGGTACGGTTGCGAGTGCACCAATTATTACTGGTGCTGCCATAGCTCTCATCTCCAACGACTCCTCCAGTTTTCTTGCCAGATCCTGGAATTTTCCCAGTTTTTCACTCTTTCCTCAAGATACTATGGTATGCAGGTACGGCCACGTCTATTATTTGGCAAGTTTACCTCTTGTCCATGATTATGAGGTCTGGACATCTCATTATGATGGAGTTAGTTGTTTGAATGTCAGAATCTCAAAGTAATCCCTGGTTTCCATTCTTCAAAGTTGTCTTTAGTTCGTGCTGGCACCACTTTTCCACCATGTTTATACTCTTTCTTTCTTTGGGTCTCCTTTCCGTAGCAATGTCCATGATCTTTCGTCTGCCATAATCTGTATCTATCTTTTAAGTTTTCTTTACGTTTTTTTTTTTCGGTTTCTATTCTTATTTCCTTGTTTTCTTTTGTGCTGATCCAATGTTTTCTGCTTTTTCATTGTTTGTAGTGCTGATCTAGGTACTTTTATATCTTCAACTTTTTTTTGTTCATTTCTTTCTAGACCTTTTTTGCCCTCTTGGCAGTATCCTCTCCGCTGATGAACCCTTTGCTGCCGTCCTTTCTCTTCTCGTACAATCTATCCGTGTCATTACTGGGATGTATTGTCATGAGCTTACTTGGTAGCCGGTCGGTTGACCAGGATTTTTCCTGTAGTCCAATCAGGAAACAGTCTTGTTTTTGTTACTATTAATACTGTCAATGTGTTTATCCTTTTTATGAAGCCCCTGTTGTTTAGTTCAATTGCTGAAATTCTATTTTCTTTTCTCATTCATTTCTTCCGGTTTTATCTTATCACAATCGAGAACACATAGATACTTGTATCGGTCTTCTATGGCATTATTATTATCATCATTATAGTCTCTTTGGGTCTTTAGCCTTCTCTTCCACACTGTCATAGTCTCCAGATGTGCTGTAGTTTACAGTTTACCACTAATTGCCAGGAAGTTATCATTAAAGACTGAGTGACAGTAAGTCTGTCAAGGTATCAAGCCTTCCTTTATGTACCCCCACTTATCACAGCAGTGTTTTGATGTGAACCCTGTGACCGTTTCCCCTTTATTATTTTTCCCTCTTCCTTTTAAGGCCATTGTTCTCAGCTAGGGATCGTATATCTTATATCGATAGCACTCTCTCCATTGTACAGTACCAGTAGTAGAGTGGTCTGCATAGTCTCAATCGTTCCTGTCATCTCTAGTCCTTCAAATATCGCTTTCAGTCTGTTTGGTACGGTTTGCAGTGCACCTACAGTCACTGGTACTGACCCGACTTTTGTGTCCAACATCTTTTCAGCTCCTTTGCCAAGTCCCATTTACGGCCACGTCAATTATTTGCCAGGTTCTCCTTTCTTTTTTTTTTCATCTATGATCACTAGGTCCTATCTCTTAGCTTGTCTTCCATTCTCCAGGAGCGTCTCCAGTTTGCACTGGATCTACTTTTCAAAATGAGTTAATTCCATTTGTTTTCTCAGATCCCATTGTATCACTGTTGCAACCATATTGTGTCAGTGCTAGTCGACTATATTCTCTAGTTATGTGGTTTATGGACCCATCCCTTTCTCTACATAGGTATTATATGCTGTTTTTTTTTGTTGAGTCGATTTTTGCTCAGTATTGTTCGTCCTGATGTATTTAGTGGGGGCTGGTTGACATGATGAGTAAATCTGTTTCCCTCTTGATATTTCTGTGACATCTTGTCTGCAACATTCTGTATCAGGTCTTTTTAAATTAAATGTAAAATCTAAAAATTTCTCTGCTATGCCGCTCATTTGTTTGCTATTTTTTTGTTGTTTGTTGTGTCATTCGGGAGGCTGCTTGTAATGTCTTCACTTTTTGCTTACAAAACATTTAAAATCCTTTTTTGGCCTTTCAGATACAGTATCCTATTCTGATGAGTTCTCTACTACCTTTTTTCAACATAGGGCTACATCATCTACTGCAGTTTCATTATCAAGCTCAGGTATATTTACGGGGTTACAGGAGTTGGCCCGGGCTATAACCTTTCCATTCATCAATTTAGCTTTGGAACAGCTATGGTGACATCAAAGCTGGATACTTTGTTCCGTGAACCTCAGTCCATAGCATGATTCACAAAGTTAAATGACTTGGTATCCTTGCTATTTACCCTCAGCTATAGCCCTAAAATTAATTCATGCTTTTCTAAAATACATAACTATACGATCAACGTAAGCAGCCTTGACTGAAATAAGAAAAATTAGAACATGGTGCAAAAATTCCATTCCCTTTGCCAGTCCCCGTAACGCCACTCCACACAACGATTCCAAATTGATTGAAAAAACGCTCATAGTAAAGGAAGAAAAACAGGAACGAAAATTAAATTGATGAATTGATAGGATTAGAAATGTTTTCCTTGAAATAATTCTCATAAACTTCTAGTTGTTGGATTGATACACTATTTTTCCCTTATCGTACGCTGATTGATTCCGAGGATCCATCACGATGAATTTTAAAAAATCTTCTCCTGTCAACTGGCATTGGAATAATAACACTGACAACACAATTAGCGCCGAAAATGATTCCCAGCTTTCTACGCACAACCCAAGCAGTATTCCCAAATATTCTTCCACCTCCAACCAAAACCTCATTCTATTTTAACATTACGCATTTATCCAGATCATAAAAGCTGCTCGATCATTAAAGGTTCCTGCAATCTAGGTGTTAAAGAGAGTGTTGGGTTTGCGATCTGCAGAGAAAGTACACTATTCCCAGAGGAGCATCCTTAACACCAATTGATAATTTACAAAAGTTTGATTCCATATAAAACAGAACGTTTAATTTCATATGGATATTCAGAAAAAAAGTATGTTATTTCTTAAACAATCGTTACTGAGCTCTTTTTCTATCTTAATGCTTCTTCCATTAATGATACTCAAATTATTGATGCAAGTGTCATCTTTCTTGGTGTCATAACTGATACAGAAAATATCAACCCAAAATAATTTTTTCATGATACTAAATTATCAAATTTATACTTTCATAATTGATGATACGAACATTATGATGAATATCATTTTTGTTGTGACTGTGATAACGCTATTACTTCAATTCCATGATAAAACAATACTATTTGACCAACGTCATAGTCCCCAGCGTCAATACTACTTGAACTTGATTACTAATGCTGAAATATCTTGTGGTTATTTCAGTGTACGTTGGTGATATTTTATTGTATGATTTATTCATTGCTTCCCATGTATCATGCACCTTTCCATACCTGCTTTTTCTGTTTCTACAAAGTCGACGTACAAGCTCTACCGAGGGGATAAATATTTCCCCTTGATTAAGTGTATATGGAAAATGATTATTATGAAAAGGGTAATTCATTTTTAGAATTTTAAATGACCTTTCCTAGACGCAGTAAGAAGTAAATGTTCAATTTCCACTCTTCCAGCTCTAATGAGGAGGGCTGTGTCTATGACGTGTAAAGGAACAGCCAGTCAAACAAAATCTTTTTAAAAGGGAAAGAACCTACGTTGAATATCACGAGGGATCTGGTTGACTAATTGTAATGTAGTGCTGACGTTTTAGTGCTAAATAATATGCACATAAATTAGATATATTTTGAGTTTTTCTGCCTTTGCAGGAGATCTTCCTGCACCCCTAACACATGATAAAGAGTAAAGGAACGGTAAATTCTCCTTTTCATCCTCGTTGACATTACACAGAAATAGAAATAAGGTAAACGATTGTTATCTATATGGTACTTAAGCTTTTGGTAGTAGACTTTTTACCTCCCTCTGTTTTGGCAACCCCGAGGAAAGCTTGCATTTATATTCTTTAGTCAGAGTAGTTTTTACACATGCCAGGTTTTAATATAAATATCTTTACAAATATCGAATAATCCTCCCCTTTCTTTATAGGAAGGTCCTCTCCCAACTCAGAAAGTGCTTACATTGGTAACAAGGTATTCTCTGTGTAGCTGATACGAAATAGTGACTATACAGAACGTGACAAAAAATACTGACTGATATTCCAAGACTCAATCTCACATTCTATAAGTGACATTTCTATTCCTATCTTCCTATTTTAACCTCATAATTACATCGATCTCACCAAACAATTCTGCACCTTACCTAAATCTCCTACCCTCCTTTTCATTCTAAGCTTTTCAATTTGTCCTTTTATTTCTGCGTTTTTTTTTTTGTTGTTTTTTTTTAAAGAAACCATTTAACCTTGTTCCATTCAAACAGCTTATTTTTTAAAAAAAACTTATTTTCATCGATCTGTACATAGAATTTATCTTAGGCTAATATACTTAACCATCCAATATAGATATGTATGTTTATATTTATTATTCAGCTCACAAAAACACCAAAATTGGGCTAAATTCCAATTCGGATTATATAATTAACAAATATATTATACGACGTAAAAGCTGATCAGAGACCACTATCAACAGACAACCCCATTGTGACTAAAAACTTAATCACACAAGCGACACCATATTGTTATCTTTGTATGAAAAATCGTTTTGATACTCTCTTTCAAAACCCTGATTCATCTCTCGAAGCAATCTCATTCTGGCTTTATATTAACGTCAAACTAATCGAAATAGAAAGTTCCTAGCCTCACTCAATAACTGTCCTGGACAGAGATAAGAGACTAACGACCTCTTTTTCTGAAACATTTTCTGTTAGGAAAGAGTTTGGAATAACAATATACTATATTGCTTACAAACACAATGCCACTAACCTTACTGACCCAGCATTCTTTAGTCTCTGAGCTAACCTCATTCATCATTGTGATAATCCCCTTAGCTCTCTCCCCCAGCAGACTGTTGTATTCAAGTCTTCCTCAATTCCCTATCATCGTCAATCATAGTGTATTGTCCGTATCAAATCAAGAATTCGGCGCATGGAGACACCTGGTATCGAGCTAATCGCTCAACAGGCATTGATGTAGGAGGGAACAGAGACACACTTAGTGGTATGAATGAGTTCTGTATATTCATTAGATTCTGCATGTATTGGCAGATTGAATATGAAAAGAATTAAAAATAAGATAAAGATCTGTTGAAGTTTGTTTCCATATTTATCATCCAGCCATCACCGATGTCTTTTAGTTACACTTTTATGCTTGAATCCAAGGAGTGATCGATGAATTGTAGCCTAAGGTGCAAAGGCATGGGTTTAACAGTTCTAACGAGATTCTTATATTTGTAGTTTTATCAAAATATTATAGAAACTTTTCAGAACTTAGGGTATCTCGGACAATGGGGTTGCTTATTTTACTTAGTTATCTAATTTTACTCGGGACTGCATAAGAATAAAAGAGAGGTAAAAAGTTTACTTAAAACTATGTTGCACAAAACTTCCAAGTGGTCTTAGACCGTTGAACTCGGAAATTAGTGTTTAAAATCCTTGTATTACCTGGCATTAAATACCGACTACTCACCTTTAGAAAGTACGGAATTGGCCATTGGTCAAATTTATGTAAGCAACTTATGGGAATACAAATGGTCTTGGAAGATTACACCATCCTTAAGTGCTTCCGTATAATTATGCTGAAAGAATGGTAACCAACAGCTGGGGATTGCAGTTCATGACCTGGATCCCTAGATATCACACATAGAACCCAAAGCTACTAGAAATATATGATAGCAATACGAACTAAAAGGTTTAGAAAATAATGCCCCCTCGATAAAGAGTTCTGACGTATCACAGGGAAGATATATCTGAAACATGGTTGAAAGAAGAATGTAGAGGACGATAAAGCTTATTCTGATCCACAATTGACTCAACTGATTATGATTGAAAGTAATAAACCGACAATATGCTTACTGCAGTTACCATACCTGCACTGGTGAGGTACATTCGTGAATAGATTTCAGTTGATTTTTTTGTCATGATTCAATGGGAAACTACTGCAGAACAGTAAAGAAAAAAAAAACACAATCCAGCAATGATTTCGATTATAATATTACTCTTTCAACCTACATACACATAAACTGTTGTCAAATCTTGGAAATAAAACACAGACTATTCGTGCCCCCGTGATGATTACACATTTCTATAAAAACCTTCCACCAGTCAGGATGGTGAGAAGAAAAAAATTGAGCATCATTAACTCGTACGTAAATCAGTTTTGGCAAAAATTAGAAGTCCAGAGCAAGAAATGTTAACGGCGGTATCTTTGGTGGGTCACGAAAGAAAGAGAAGGATATGCACTGACTGTATAATGACACAATGCAAAATCGACGCTTACCGCTGTTTTTGCATAGCATTTTTTCATGAAAGGAAAAGTTAGCGAGATGGAAGCTTTCGGAAAGTGGGGAGCACTTGTATGTAAAGGTCAAGCCCTACCTTCCCGATGCATTTCAGTGCTGTCTATTGGATACGGACGCAAAAATTGAATTTGTGATGACGGAAGTCTTCTCCTTGTTCAAGATTGGTTATTTGCCAAAGAAAATCGTTGTCTATAACTTGATGAACCGTGCAAATCTCTAAAGGCAAGTTATGTAATCAAATGAACATCTGTGCAGAAGGATTTAACATATTGATCTTTATTAAGATAATTTGGAACCCATTGTACATTAGAAAAAATCCCAAAGCTTCTAAGTGACATCATTGAAGAATGTCGAACTGAATACAAACACGCTCGGTGATCTAAACCATAGATGAAAGCATCAGAAAGATAGGCTTATTACGATAGAGTTTGAAAATTGTCATGTATCTTATTCATGAGGTTGACTTTCCTGTAGGTCTATAACTTTTTGTTTTTCCTCTCTTCAATCGTGGAAACATGCATGATACGCGTCGTTTGTGTGTGATTTATATGAAAAGGATAGCTTACAGACCCTAAGCTATCGTTCTAGTTTGACACCATCAGAGTATTAGTAAAGTGTTCAGCAAAGGCTGAATGGTCAAGTTGATGGTTATAATATAATTTAGGTGCTCAACGAAAGTTCTCCTTCACAGTGGTATAGATCTGAAACAAAATAAAATGTGACATCTCAACCTCGTTCCTGTGTTGAAACAGCTTACAGGGATCAAGAAATATATAATACCAGCCATAAATACTAGACAAACATACATTTTTCTTTGCTGGGTTTCAAGTATTAAAAGCATAGGATTTAAACAAGAAGAACAAA
Organism: Thysanoteuthis rhombus; assembly: GCA_963457665.1. Lineage (NCBI taxonomy): Eukaryota > Metazoa > Mollusca > Cephalopoda > Oegopsida > Thysanoteuthidae > Thysanoteuthis > Thysanoteuthis major. The sequence continues at coordinate 7,613,438 of OY735202.1, read as the reverse complement.
TAAATATTGCAATAAGCGCACATTTACACATGTTTTTGGTTGAGCTGTATTCAATATTTTCAGACCTATATTGAATTAAATTGTTGGAGAACGTAAGCCAAGTATATCGTTCAAAATTAATCAAAACGACTGGAAGAGCTAACTAACATTGCTAGCTGTAAAACTTGTAAAACTAGGTAATAAGCCATGTACTAGAGTGAACTTCTATAAGAAAGATTTTCTCTCATAGATATACAATATCCTTCGGTTTATAAACGTATCTTATATATGCATATATGCATGCAAAAAGCATATCCAAAATCAAATAAAGTCTTGTGTATACCAGTTTGAATGTTTTCCTCTGCATGTTTGTTTCAGTGAACGCCAGATCTATACATCAATAGTTGGAAAGTGATATTGTGACAACTGAATTCAGAAGGTAAATTTATTTTGTGTTCAGAGAAAATGGTGTCTCCAGGATATAGATTTATTTAAGTGCTTCACGGTAGGAGAGATTAACATTTGCAAACTCTGACTGTCATCTACCTTCACGGTACTCTCATAAAAAGGTATAACTTGTTTCATGTTGCTAAATTCAAGTCCAGGTACAAGATGATGAGCCAACTATTACATATCAAATGAGTTCCGATCACATCATGCATGAATATCTATATTCGTATCAGGCAAAAATATTTACCATTAACCTGGACTGATGTTATCTCTTCTAACTTTCAAAAAAGTTTTCCTTGTCGATCATGTTTAGCAATGTTCCAAACTTGTCTTCTCCTTTTTCTTTTCCTTTGTATCAATGAATATAATTTGGTATTTACTAAAATAATAATTAGTTTGCAGAGGTTAAATATGTCTCGTACAATAGTTGCTCTTTTTCTGCATAATCGTCTCGAGTGAGGTCTTTCTAATTTTCCATGTCATTTGTTCCCTGTTTTAATTGACAGATCAGGCTATTTAATCACGTTTGTATATTTTTGTGTGTAATTTGACTTGGTCAAGCCACAAGCAAGTCTCGAACTCTACAGCAAATATCGAACAAATCAGATTCTTTATAAATGTTCCCATCATTTTTTGAAAAATATTTGATTCTTATTGATTTACAACATCAATATCACCCCATACCGAAAGTAGTTGAATGTATCTATTTGTTAAAACGAATTATTTGGAGTCATACAATCAAACAGGGTGGAAGATTTTCTCTAATCACTGAGGAATTAACAGATTTTAATGGATATAATCAAATATAGTTAATTTCTAAATTATGTATATCCATGAAGCAATTGAATTCTTATACCCTAAAAATATAAACCTATGTATAAATCTAAAAGAGTTTTCATATCAATTCTATATGAAATAATTACACCAAGTTTTAGATAACAAGACAATGCATAAAAATGAATGAATTGGCAAATGTCAGACAAACGAAAAAAGCTGTTCTTGAAGTTGTGCTATGTTTTGATTATTTCCTCATATTTTCTCCATTTCCTCATTCTTTTTTTTTCCTCCTTGGCTTTAAGCTTCTCCGAGATATTATCTGTGACTGCCAATGTTCTGATTAAATCACAGAATCTTTTTAACATCTCGAAAATCAAAAAAATGGATTGTCTGTGTCATTCATTCAGTTATGACATTTTTCCAAGAATTCAAAATTATTTTTATAGGGTTATTTACCAAGAATTTTGTTGTGAATCTAACAATAAAAAAAAACCCAGCAGATTATCAATATAAGCAGTTGTATTTGTATCTCTGAATGGTGTTGCTTCATGAAGATTAAACCGTGGAGCATCGAGAGCATATATCCTTCGTTTACTCTTTCTTTTGACTTCTTATTTATTTTGATTTTGATCAATTTCTGTGTTCATCCTCTCTTTATTTTTGGTACGTCACGTTTTATTATCAAGTTTCAGTATTTTTACTAATATTCAACGTGTCCACAGCTGTCTATTTCCACGTTAATATTTCTTTTCTTTCTTTTTTTTTCAAACAGAAGAACATCAGTGTACAGGGACGCTTGATTGATTTAGATATAACGTTGCTTTGTAAAAATAATGTAAAATTTGGTGTGAGGTCACGAAGAGTTATACATTATTTCGATTAATGCCTCAGAGATCGACTAAAGCAGTTCATGTCATGAATATATATTGTTTAGGAAGCTGTATCTGGAACATCTCTGGCCTTGTATTCACAGCAACGTGTGTGCATTGCATCAAAATCATGTTCTGGCATTTTATTTTTATTTTTCTCATTTTTTGAGAAAATTACCAAGTTCAAATATTTTTTATTCAAAATTTCCACTGATATTTGTCTTGCGTTTTTTTTCTCTGATATATTTGAATGGAACTGTTTGAGTTTAAATCCTATTTGTATGAAGCCATTGAAGTCATAACCTTCCGGTATTTTATGATTTCATCATACATAAGTAAAAATGCTGTTTCCTTTAATGTAGCAGACGGACCATGATTACAAAAATCGATGGAAAAAAATTCTATTTACCTTTTACTATTTCCTTAATAAAATACCAATTCATGCACATTTTTTATTCCATACGACCAAAGTTAGATAGCAAAATATTGTTTCAGAAAATATATGATGACTTGTTATCTCGCAAATCGTGACATCATGTGTAGGATATAAAAATATTGTCAAACCTCAAAGTAATATCAGGATATGAGGCAATTTTACTCTTGTAAGGAACACTGATAGATCACGTCAGAATTTCACAATTTTATTCGTAGCAAAGTTAAATATGAAATCCAGTTCCTGTTTTTTAAGCGTCCAGTGGTGTAATATCTGTTACGTAGATGTATTGCTAATAGTTTAAATATACGTAAAACTTTTAAATGATTTAATTCCAGAAACGTATTGATAAGGATTGAACTATGAAGATGCATTGTGAATCAGGTGAAACAGATCATCTGTTGACAGTAATAAAGGGGCATGCTACTGAGAGAATGACGCCATTATCTAGTTTATGTTACCTCATCTTCATTTGTATTTACTTGAGTTTATCCTTCGAAACCTTCTGCATATAAAACACGATGATATAACCGTATGTATTTCTTCAAAACGTATTCAAGTATGTTGAAATGAAATATTTCTGAGATAATCTATTACACAGGGCTGAACTATTCTCCGTAATGTAGCCAATGATAATGATAAGAAAACGATTACAACTTAAACTGGTGAAGTCAGTTCAAACTCTGATGGGAGAGTATGAGTTCATTTCACACTATTACCTTTTGGAAAGGCATCGGTCCCCATTTAACTTCTTAGACATGGGTCATTAGAAAGTCAAGTAGAGATACTTAGCTACGTAAGTAAGTCCAGCCAGGGAGTTGGGCTAGCACCAAGGCCATAAATAAACCGAAAATTGCCACTGAACAATAACTAAATCCTCGTAAATCATGCGTGAAATTGAGGTAAATTCATTGCTATTTGCATCATGTGACAACAGAACCTACCCCATTTTTTTTATTGCTTAAATGTTTGATCTCACCAGATGTAAAAACTCATCGTAAAATGATTGACTACCCCCGAGATGAATGAAGTTCAAATACGTAGGGCTGATTGTAAGTTAAATTTTAGCTACGATGAAATCGATCTCAAATTCAATTACCACAATCGTGTGCAATGAATTGATACCACATCATATCGATTCCAAAAAATGCAGACTCTCGGTTATTGGTATTCATCCTCAGAAGAGCATTTATCTATGAAAATAAACTGCGTTAATTTCTTATATCAATATTCCCAACTTTTTAAAAGTTCGCTTTACGCCATTTCTCTCTGCCACCAATGTTATCTTGATTTAAAAACACCATAGACAGAATTAATGATAATGATTTCTGCTCTTTCCTTCATCCCGTATCTATTGTACCTTCAACTAATTCAAGACATAACTACTCAGTTTAGGGTGCAAATTTGAACCTGCTTGAAATTTTAATTTGTTAATCATTGATGGATATTCCTCCGTTCAATAATATCCTGACGCTTGGAGGCAGTGGGTAAACGAGGAGACATACTTCAAAGAGACGTTCTTCAAAGCATTGATGAAAGTGCATTGGTTATAGTATTCAGAATGAAGAGGAAAGAAGAAAAATGACTAAATATAATAGTTTGAAAGATTTTTAGGGTAACCTGCGTAAATAAGTTTTGTTTCAAATAGATCTTTCTACATTGAAATAATATCGATATACAATACACATGAAACGTCATATAAAATGACAACTACTTGTGCAGCAAAAACTACAGAATGAAAGGGATGGTGTTTGATAAACAGTCTGGGATACCATTTTAATATAAATGTTTATGAAATCCCTGAAACAGTGAAATGGCAAAACTGATGACCCAAACAATGGACAATTCATATAATGTACCATGCTAACAAAATATATGTAAAACAGAGAAAAAATGATCCCATTGACAGATATTGGGGAAGAAAGTGACTGAAGTGACAAAAATATCTTTTGACGAAAATTCCTAAAGTTAAGTGTTTAGAACTGTAAAGACGTATATTAATATGTCATCCACTGATAGCTGTTTCGTTGTATTACAACTCTTGTGCGTGGCTATTGATTATCTATTATCTGATCCAGGTCCACGAGGCAGGATTGAAACCTTCGCTTCAGAGGCCGGTATCCTGACGCCGAGCCACAGAACAGGACGGTCAGTAATGTGGAATTTAAGCGATATATTCTATTTGTGCTTAAGTTCCCCTGCCACCAGAGTGCTTTATTCCTATGGAAGAGCATTGCATAATGCTTCCAATGAAGGAGTTACCTCACTTAAAGAGTGAATAACCCTGGATAAAGGAGCATATATATATATATATATATATATATATATATATATATATATATATATATATATATATTTATATGAGTGTGTACCTATAGAACGAATTAGGTTTGCAATATGATATAAAGAGATGTTTCATATGTGACGGATTTATTTCATAGAGTCCTTGATACATTCAACTTTAAACTAATGCTAAGTTTGGGGTAGATCTTTAAATATAGTACGATGTAGATTCACTAAACAAACGCATCAATACTTCAGCCCACTTTAAGTAGATATATCAACGTATGTGTGTAAATATATTAATGTATATTCCTTTGCTTGGTTGTTTACTCAATGGTAAGTTTGAAGCTACTTAAAAGCGGCTACCAATCCGTCACAAATTTTATTCATGCATCAAATTTTTCATTCTCTTTGCACTGTTTAGGCCGAATCATTCATTCACCTTCAATTGACATTCAAAATACTATAACATGCATTCAAGTATGTATCGAATATGTTTAAATCCACAGCCGTTTATTCACCAGATTATGCCGTAGAGTTCTCATTTGAATCTTTTTTGTCAGCCAACACAATAGCATTGATAGAAAGATAGATACTCCAACCACGCAAATGCAAATGTTTGTTGTGAAACGGTACATATACTTAAAATGAATTTCCATATTATTTTACATTTAAAAAATAATTTCACATAAGAAAGACTGAGAGCATTGAATCAAATTATTTGTCAACTGCACACGTGGGCCGTAATGATGGTAAACTGTGAATTCTGTCTGGATAAACTAGGAATGTAGAAGTATATTTTTGTTCCAGATGACTGGTCAGTATGTCTGTTAGATAAGTTCAAATAAATTTTGAAGCACATTGCTAAAATATCAAATGGGTACGAAACTTGAATATATATATATATATATATATATATATATATATATATATATATATATATATATATATATATATATATATATATATATATATATATATATATATAAGTAGAAAATTAAGTCAAGGAGAAGAATCACATCGGTCTTTTGAAGACATGTTCGAAACCAATTAGGAATTACCAAAAAAGATATACCTTGGAAGCATAGCTGGAAAGTTCGACTTTATTTTTCACATATGGAGGTATGCAAGATATTCCTCGTGTTCATATCTTGCCGAATCATCTTTTTTTCTTTTTTTTTTCGCGTCATTGTGTACATTTCTTTAAATAGTTAATGGCTCAATATTTTGCATTTTGGCCCACACCTTTCATCTTGTTTTAATATGCTCAATAATTTAGAATGTTTCACATAATTCCATCTAAGGAAAGGATTTCCCAAAGTTAGGAGTCAATTCAATATTTATTTAATTGTTTATTCTTTTCATAGTAGTGATCGAATTTCATCCAGCTAAGCCTCAATTCTTGAATGACATATGTTTGAAATTGTTTTGATTTTTAAGTATTTTCAAACAATTCTCTCCGGGTTACACCTTTAAAATGAATTTAATCTTTGCAGGGAGAATTTATAATCAAGGTTTTCTCGTAGAATATATAAGTCTTCACTTTTTCAGTTTTTTTTGCACCTCAATGGAATGTTCTTTTGAATTCAGCTTTGACTGTTTTTAAGTAATGATATTTCCATATCAAAAAAGGAGCCAAGATATTGAGCATTCTTTATGCATAGACTCAACCCTAAAAAAATTTGATTAATAATATTAATTGTGATAATCAATTGAAAAGATTTTTTTCCTTTAGTTCATTGCGTTTTCCAATATTTATTCACTTGAAAAGATGTTTTGAAGCTCGATTTTCTGCATTGCTTCACTTTTTGCAATATAAAGGTCTGCAAGATTTCAAATGTTTTCAAATTGATTCCCCTGGCTCCTCCAATCCGCAAAAATAAGATGAGAGAATTTTCTCCTGAGCTTTTAGTATTTTATTTAAACGTTTTTTTTTCTCGGTTAACCGAAATTCGTCCATTCTGCCTTCAAGACAAACAACAACCATAGAATTTTTTTTATGAATGCAAAAAAACAACCCAGTTGATGAATTATCACAATCATCATCAGATCTGTTTCATCATCATAATTCCTCATCATCAGCCACAGCCTCTCAATGACGATAGCTGCACATACTATCTACTCATAAACTGCAGATTTTTCTCATTTGAGAGTCAGAGCCAATACTTCTCTTGATTGTTGTCACATTTTACGTATCATCCTTTGGCGTCTATAGGTGAGTTGTGTTGCCCTGTAATGTCTTACGTTCTTGCAACGTACCGGCTGCACCGATCAGATTAGCAAATCTTAATTATTCCAGACATTGTTATTTGATAGGATCAATTTCATACGGTAAGAGATATCTGCTTGCTAAAAGGCATCTGATACACATGAGAATGTATGTATGCATTTGCATGCGTGTGTATTTTGATTAGCGTGTTACAGTTTATTTTTCAGTGAATATAGATGTAACAGTGATGTATCACTTGTACCATCATTTTTTATTGACCCAATAAACCTGCATTCAATTCCAAACGTATCTACAATTGTGCGTATATACAAGAATACAATAACCATTAGGCCATTATATCTGCTTCATCAAAAGACTACATGCTATTTACTATTATAACTTCAATGCATACAACATTCCATTTGGAGAAATGAATGACACTCGGGTGTTTTTTATTGGTTCCTCTAGTTGTTGTTCAGAATAATGAAGTAGAAATAAAGTACAAAATGATTTGACATTATTTATGTACTAAGACAATTCTAATAGAAATTAACTAGTCACAAAACAAAAATACTCGATTACTTGCAAGACTGGTTTCCTGATAGATACAAGATTAAAATATTTTTTTTTTCCCGTTCAAACAAATTCATTTAACTGAACATATCGTACTTGTAATACACAATGGTTTGAAAAAGCATCCGTAACTGTGTGCAAAATAAATTGAACAATAACTTTGTTATCACTTGATTACCAATGAAATTCTGAATGATATTTGTCAGAGTTCCAGGGAATCTTTATGGAGAAGAATGCTATGACTTGATCGGTGGGGATCAGTAATATTCCATAATAAACCCCTGTATTACTTGTGCCATCAAATCAGCTACTACTATAATGCTGGTCAGATGATAGCCTGTGTGAGAACGAAAATATAAATTATCATGATTATTGAATATCAAATTTAACGATCAGTTGAGTGAAAGCTGACATCACCAGTTCTCCAAAAAAGAAATATTGGGAATTGTTGTTAATGGCAGAATTGAATATTTATGAAAATCTACTGATGGATATGTTTTTGGTGATCCAAATGTATAGCAGGAATAATCGAGTATATATATATAACATGGAATGGAACAATCTGGTTCATGGGGAATATATATGCGTAAATAAATGTAACACGTACGTTCAACTTACTAACCGTCCAGTTTCGTGGAGCAGAGAGAGGATACCAGCCTCTGGGTATGAAGCTAAGCTTTCGATCTTACCTCGTGATACTGGATGGGCTATTTATTCGCTGTCCCCCCAACAGCAAAATATAACACAAAGTCAAGCTTAATGTGGGAAGAAACACCCTTCAAAAATTGGCTCCAGCTGACGCGGCTTCGGTTTGTTAAGCAACCAAAGCAGCCACGGAAGCGTCTATTTGGGGACCTGCTCTATCAAGTGAAGTGCTGCCCCGGGGAAACTGACCCCCTGCAGCTTGGCCGAGTAATAATCGGAGAGTCCAAAGGCTCCCAAATGCGCGTAGCAGTGCGTAGCCACAGTAAAACCTTAATGACACACTCTCTCTTGCCCACTCAGCAGGCAAGTGTCAATACTGGCTCTTCAGGCTCTGCCGTGAAACAGATACTACACTTTGATCCCGCCAAAAAGGCCAGGAAAAGGGATCTATTTATCTACTGTCCCACCACAGCAGAATTTGACACAAGGTCGGGCCTAACGTGATGAAAAAAGACACCCTTCCAAAAATGGCTCCAGCCGACGCAGTAACCGTTGAAAAGCTCATTGTAATGGTTAGACTACGTCACATCGAAAGCATCCATCAGGAACCTGTTCCTTTAAGTGCAATGGAACAGTGCTTCCCCGGGGAAATAGACCCCAAAGCTGGGATGAGTAATAATCGGAGTGTGTAAGAACGAGTCCAAAGGCTCCCCAATGCGCTCAGCAAACGCAGACTCAGTCAAACCTCATTGACTAACGCTTGCACCGTTGCACTTGACAGGCAAGTGTCAGTACCGACTCTTCGGTCTATGCCGAGGAACAGATACTACACTTTGATCCTGAAGAATAGGCCACAAAAAAGGAGTGCGCTGGATAGTCTATAGGATCACTGAATAGTTGTAAATACATCAGAAGAGCTGTCTGTGGATGACGATATATATTTACATCTTAACTCAGTCACATTCCAGCAAAAAGTGTGTGTGTGTGTGGGGGGTGAACTTTAGGATCATGTTAAGCCTGTTCACAAATTATAGAAATTGCTATTGAAATTCACCCTTCAGCATTGCTCAGACAAGAGACAAATTTATAGGTTAGTATTGACATATTTCAATCTGATGCAAACGGTTACATCCCATGGGCACCAAATATGTTTACGAGAGGACCATGCCCAAAGTAAGAATAAAAAATAAGCATGACTGACTTCTTTTAGCCTCAGGGTTGAATCAGGTATATGTAGAATTTTTCAAATTGCTTTAGATATTGGCATTTTTACCCACCTGATGGCTTGCGATTATTACTTCAAAGTGCTCTGTGGTAGAATTTAGTATATGACATTCAAGTATTACTTTTTTCGCTGGACAACACTGGTTATCCCAGGAAATGTAATACATATATATATATACATACATATATATATATATATATATATATATATATATATATATATATATATATATATATATATATATATATATATATATATATATATAATGTGTGTGTGTGTGCACGTGTTTGTTTTTACATGTCTGTTTAAGCAATTATTATTTAGTATTTGCCATTGTATATCCCTATGAGCTGAAAGTTCCACCCTTTCAGCTTCCCCTAAATATGTTAAGCTGTTTTATAAACTTTGTGTTTTGCGAGGTAGATATCAAGCTCCATTTAGATCTTAGAAATAAAAAGATATCAAGCAGAGAGGAATTATCATTCGGGAAATGTAAAGAAAAAACGTAGCTTGTGAGTATCAAATATAACGTAACTTATTGAAAATGCTCATTTAATTCTCGAGATTCTAATCTAGTTTCCTCTTGAATTAGGCGATAGTAGATTGCATGTTCGGCTTAATCCTGGGGAGCAATTACTTCAGCGTACTCTGTATAAAAAAACAAACAAATGAAAAATCACTCATTAAGCTACTGGATTCATTGAGATCGTTTGTGCAATAATAGGTTGGTAATCACAGTCTCATATTTCACGTCAAAGTCGTTTTCCGCATAATATTTTCCTTAAAATCTTTAGAGATCTGATATTCCTTTTCATAGCAAATGTCTCTTTTAATTGCAGTTGTACTTTTCACCGGGACAATGCGCACTACCACACTACACGGGTGTTTCTTGGGATACAAAGAAAAATTCTGCATGCATTCATGTTTGTCATGAAACTTACAGATTAGCAAGTTTACTCTGAAGAGCTCTCATCCTCACACCTGAGGATAACTTTTGAATGGTCGAGAGATAGTCAGCTGGCACATTTAATACAAAGATCTTTCCATGGATGTGGTTGTTATATTTTGGCTTATCAGTGTGAATTAAATCCATATCCGTAACTGCCATAACAACGCTGAAATTTCAGGCCAGTGAGAAGAGAGTAATTGATCATCAACCTGCTGTTATGATGAACTTTCAACGTAAAACGAAAATATAGATTGTAGTTGTATGATACAATGCATTTTTGGGGTGCATTCAATTTGGAAATATTAGTTTCGAACGTGATTATTAACAGATTTGAGTGATTATCGAAACGTCGATTGGCTGACATTTTTGAATACTCGACAATTTCTTTTAGTCGAAAGTCTACAGAACGCATTGCTATGGACTTTATCAAGTTGAAAGATTTCTTCTTAAGTTGCATTTATTGATTTATGAAGTAAGCATATATATGATATTTTGCATTGCTCTTTTTCAATTTCTATTGATTGTGTATAGATGTGAAGATAGTGCATAATGCCAAACAGCATTCCATTTCCTCTTTAAAGAAATCTCCATTATGTATATAATGTAAAGGCTTCTTTGCTCTATTGTGTAAGACAAAAGACATTGTGCAAATAGCAGTAACACTTTGAACTGATTGCAACTGACTATATCCCTAACTTTGTATTCTAACATTCCTTTCGATATATTTTTTTTTTTTGCACTGAACATTTTCCTATTGTACCTATAGTTCCAAAGAATATGCCAGTGGTCTTTCAGCATCATTTGCAACCGTTTGAACATACATACGCAGACAGACAAACAGACAGACAGACAGACACACACACACAAACACACACACACACACACATATATATATATATATATATATATATATATATATATATATATATATATATATATATATATATATATATATATATATATATATATATATATATATACCAGTTACGAGTCTATTGCCCATTACAAAACCCTTTCCGATCTCCTTCCATGGTAGTGTGGGTGTATACAAGTAGAACATTAACATTTCCACGCCACCATTGTTTTGCATTTATTTGCTTGGATCATCATCCGAAGAAGATCGTCATAGTCGATTCTAGATGCAATTTTACTTATTTTGATTTTGTTTAACGTCATGCAGAAAATCCAGTTCATATTGTCAAAAAGAAGTATTTCCCAAAATATCATTTTCAAGTCACAAGTAGTGATAATGATACTAAAATGAATTAAACTGTTTGGTATGTTAATATGAAGAAAACAACTTGTCCAAACCTTACTAATCAAACAAAATTCCGAAATTGACATAACGCAGCATTTCAAAATAAAGCTTTCAATAAAGAGTGTATGACAAAGTCAAAATTATTTTTGAGTTAATCATCATCAGAAGAAAAAAATCTGATGAAATTCACCATAGGCTTCTATGATATACAATGAAATAATGAAATGCCTGCTTGTACTGAAGTACGAAGATAAACTTTGGCTTTTTTTCAGAAATTATCGATTCTAGCACATATCCCTCAAAATGTTCATGCGATTCTTCAAAAGGAACGATTGGTATCATTACAATTACATTGTGACCATTTCGAGAACATGCCAACGCATGATTAATCACGTGATCAAAATATTGCCAAACTGGTAAATTTTGAAATGATTAACAAATGTTAGACTGATAAGTTTTAAAGTATTTTCTTAAAATCGTCCAGATAATCGAAATTGGTTAATTTCGATCCTTGTAAATGCATATATGATGTGAGATATCAATATATTTAGCGTACCAGCCACAATATAATATTTAAAAAAGCTGATCGAACAAACAAAATATCTTGAGATATCATGTTTTTCATCACTAGGTGGTCTAGAATTGTTTGTTACTGCACACCAAGCTAAGCTTAGTGAAAGTAGTAGTGGAAAAATTGTCTTATTTATAGAAGCGGTAGGAACTGACAGGACTTCCGATGTTCAAGAGATAGACTGAGACACTCACACTGAATAACAACAGAAGGAAAAAGGACATCAGCAACCAATGTAGCAAGCGATGCTGCTGATAAAATATTGTTTATTTTATTTTTTTTTTACTTTGCATCATCGAAAAAAAAATTATTTTCATTTTTTATTCATTTTTTATATTTTCACATTTATAGTTCACCTGAAGAAATCCATATATTGTATTAGCCGAAACATTAGTGGACTGGAGGAGTGCGTATTTCTCATCAGTTTCGCAGGTTGCAGCTCAACACTTGGTAATGCATTCACTTCCAATCAATAAGTCCATACCATTCCATTCATTTTTTCACTCGCTTCAAAACACTATAATTTACTATTCCAACACTGTTAAGTGTGTAAATTGATATGTAGGTCTTGTCTATTTTCTCCAATGTTCAATTGAAAAATGAATCAATTCATTTATGTGAAAGATACTATCATTTTAAGTGATATATATATATATATATATATATATATATATATATATATATATATATATATATATATATACACACACACATATATATATAGAGAGAGGGTCTATTTATTTGGTCAGAGGAAGAGGATAAACACACTGATCCCTTTGTATGAAGACATGAATACACAATCTAATATCTTCGTTTTCAAGCCGTTACGAGCTCCAAAATCTGATATGTTACTTCAATAGCGATAATCTTGCTGAATTTTAGACATAACTTTATATATTTTCTGTTCGTTCGATTTGCATGTAAGGTCAATATCACGGCTGATCCCATTAAGTCAGGAATGTACTGGATTTTGAATTATCAATATAATCCCTCGTTGCTATGATACTGCTATAGCTGCTGTCGATACTACCGATATCCTTTGGTTTTGGTCGATGGGTTCAGAATGAATGACTTTTAAAGCTATCGGCAATAATTAAAACTGGAAGCATTTTCACCTTGTCGTGTATTTAATTTTTCAAATAAGAGACATTGACAACAATTTGTTCGAAGAATAACAAATAAACGTGTCCCAAGATAAAGTCTTGTAAGATTAAAAGAAAATGTGTCAACAATCAAGAATTGTGCGTATATCTATCTTCTTGAATATACAGATATTTATTTCCAGAAATACAATTTCATGAGGTAAACAATAATATTTCTCCGAAATCTTTTGGTTTTTTACTTTTATTCTTCACGACATTGATATCAATACAATTTCGAACGCTGGTGCTGTATATTAGTTTTATTTTTCAATGTTTATGTTTCATGCACAAGCTTTGAACTGGTATGCGCTTTTATGGTTATCCACAGTGATCTATTCTGTTGAAATATTGTCAATAATCCAGGATCAGAGATTGGGGGGAGGAGGAGGAGGCAAAGAATAAGGAGTACAGTTTTCGTTGATATACCTAGCATTTTTTTCTCTAAATAGTTGGTAGAATATCAAAATGCATTTTCCACAGCGTAGTATCTGTTTACGGTACACCCTTTGGTAGCTTTGCACCGGAGCAATGATGCAGCCGATATGGCTTACTGAGGCCTGGCATTGCTGAACGCTACAGGCTTTATATTTGTTCTGTGACCTAAAAAAAAATCGATCCTTGTCTATGAGGAGCAGTACACCCTGGGACACTACCGTCCCATGAGACGAAAAGGGATAGATTGGTTTTGCCTTGACGCCTTACAAAAATAACAGCAGAGACTGGACCAATTTTTCCTGGACCAATAATAACCTACATAAAAAGCGACGTTGTGTCACATGCTCTTGTTCGGGAAAGAGTAAGCACGAAACAAGTATATATTTCTCTGTGTGATAATCTGTGAGTGTAATTCCATGTTTGCTTATATGTGCGTTCCCCTATGAGTGATCTTTTTTCTGGGCGTGTCTGCTATTTCCGTGTGTGTTTTCTGCACTCAGCATACCTGTGTTGAAATCTTTTGTGTACGTGCGTTTTAAGGCTGTCTATATATGTTTCCCCCTTTGTGAGTACCACAATACGCACAGGTGTATGCATTTAAGGGTATGCATGTTCTCACTTGGAGTGTTATCAACTATCTTGCATGGAAAAATTCAGAAGAGTTTTCTGAAAATATTTTGTTACTTCCACTTTTATCAAATTTATCTTTATGAGCTGATATTTTTCATCATCCATCTTCTACGTTTCCAAACCTACAAAGAGAATGATTTATCAAGCTGTTTTTAAAATAAGAATACAGAATGCATTCACAGAGCAAAATTATAAAATGAATAGTATAATAAAGGTAAACAATGATTTCATTTTCATTTCGGAGAATGATTCGATTTCGGTCAATAATTTGAGGATAATAAAACTATATATATATATATATATATATATATATATATATATATATATATATATATATATATATATACACACACACACATATATATATATATATATATATATATATATATATATATATATATATATATATATATATATATATATATATATATGAATCTCAAAAGGTAGATGGATACATAGATATTTTAAAGAAACTAAAAAAAAAAAACAAGACTCTGGTAAAGGTGTTTTGATAAGTCTTTGCAGTTTCGTAAAATTCTATTTCCCTACATTTATCCTAGCCTTATTGCAGGATTTTCAAGCTTATATATATGCATGTGTGCGTATGTTTTATTAAGAAAAAGATATATGATCTGAATGAATGAATATAAATTGTGTTCTGTCACGATGAAAATTACTGGGAACAATCACGTATATTATTATACACACACACACACATACTCACACACACACATACACACACACACACACGCACACACACACACACACACATATATATATATATATATATATATATAAAGCAAAACCACTATAAATTATCATTGTTAACTGTACTATGAAAGAGTGAAAATGACAATAACAAATAATTCTCTCCACCTTTCCAATTATTATCTTCCATGATTTAGTAGCAAACTTCCTTCAACTATTCAGATATAATGTAACAGTCATGAAAGAAGAACAATTGCACTGGTGGGAATCTGGAAGGAAATAATATTTCCATTGCATATCTCATTGATGTAAGAGATAATTTGTGATAAAGGAAATGTCTTTATGATGTATCCAAGGCAAGTAAAAGATACTCTACCGTTGGCCTCATGATCGATGGGGATTAGTAGTGATGATTTTTTTGACAAATGATCTTACTTTTGGATACACTGCATACTAGTTTAATCAATTGATATGCCACGCCGAGACTACCCAGGGATCCTCCATGAAATAGATGCTCAGTTGTCTACCGATGCAATGATTGAAATGAGTTTGGAGGGCAGGATTATAGAATTGTACCTCAAAAAATTCAATTTCACTTGATGATTCGAAGGATTGGAATATATATATATATATTTATATATATATATATATATATATATATATATATATATATATATATATATATATATATATATGATCCGACAGAAGGGTTATAAACTGTGTTATATCATCAAAAAAAACCCAATCACTTCATGCTCAATGTGTCAATCACAATTGAAAACGTAAATAGAATAAACAATTAAAGAAAATCGGGCTGCTGCAAACCTGCCACCAATCAGTACCATTTCCATTTACCAATGCTCTCACCATTTAGCTAAACAGATGTTGGTAATTTGGATGGCAAAATGCTCATTTCAACTTCAGATTCATCTTGTTATTTCTCGGTCTATTATCTCCTTTCAACAAAACAGCTATGTAATAAAAAAACAGATGTTTATGATCCGACAGAATTATCATTAATCGTGTTATATCTTAAAGAAACTCATTTGGGATGACCTCCAGTCATTCCAAAGTAAATGTATCACTCGCGCTAGACAACGTAAATAAGATAAACAATTGAAGAAAATGGGCCTGCCAAAAGGATAAAATCTGCCACTGATAAGGAAGTCGCTTCAACGTAGCGATGCACTCGCCGTCGAGCTATACAATCATCATTAATACAAATGCCGAAATGTCTGTATTCACGCTGAATTCTCATTTCATTTATGATCAGTATATTTGCTTCCGTCGGGGCAGACGTTCGTCAGATTTTTTCGGCGGTTTTTACGACTGTCTTCAGCTCTCAGCTGATTCCGATACAACTCAACCAGATATTTTGAAATTCATTATATCAATCTAAAGACTTCATTAAATGTGACAGGATCCCCCATGGTGGTATATTGCTCTTCGGTACTGATCAATATTTAAACTTCATAATCGCCCTCAAAATCCATACTTTTTCAGTTCTCTTATATGGCCCGGATCTCATTCTGTCGATCACTTTTTCATCTGTGTATATAACATTGGTTTTTACGGTGTAAACTCTGTTGTTACCACTTATCCTCATGGATCATCCTTCCCACCCAATCATGGCTGTTCTTGTCCTCCGTTTCAGCAACTTATCTGTACTTGCTTAATACATCGCCGACTGTCTTGTTCTAATCTCCACAAGGTGATACTAGCTCGTCAAAACTCTTTACAGCCTACCTTAAGATGATTTTCCGAAACATGGACTAGGAATATAGACGAATCAAATAGACGGCAAATATCTGAGCAACCTTAGATTTGCAGACAACTTCGTCCTCCTTGCAGAGAACCTACACAACCTCCAACTAATGCTAGATGAACTAAATGAAGAAAGCAGAAAAGCCAGCCTACATATGAACTTCAGTAAAACGAAAATCATGTGCTACAATCATGTAGTGAATGAGAACATAACGGTCAAGATAGAAGATGCAAAACTCTACAAAGTAGACCGCTACGTCTACCTAGGGCAACAAATCTCGATGAGATCCTCGAAAGGAGAGGGAATTAAGCGAAAATTATTCTGGGATGGCAAGTCTCCGGCGACGCAAGCTCAACTTTCGAAAACCAGACAATCCCAATTATACTAAAAAAAAGAGTATACAACCAATGCATTCTCCTGATAATCACTTATGGAGCTGAAACAGAACCTAACCAAGGGACAGACCTACAAACTGAGAATCATGCAACATGCACATGAAAGAATCATGCACAACCTCGCATGGAGAGATCACAAGACAGCATAGTACATGAATGAAAGACAACCAATGGGCATCATGACTCACAACATGGATACCCAGAGGTCACATGAGGAACCGGGGCCGAGAGAACACAAAATGGAGAGATGAATTAGACAAATTCAGGAAACACTGGCTCTGCGATGCCCATGGTATAGAATTGTGGCGAATCCAGGGGAGGTATATGTCCAAGGACGGACGTTAAAAGACTCGTGATGATGATGATGAGTTAATCCCAGTGGTGTAGGCAGTAAACCTTTTGCTCGTTTAAATGCATAGACCATTGACATGATGTCAATGTTTCTATAACAGACCACTTTTTTTCCAAGTCAAAACTGTTTGATTTATCCAACCTACTAAACCCTTAATCTTAGTACTCAATCCCTATCAACTGAATAGTAAGTTTTTGTTCTCTAACTTATGAGTTCATATGTGTTTAATGTATTGCTATGCAGGATATACACATTGGAACAAAGCAAAATATTTCCCCTTCTCATGAACATAAAGTACATTCTCGTTATCCACATGCTACATGGGGGGGGCACATTTTTATCATAGTTTTGAAAATACATACTGAGCTGAAAAAAAAAGAATTTTTTACGCATAACTGTTCATGCTTTCTGTACACGGGACTAAAACCTGGACAAAAATTTGTGAAGTACCTTCTTAAAATAAGTCTGACAATAACGCCATCAAGTGATGGAAGCGAAGGTTGAAGGATGTCATTCAAATCGTCACATAAATCAAAAAGTTCTTATATGAAAGCCAACTTTACTTTCTTTCAAGCCAAATTGGAGGATGTTTGAAACTAAGTAAAAAGGTCAAAAAAAAAAAAGCTGGTTGCAAAGCGGAGAAAAAAAGTGGTAAGAAAGTTATGATAGGGGAGGGTTGCAATAATTCCTTTCCTGTCAGACCAAACGATATGAAGTGTGAATCCTATTTTTTTGTAAATAAAGGTGTGATCTTTTATTGAAAAAAATGGGAAATGTATAAGCTGTTTGCTGCTTACAAAATGAATAGGAAGGCGTGTGAGGGAGGATGATATTAGAGAGAGGAAGTCACTAGGTCCACATTAGCCAAATTCATCTATTTTTACAGCAATTTCAATATTTTAGAATATTCGGCCGGACATTCAACCCTTAGCTATTTTTTTTCTCTATTAAATATGCGTGTTTCTCTGATTTTTCCAGCTTTGTGAATAACGTCATTAACATATATCAAAATTCATGCAAAAATTAACATATATCAAAATTCATGCAAAAACATCATAAATCTTCAAATAAACTAAAGTCGAGTCCAAATGATACGCACTATATATATATATATATATATATATATATATATATATATATATATATATATATATCTGTTGTTGAACATAAGCATTCCCCAGGTTCATCACAGATCCCAACGTTGTGTATTCCCCGTGTCGGTTACACATGTGACCATTTTGGATCCATGTCCTGTGTTGTAACGTCAATGATTTACCTGCCATTTTGCGAACTAACCTGCCTACTTCAATTTGGGTTTTTTTGAAAATGCATTCTACGATGTCTTGGACTAATCTATTCATTTATTCATTTGTATATTCTTCTATCTTGGTTTCATTCAATGGAGTTGCACTGGGATATTTTCATATTTTGAATTGGTTTTGCAAAACTAATGAATTTGACAATTCAGGGTAATATGCTGCAGATGGAAGCACATTTCCATAGCTTTATGATTTCTGGGTGTATTGCATATGCAAATATAAGACATATGGAGTCATGTAAAAAAATTATGAGTTAACATCCCTGCCGATGAATTATCTTTCTATTCATTATCCAACATTTTTTTTTTTTTGCAAATTCTTGTGTGTTTATACATGTGTGTTTACGTTTTCTACTGCACATTTGGAGTGCCATCAAATTATGGGATCACCCAGAAGGTTCCCTGTCTGTGAGTTCATAATTGAAAATCAAGTTTTATATACCATTTCCTACGCGTGATTGCACCAAATTAACCATGGCCTCACAAATAGACCATGTCGTATGTGCATTTTATATTCAGCCATGGTCAGCATCAAGATGGAGATATATAGTCACATAGCCGCTTATTTCAGCGAAGCATGAGCAGCATGAGCAATAAAGAAGCGAATAAACTTTGGATGCGACTCTAAACGTTTCTAAGTAGGATAATAAAGATGACCCGTGAAACAATCATCTCGCTATAATATATTCAAAGATTGGAAGAATAATCGAATTAGGAACTTACTGTAGGTTTTCAAAAATTGATGATTCCTGTTGGCATTCTGGATGAGGTGAGAATCAGAACCATTAGGTTCACTTTTTTAAGACTGGAGTCACGTGATTAATCGTATAAAGAACAGTTCTAGGCATATGGATCAAGTTAAATTCAACGATGCAACCGTAAGAAAAAGTAGGAATGAGCTAAAATAATTATTTTAGGATGATTTATCAAACTCGATTTTATCAAAACACTACAGATCCTGTGCTATATTGAACAAAAAAGTCTACTGGATCTAACCTCAGATTTAACCAAAATAGGGTTTCTATGAAAATGTTTTATAGTTAAAACAACTGGCATTTTCAATAAACATTGATATCTCTTATTCCCCCGCGCAACACTTAACGTTGAATTTTTTTAATACATTCCATGAAAGACAGCGTGCATGTGTTATCATCAATCATTATTCTCTTTGAATATTGCATTTTATTTAAGAAAAATTAATTTCCTATACTCTGGCGAGACAATGTTGATGATTAACTGAACCATTAGATATTGACTACTTTTTTAGTTCTTGGTTCATTTTCTGATATAACCTTGTCGCAAACGCTATCACCGGGAGTAAAAAAAGAACTCGTCATCCGTGCGTATCAAATGGTTGTGTAAACATCCATCGGCAAAAATTCTTTTCGACACAGGATTCAGGTGCATCAGCAAGAAAATCCCAATTCGTAAGTCGTTTTAAACTTAACCAAGATATGTCGATTGTTTTTGGCATTTCCCTTTGTTAGATCTAGAGATCATTCATTTCCAGAGAGAGAGAGAGAGAGAGAGAGAGAGAGAGAGAGAGAGAGAGAGAGAGAGAAAGAGGTGAATATCGTTAAACATATGTATATTCTAATGAAAGTAACACCTATGTACGTGTATGAGACTGTACCAATCACAGTGGAAAAAGCCCATACCTCCATGTATTGTGTATCAAATGTGCCAATGTTTTATACCCTCATGAAATTACATGAAGCATCATAAATGTATCAGCATATATATACGTGCATGCAGACATTTAACTGTGAGCAAGCACTCACAAACACTCTCAAAAGGATATCATATCGATCAAAGCTACCAACAACAAGTTATCAATATATTTCAATGGAAACCATACAATAATCATTATAGGAATTTTCACGAATGTAATTGATCTCTTGATCTGATGAAAGACAAATCATGATACGTCACCAACGTTTGTTTGAAAGTCGACGAATAATCAATTCTTGAAGGAGAAAGCAAGCATATGAAAGAAGACCTATTTCTTGAATTAAAAGCGATTTGTAATTAATATAAAAATAGATATACACGCAAATACTTCATTATTTTTTGTCAGTGAAAAATTCTGAGGTCGGGTTTGTCTCATTTTATTCCTTCCTTGTTCCTCTGAGAATACAGTTATTGATTTTAAGTACGGTAAAATGCATTTTATCAAAGTATAACTTTGAGAAAAAAGCCTAGCTATGACTTGATGCTGGGGTTATTATACCTGGAAGTCCAATGATACCACGGTGCTTTGAACATTACTGGTTGCTCAAGACTGATATCCTTTTATCTGATTAATATAAGGTGCTTGGATATTTCCTACATCCTTCCGTGGAATGATTGTCTAACAAAGGATTATTGTTGTAGAGATTTCGATATTAACTGAGTGATCACTTTTGTGGCCTTGTGCATTAGTAAATTGAACTTGGTAGGAATCAGCAATTGTATGAGGGCAATAGATATGAATTGGGAAAGCATTTCGACTTTTATTATCAATACAAATAGCGTACTTACGGCCATGGACCCTCAGTCTCTATCAAATTACACCTTTAATGACCTCACACAATTATTCCAGTGTCCATTCTTTCTTTTCAAGACAATTTGTTACGTCCTATCTCCTTGCCACCATCGGCCACTCGGTTACAGTCTCCTTAAGCACGTCCATGGCCTGAAATACAGCGCGTAAACAAGATTACACGCCAGGGCAAGCTTCCTGGGGATAAAGAGGCACGTGTTTGTGTCTCACCTCTAGTTTATTTCCGATAATCTATATTCATTCGGTGTAGTAGAATGACTGTCTGCACTTAAATAAGATATATATTGATAAGAGATCGATAATAAATAGGAGAAAGAATTGAAACTTTGAAATGAATTTAAGCAATATCCGATTTACAATCATCAAAGTACATATATTACATGTGACCGTTTTTTCAGTTCCTACATTTTCGTTCGATGGAAATTTGGAAGTTTTTGAATGAATGCAGTGAATGAAAAAAATGAAACTAATTTTGGAATTAATCACCTGCCGGAAATAGATTTGACAAGCAATGTATCTATTGTATAATGATTTTACGACCGGTGCATATTTTGTATTTGTGGAGCCTCCATATATGAAGACATACTGCATAGCACTGACAATCAATTATCCAAGCAATTTTCTCTCTGTCAGGGAAAACTGTTCTAGTATTTTCCTTGTCGTGACTGGTCAAATGTGTGCAAGACATGTTTCAAGATGATGCAACCGTCTTTTTAGGATGACAAGTAGAGTATGTGTCCTGTGATATGGCGACATGAAAGCAGAAAGTTGATTAAAACTATGGAGAGATCGAGATAACTTTATATTTAGAACCAAAAAAAAATACAGCAATGTTGTATGTTAATTATTTGAGTGCATAAGAAAGTATTGAGAAATTCCAGCCCCGGTTCACAATATTCTCTCCTGCAGACTTTTTTCTTCGCAAATGATCTTTGTCCTTATATTTTGAATCAATTATTGATGATGACCAACACAAAGTTTAAATTACCTTTGCCCCTGTATTCTGGATAAAATTTGGATGATAGAGGAGACGAAGACAACCTAAGTTGAAATTACTTTCCCCCTATATTCTGACTTGAATGTCAATGATGAAAGAGACACACCGAGAAGAAATAATCTTTGCCCCTACATTCAAATCTTTCCAATGGAGACTCAGAGACAAATCAAGTTAACCCGATTTTTTAATTCAATATTGATAGCGGAGGAGACAAGGACAAACTAAGAGGACAATACTTATGCCCTCATAATCTAATCCAGCTTTTAATGATGGAGACAAACTACGCAGTGATTACCCCTGTCCCCATATTGTTAATCAAATCATAATGATGGCAGAAACACTGACAGATTATGTTGACATCATCATCACCCCAAAATCCAGAATCAAATGTAGATGATGAGAAATACAGTAACAAATCAAGTGAACATTACGTTGGGCCTATATATTCTGATTCTGATCTTGATGAGGGGGATGAAGATAAACTGATAGGAATGTTCAATCGAAACGGCAAGAAGAATGAGCAAAGGCAAGGGGAAGATAACACCTAGGAGAAAAACGTATAACAAAGTAAAATCACGAAAATCTTGAAAGGTGTATCATATCAAGTGTGAACAAATAATTCCCAATGAGTGGGAGCCAAGGTGGTACATAGTGAATGAACCGGAAGAAGATTTGCCGAAAGCATTTGTTTGTGTTGCTTGATTCTAAATTTAGGACACGAGTAATAACCAGATAGGTTTATTGGTGTTAAGTAGTTCATGATCCAGCGCTTTGCTGGAGGTTATGACTTATGTATCGCAACAGACTCAGTTGATACATGCTACTGATATAAGTGTGAGAGATTTAAAAAAAAAATTTGAAAGAAAAAAATGAATGTTTTATGAAGCGGGTAGGATCAGAAATTAAGTGAGCTACTTTTAGTACGAAAACGGAAGATGGATAAATTAAAGTAGTTAAATGTGGGAGTACAAAGGGTGAAGATAGGAATAGAGAGTTGATTGATACTACCAATGCTATAAGTGTTACATAAATCGCTACCATTAGTTATTTTTGAAGGTTGTTTTTTATTCAAAGTGCAATAACTTATTTGTAGTCTGTCTAACTTTTGCAATTGAAATTAGACGGAAAACAATATCGATAATGACGGTCAAGGAATTGAATATGATATTGCCTCTAGTAGAACCTGTGAATAAACAAGAAAGTGACTCTGTGTTTCATTTTGCCTACTCGAAACGATAGAACGACCCGAAAGAAACGTTTTTTGACGATTACATAGAACACATTTGATAATAGTAGATTTCATACGAATTCACATGAATTATATTGAAAAGTGCATCTTATATGTATTTATTTCTATCCGTTTCAGGGGAAAAAAACCGTACTAAATGAAATTTGGATTTGCAACGTGCACTAGTCTCGTGTGCCAAATTCCAAAACATTTATGCTGATCTGAAAAAACTCCAGAAACCCTCACATTCATATTCATTGAACGGTCTGAACTCTCATAATTTGTACTTACTTTGTCCGTGTCTTATAAATTATAAATTATAAATGATTGCAACCAATGAAAGCAAGCGAATGCTAACCCTCCCATGCATATCTTCAAAACTCTTTCAATGCTTATAACAATCCCCCGTACTGTATAACATCCTACCGAATTTTGAACATTTCAATTGATGCATTCCCTTTTCAACGAAAATCAATAGCGTCTCCTATTTCGTACAGCTGCTATGTTTAGCTTTTCAACATCGTATCCATCTTAACTCTCCTTGACGGAAATGTATTCTTCAGACAATCAAAAATCCACGTATAATTTTACTGAAAATGTTTATAACTAGTCGGTTTTTCCTGCAGTATTTACTGACACACAATGAGTAACATTCACGAAACTCGTCAAGGGAGAGAACACTGTAATTTCATAGATCGACTGAGGCAGCATCTACCCTTTACAAAAATATGATCAAGAATTTGTTTCGATTCAATGAACATATATTCAATTGGAAGTTTTAATTTGCTCATTCCAATATTAAAAAAAAGTTCTATTGTAAAGGTGAGAGGATAGTCTGTGCGCATGTAAAATTTATGCAACTATAATAGTCAACTGGAGATGGTATTCTCAGAGACAGCAATATTTACTATTCAAAATTGTTACTTCATGTTTCAACCTCATTTGAGCATTTTTTAAATTTTTTGTGAGTAAATTTCCAATGTAATGAAACATTGATATGTGCAGACGAACACAGATCTGCATCAATATTGAAAAAAATCACTTTCATGTGTCTTTTAACCTAGGTAATTTTTTACTAAATAACATCATATCAGAAAAAAATGCTTATCCACCGAATGCCCGTTCAGTTATACCCCTAATAGTTTGATACCATTAATGTGTGTCGTTTTTCATCAATTTCTTTGGTGTCTGTCATCAAAATATCAATACATTCATGAAAATAATAGGATGTATGGCTATGACCAGTGGAGAAACTTCTTATGACTAAGGTTCTTTGTTGATTCGTTTGTTTGCTGGGGTTTAAATCTTAACTTAGTTAAAAGTTTCTATCAACAGAATGAAACATTGCAGCCTAAGGCTTTATGTTCCTCTTCCTTCAGACGTCATTTCCATCCTTGCTTCAACAATAATGATTCCACAACTATGTCAATGAAATACAGTAAACGATATTCTCCACGATATTCATCCACTCGCATTGGTCTTCACACGTATAAAATTGATCTGAAAATACGTAAAATGTTTGGCTCTCGGTGAGTTCCGAGCTCGTTAAAGTAACAGAGTTTTCAAATCAGTTTTGAGCAGTCGGAGGGATATCTATTTGATTTAGGTATTCAAGATTCTACC
Source organism: Thysanoteuthis rhombus (assembly GCA_963457665.1). Taxonomy (NCBI): domain Eukaryota; kingdom Metazoa; phylum Mollusca; class Cephalopoda; order Oegopsida; family Thysanoteuthidae; genus Thysanoteuthis; species Thysanoteuthis major. The sequence continues at coordinate 7,588,082 of OY735202.1, read as the reverse complement.
AAATCAATGTATGCAAGTAAGAAAGAACATTCTGCAAAACCAAATATTCTATAGAAAAAAGCTCAACTCAACATGATGATCAGTGAATCAGATAAAACTCATACTTATCAAAAGAGAGTACAAAAATGATGGGGAAATTTAAATACAGTTTTGTGCAGTGATTTGTTATAAGTCAAACTCGAAATATTTTCTTTACTGATGATACATCACAACTTCCATACTTTCCAATTATAGTGAATTAGTACCTTTGTTACAAATCAATTCACATCAGTATTTTGCGAAGACGCTTTTATTATCTGAATGAATAACAGGAAGTCGAATTGAAATGTTCCCAAAATTATTTTATATAAATATTTCAAAACTTTTTAACGCATATAAAAAATATCAGTATAATGGTGTAATCCTATTAACCTCTTGAACGGGCAATGCCTTAGACTTGGAAGCGAGGAAGATTCTTAACCATGTCCTGCTTGAAGCCAGTTTAAATGACAACTAAAAGTAATCCCAATATAGACTCAAAAGAAAACAATTTATTCCTGGTGTTTTGGTCTCGGAAACAGTTTTGAAAATGGGAAATAATTCATAATTTGAAATAAATATGTACTTTCCTATTGTATGATTTGAGAGGAAACAAAGATAGATTCCACTTATATTTTGAATTCTAAATTCTGCTTCTGAATTTTTCTCAATATTGTTTAAACGCTTTATTGTGCTGAACTCATTTATTCGGTTTTCATTGTCTGTCATGATGACTGAGATAAATATTCTGTTTTTTTGTTGTTGTTGCTGAGTACGTCAACAAATGATATCGAAAGTCAGTATAGTTCAGAGAAAATGAATAGAATTTAGTTTCTGTCCTTACTCTACAACATCTTTCCGAATGCAGCACACATTGCAGTCTTCATTCTAGAGGTGGGAACGTAAAAAAACAAAACAATCCATAATTTTTTTTACTGATGAATATGATTACCCTCATTTTAATTTATGGAGTAAATGATTTAATCGAGTGAAAAATCGCCTGAATAACCAAAAGCAAGATTTGGGCAAATTTAAAATTTGGGTTAGTGTATATCGCCATAAATCAAAGTTGCGTAAAGTCAGTACTAAATGTACCATAATTGCAATGTCTATTCAAGTTGCAAATACTACTTTACTTTCACTGTACGTATATCAACATTTTCTCCAAAGGTACA
>OY735202.1:7534389-7581889 GCA_963457665.1 Thysanoteuthis rhombus | reverse complement strand
TTCATTGTGATCATTTCTATAGCTGAAACAGGCTACTCTCTCTCTCTGTCTCTCCGTGTCTTTCTCTCTCTCTCTCTCTCTCTTTCTTTCTCTCGCACAACATATTTCCAAATTTCATATCGACTTGTTGCTGAGCAGTCTGACCACTATTCGGTGTTGTTCAACTTGAGACTGTTTTGTTGATGGATAAATACAGTATTCCTTTATAATTCAATTCCTTGTGATTATCCAGCCTTATTTTCCATATATAGGAGAAAGAGATGGATTCATACTTTCCGTGAAAGCTTTAATGCGAAGTGGAGACACATTCACTCAGTCACATTTGAACCTGGCTTACCAATTTCATATTTCAAGTAGCTAACCATTTGCCCATTGTCATCCAAGCGGTCAGAGTGATCCAAATAAATGTTTTTCGAAACAGAATCATGAATAACCTCCGATTTCTTCCTGGTGTTGAGCTTGGAATGATCTGATAGAAGCGAGACTTTCGAGCCTTTTTTGTTTGTTTTTTTTTCATGGAAAAATCAATTTGATTTGTCTTGTACTTTGATTTAAGGAAATCTTAGTCGAAATCAAGTTATTTCTCAATACAAGGAAAAAAACAAGTGATTATCCGTCATGAATAATTCAATTCAGGGCTTTCATTGACATTTGAGATTAACCTATAGAATATTAACAATCACATATCCTGATAAATACTGTGTTTTGCTAATATTTGTACCCACCCCATCGAGAATTGATCCCTCAATCTAAAACTCAAAATCATTGCTAATAAAATAATCTCTGGATCACCATTTGCAAAAATGGACTCTTCCATTGAGATAACTTGTGTTGCTTCTCTACTGAATCATAATTTCATATATATTCAAATATATCCGTGATTTTTTTTCTGTTTCTTCTTAGATCATGGAGTGAGATATTTTACAAAGAAATTCAATAGTTCCATCGTTCTTGTTCGCATGATGTCTTACATTTGCAAAATGAAAAACACAGTAATCTTTCGAAGATGTATAAGATCTATGTTAACTATAGGCATGAGAAACGTTGACTGATGTGTATTAAAGATTTGCAATTCACTTTGACACACGGTGCTTTTTTTTTCAACTTGAATGGGTATTGATTAATATAATTAGATGTCCATTATATGTTGAGCATCTTTCCTGACCAATCACCCATTCTGAAAACATAGGATATGTTTTATCACAAGACTTGATCGGATTCTAAGTATACTGAATTTCATAAAATATGCACACATTGACACATTTTCCAATAAATATTACGGATATAGCAAATCCTCAGAGATATATATCTTTCAAGATATCAAATCATAACTTCGCCGATATTTACATATCATCACGGAGACATTGTTTTTGTTCGTTTTTTTTACTTGATACTGTATATTTGAATTATTAACCACAAATATGAACGAAAGATTGGCGTAAGATATTTAAACACACCCAAATCTTCAGATAGAATAGTATGAAATAACTAGATCGTACTTTAAGAGCGTATAATACTGCAATTGCTCAAAAATAGCTACAAAATAGTAAGGGAAGATAAACCCTAAAAACCTAATCTAATGTACTGCCCAATCCTTTCACATATTTTCAATGGGAGATTTTTCAGATATTTTGTGGACAAGCATAAGTGAATGCAGAGATTTTAAGAAAACATGCTAATAGGTCTTAACCAATGACTTCAATGAAATTCATTGAAAACTTTCAAAAATTATTTTGGACGAACATGAGTTATCACATGAAACAATCTATATCTCGTTGACACGGGAAGAGTTTAAAATCAACAAAATATCGCGAAATGAAATATCTCCGACTTATTGTTTCTCTGAAAGAAAGTAGGTAGAATAAGCTGCCAGCAACGAGCTATTTTTCTTCACATAATGGCCAGCTATCTCAATAGGAAACGTGTTAACCTCCGTTCCGCTGAACCAGTGCTTGCAGTGCTATTACCAAGGATCTTATTCCTCTAATTTTACGTGGGATATTTTACGTGACAAATTGTTCGTCCCTCCAGTGTCTTTTGCCCAGTGGATCTGTTGAGGACAGCTATTGGACTGACTTATTCACAGGTGGATACTAATTAATGGCGCTCGCAGATTGATATTTATATCTTCTATCAAAGATCCTATTCGTTACGTGGGTAATTCGGTTATTTCCGTCGGTTCTATGCCTCGGAGGAGCAGAAAACTCTTATATTGCCCGGGGTGTGCTCACAGGAGGAGCAAATTTGGCAGAACAATTCACCTTTGGCATAAACGATTTTTTGCTTAAGTTGCGAAAGAAAGCTTCCACTACACGTGCGATAAAACAGCGTTCCATCCGGAGAAATCATTTCAATGAATTTTCCAGCTGAAAGCACTGTTCATAAATCTTTGAAAAGGAATCTAAGAAATACTAGGAAAATCAGAGCTACACAACATATATCTAATCATGTTTCATGGTCGTGAAATTTACATTTCTGGACAATATTAGTGTTGAAGAAAATCAAGTTGTTGGATGAATCAAATTTCTTAGTTTTCATCCTGTTGAAAGCCAAGCCATACTACCCGAATTCCAGTTGGCTGAAATACATTTTTTTTTTTTTGAGAAGTAATATTTTACAGAAATCTTGCTTTTTTTTTTCCTGTCATAACTTTCCTCTGAGGGAGATAGTCTCGTATTTGAATCCAAGGGAACTTGATTTCAAAATATTCACTTAATTGAAAAAAAGGTCCACTATTCACACTATACATATCATTCAGAGATGGTATGAGATTCAAAATACGTGGAAAATTAATTTTTCAAAAATAAACATAAAATTGAAAAGTTGGACAACTTGCAGATCTTTCCGAATCATTATGAAGAAAAAAGAGATTATCCAGAAAGATTTTCCTCTTAAGTAGTGATTATTGGCTAGGATTGTTGTTTTGAAAAAAGATAAAAAAAACTGAACCTGACTGGTTGACATGGAAATACGTAATTCAAATGAAGAAACGATTTTTGCTCTCATAATCACAAGAGCAAAACATGTTAGTTGCTGAATAGTGCATTTGACACAAACTGTTGACATTCATCTGTTATGTATCCTTGTAGTTTTTTTTTTTAATAAATAATACCTCTATTTACGGTCAAATACTGGCTATTATGATTGAATTCCATCAAAAATGGATGACATTTTTCCTTCTTTATATATATATATATATATATATATATATATATATATATATATATATATATATATATATATATATATATATATGAGTGTGCGTGTACATATATTTTTGTGTGTTTATTTATGTTTGAAAGGGTTTTTCAGAGTGAAACTCGAGTCAGCTATGATTCACGACTTCCTCTTCATTTATTAACTTTGCACATTTCAGCACATATCTAAAGCACTTTCTTAGAGGAAGTTAACCTTCTCCATTTGCTATATCCTCCTTCTTTTGATTATTGCAGCACTTCAGTGAAATTGCTTCAAATAAAATTGTGGTGTGAACAGACTTAAAATCAAACGAGACGACGAAATTTTACCCCCACCCCCCAAACAAAACAATATCAAGCAAAATAGTGACTGTTTTCATGAACGTTCTCTGAGATATATGCTGAATTTTTTTTTCTAGTATAAAAGTTCGGAGAGATTTTTTTCCCTTGCGTGTTTTCATTTCAATTACAAAACAGAATGAGAGTAAGCAGACGTTCAAACTCGGAGAGCTTTGCACATTTTTCTATGATAATCACACACCCGATTATTTTGAATTCGTTGACTTTTACAACTGAGATTAGCATTTGCCTTTGCCATCTTCAAGGTTATCTATTTTAACTTGCTGCTGTGAATATTCTACTATATAAAATAATATTACATACATGGATATCAATATATTTTGATACTGAAGTTGAACGTTCTGATTTTTTTTCGCGGTCATCATACAATGGATATTAAACAAAATTGTCCACTTTTGTTTACGTCATTCTCTAGTCCATAGAATCGTATTAACCCACATATTTTTGTCTTTCTCTTGTTTTCTTTTTTTTTCTTTTTTCTCATTTAATCAATCATCCATAATTTCAGTGAGGAGACTGAGTAACTGAGTATAGTTTTTCTTCCATATCGATATGATTTTGCGTGAAATATATTGATTTACCTTCCCGTAAATAAAGTGGTGCTAGTGGAAAAAATTGCTTGCGATGTATGAACCAAACAATTTTCCGTGGAAAATTGCTTTATGCCTGATTTATTCTATGATTGGAGACGCATTCAAAGAAGAATTATGAGATCCATCTTCAACCTCTTTCATTCTTTGTTACTTTCTTCATTCGTATTTTTGAAGTTTTTCTATTCCCCATCTTTTCTTGTAAAATTGCAACCGATTTTTTAGGTGCTTTTCCCGAATTTGATGGAGGTACGTTCGTTTTTTGACTCTGTAGTGGCGCAGAAGCTACAATTACAAAAGATTTCTGAGAATTATGAAATCCATCTTCAATTCTTCCGCTTTCAGTTCATTATTCCCTCTCCAGACTCTCTTTTTCTTTAGATTTCTTATGTTTTCTTGTGGAATAGCGACTGCTTCTTCAGTGCATTTTTATTCCAAACTCTACTTAGGTGTGTTAGTTTTTTGTTCACATTGCAATGGCATGGAAGCAACGGTTATACAAGTTTTTTTCCTTTGTTTCTTTCAGTTTTTTAATTTTCTAACAATTCTATTATTTTGTCCATTATAGATGCTGATGTGTTTTTGCCTTAGGTCCACTCATCTGGAAGAAGTGACATGTTGTTTTTGGCAATAGATTATTCAAGGCTACTGATCAATGAATTTTTAAGGAGGACAATGAACATAATATTGCGTCAGAGAGCTTATCTCTCCTCAGCTTGCCGATAAATCATCCTTAATGTGCAAAAAGAAAACTCAAAACATATACCGGGGCCTAATGGCGTATTTTTGTACAAACCTTCAACAGCCTAAATGTGTATCGTAGCCAAAAGTCGTGAAAAGGAAAACCAATAAATTGCAACTTATTCGCAATAGCGCTGATGTTTAATATTGGCTTTCACTTTCATCTATACGATAATGACGGAGTTTGTAGGGACATAACTGCTGATTATAGGGAATTATCTCATACTTATCTAATCATGTATGTTTTTGCAACATAAGATGTCAATATTTTCCTTCCAAAGCATGAATTATCAGATCATAAGTTTATTCAATATAATCCTCCGAGCCTGATTCTGTTTATTTGTCTGTGAACCATTTAGTTGAAGAAAAGATCATTTTCACCAATAAGTTGCAAAAAAAGGCAATTTGAAATACGGTAATCAAAGGAATCATGAAGAGATCAAAAAAGAGAGGAGGGTTGCCTCAATCTTTTTAGTTGGAATTATGCGATTTCTGAGAATGTCATTTGATAATTCTGATCTTTTATGTTGGGTCGAATCTTTGACTGATTTTTTTTTCTACATTTTTACTTTTTTTTAATGCCTCCCTGAATGTTGGTTTAATTCTCTGTTCTCATCCTCAACCCAATTTTATCCCTATTCCAACATTTATTCCTCATCTCCACCCACACTCTTTACTTTTTTTCAATTTTTATTTCATTTTTACGATTCCTCTATTCATAGAAAATGGACAGCGATGATCGGAAAAAATATATGATACGTTTGCATGCTAGAATTTTTCTCCAATTGCATGTATGACTGCTCGGATTGTCTCCTCGTCCGAAGGGGAACCTTACGTAATCTTTCACCTTGAATACGGAATGGAATGCTGAATATTTTGACTAAATCTCACCAACTCCTTCAATCGCGTTTTTCCGAAGTAAATTTCTGTACAGGACTGATTTCCATGCTCGAATTCGAGGATTATCTTCCCTTTCCTTTTTTTCATCTCAAAAGAGATGCTTCAACACCTTGTCTTTTCTCTCCTTTTTTTTTCTTTATTTCTCTCTATTTCCGAGATTGCCATCACCCTCATGATCTTTCTCTCAATGATCAATCCTCTTCTGCCTTCAATTCCTTCTTTTAAAAAAACCTTTTTATCCATCACTATATTTCCTTTTCCTCACCGTCCCATTGTGTCTTTCAATTGTTTCTTTTCCTTATTCTATCTCTTTCTTTTTCGAACCTTTTTTATATATAGTTTTATTTTTTTTTACCTATTTCATGTGCTGTTTCCCTCCTTATTTCTACTTTCTTTGTAGATCATAATCTTTTTGCCACTTCTTTTCATTCCTCTTTGTCTTATGCAATTCTCTCTTTTTTCTTGTTTTATTCTCGCCCTCTTATCCTCAGAACGCTGTTATCTTTCTCTTCCTGATGTTTCTGACTCCTTAGCAATCTCATCCAGAGATCTTTTACATTAAAAAACACTTTTTCAATAGCTTTTTTCTGTCATTTTGTCACTTATTTCCCAAGGTCTGTCAATACAATTTATGTGATTTTCCAAAGCATATTCCTGTTTCCACATTGGCTTGGTAATTATTGTAAAATGCATAAATTCTTGTTTGGATAATATATATTTATATATCCCCTTCCCTCAGTACTTCTAAACATTTGTTTTGTCATCTCCCTTCCTATTTTCTTCTCTGGCTCTCCCCTATCTTTGGATATATAACTATTTATAGCTAGATTCATATTTTATTTTCACTGTGATAATCTTTAAATCGTCATATACTTTACTCTAGAATTCATTCATTATTCTTACAGTGATCTCTTGCTTTTTCTCTGTATCCGCATCCGTGTTTAACTATCACCCTCTCTACTTCTCTGTCTATTGTTCCTTCTTTCCTCAATATATTTATTTTCATTTTCTTGTCACTTGTAGTGTAGAATCGAATACTTCACGATATTTTGACCTTCATGTAAAAAAAGTGGAACGTCCAGGCACATCACAATGTCTCAAGTTGTTCTTCAATTCCTTTTGGCCCAATATGCTTTCTGAGAAAGAAACAACAGAATTAGTAAAGACCAAACGGAAAAATATGGTTGTGCTCTCTATAAGGTTGTCTAAGATGACATTTTAACTCAACATACGGTCCCATCGTTCAACACAAATGTCAGCTCGATGTCAGACTATGAATATGGGCGTCATTGACCCTCTGGTCAAAATAGCGAAAGCAATCTGTCTAGGTTGATTTTTCTGATAAATAATCGTGTGAAGTCTTAATAGGATTTCATATTCCAAGTTTGTTTCGGTTCTGAATATATGAAATGAAAACTAGCTAGATAATAAGTAAAACAACGGAAAAAAGTAAACAGAGAAAACTAACAAGAGGAGTGAGGTGAGAAAATTATGAAAAAAACAAAAAAAGTAGATGAAAAAAATCAATTGAGAAAAAAAAAAAAAAGAAAAGAATATAAATTTAGAAATAAGATAAGGAAATATAGAAGAACAAAATGGAGAAGAAATGTTTTACAAACAAAGAATGAAAAATCACACGAAATGAAAAACTACAAACAAAAAAATAGAGCAAGATGCGTGAACATGAGTCGACTCTCTCTGATAATATCAATTTTCTGGAAAATTACAAGACGTATTCTGGCATTCAAGTATAGGAATATCGATGTGAATGTGTGCACATAAATCAGTTTCCTATTGTATGTAATGCCATTAATCGACATATTTTTCTGTCATGAATTTATCCGATTAATATGAAAAGTAGAAGTTGAAAAGACATTGTTTGACACACACACACACACACACACACACATATATATATATATATACGTATATATATATATATAAACGTATATATATATATATGTATATATATATATATATATGTGTATATATATATATATATATATATATATATATATATATATATATATATCAAGGTGGCTTTACGGCTACTAACACTAAACATTAGAAAAACGTTTTAAACAGAATGATGTCAATCCAGTCACGTGATCGCCATATCTGTTTTTGAAACTATGTGATTTTCTACGGTGTATTGACCCTGTTTCACTTATACTTTGTTTTTCTGGTACATTGTATAAAAATGGCCAAATTTTGGCATGATTGCTTATTTCCCATACAAGTATCCTTTCGATTTTGAAAACAAAACAGTTTAATCAACATGGTCGGTGGCGGTGTTGATCGAGCACTTTCTTTCTCTCTCTCTCTCTCTCTCATACGTATAGAATTTTGAATTCAAATCTGAACATTGAGCAATGCAAGCAAGATTTATAGAGATATCAAATGACTGAAATTACACCGAAAATTTTAAAAGAAAATGGTCGGGTCTCTACTGTCAGAAAATAGGAACACTTTTCTATTGAATCAGTTGTGATTCCAAAAGACCACACAACAGATGCAAAGCCACTCATATTTTAGTTACTTACGTGTTTACTTATCCTTGGAGTGATGAAAAACGTGGACATATTAAATCCCTGTCGCCTTTCCAGTCTAATCTAATGATATTTGTCAGTATTGGCCATATATATGTCCGAACTCATACAAATATCCTCTCTAGTTAACATAATTTCATAATGATCAATACGCTAGGATCTTTTGAGATTTCTCATCAAATTTACAAAAGCAGGGACGTTTATTTCGACGGTTATTAAGGCATTTCAGCTGAAAGTAGAAAGTGCTACGTGTATATCAAGGTCTTGTTAAATGGTTTATCTAGGTTTCGAGCTCTGAGAAGCGAAAAAAATGCCCATGAACAAGGATTTGATCCCTAACAAGTTGATGTTCCTGACATCCAAGTAATTCAGATCTTTTTTTTTGTCCGAAAATTGATTAATGATTTTGATTAGCAGGCAGACAATAATACTTCCAGTAGTGATAGGTTGCTTTTAACTCATTCGTTTTTTAAAATTTTCCCATCTCTTTGCTTGAAAAGATACAGTCCGATTCAAATTCTTGCTCACGTTGTTGGAGAAATGTTTTTGTCGAATATAAATGGTGATATACAAAACGAGAACGATAAATTGCAAATCAGAAAATGGCCTGTTTGAAGCAACGTTGTTTTCAATGAATTTTAGAAGTAAATGTGTCATCTTCATAAAATCATTCGAATGTTGCACTCACAGATTGATGACTCAATCAGATTATGGCTTCTATCTTATTGAAACTTTCATTACGGATATGAAGTCTAAGATGCTTCATGATAACATGTCAAAAGAGAGTCAGGTGAATATGAAAGCTGATACAAAACTTCATATCCTGATTCTCTAAGCTGAGACACAGTCAGCCGGAAGGTTTGGGATCTGGTACCGACATTGAATATCTAATCCAGATCATATTTTTCAAAATTTGTCTTGTGTAGATAATGCATAATTATTGCTTAAAGATTGGAGCCTTCAGAAATATTTATCGCTGCATATTGTCGTTAAACATTTATCAATAAGTAGGATTTTCAACTTTCCTTGAAGATCATCATTGGCATTCATTTTTCCAAACCTAAACTCATCTTACCAATTCTCAAGAATTTACGCTGCAGTGATAGTCTGTAGAAATGATTTACAAACATTATATGCAGCTCGAGAAACATGATGCGCTAATCCTGAACGGTTCTTAGAAATTACGTAGACTACATTAAAGTTAGAGTCAGAAAATTGCAGTAATAACGAATTGTGTACCTAATCATTTCATATCTGAAATGCAAAAAAATTGGTATGGGTGTCACATAAAGAAATTATCAATAACGATTAGAAGGACATTACAAGGAGGACAACCTTTAAGTCGAAATTCACAAAAACATCGGTGAAAATCTAAGGAAAAAAACCCTTTCCTAGAAAAATTTAAAAAATAAATGTACGTAATGCCAAGAATTTTTTTTAATGATTCATGACATTTCTGTTACTTTTCCAAAAGTATCAATAGTGCTAAGCTATATGGTGGGAGGGAGGATAGGTCTGGGGAAATTTTTCTGCATCATTCTACGACGGATCCAGTGGTAAGAGGCGTCCGATGATGAATGACAGGATGCAAGCCGAATAAGAGGGAGAATACCCTAAGTAGAAAGGTTAGCACGTGTCAGTTACCTACTCAGAGCGCTGGAAAGCAGAACTAATGCGTATTAAGTTCATCATCCAATCAGGGAACAATGTTTCTCGAGGGCAACTGACCTGCATATTCATGACATGGCAAACATCCCTGCATGCCAACTGTGCCTAAAGAGGGTCACCCTATAGTACATCAGTTGTTGCCCGAGGGCATTAAAAGGAGGCTGGTACCACTTTGGCATGACCAGGTCATGTGGTCTCTATCAGACAAGATAACTGTTGATCGTCACCACTGCAAGAAACAGTATGCCCGTAAAAAATTCATCACTTTTGTAAAATTTGAGGAAAAGGCAACATATTCAGTTATTAAAAAAATTATCAAATATTCTGGTCGTTAAAGTATTGCACTCACTGAGTATAGGTTTTCAGAGAGTACTGAATTAATGTCTGTTAGTTATGTGTATGGATTGTGATGTTAGGATATTGTGTACACCACTAATCAGATTTCTGAAATTATTGTGGAGGTAATTTAACTATCTCAATCAAACCTTGATGCATGGTTTACTGTAAGTACATAAAAAATCATTTTAGTCCCAACAGCTACCGTCACAGATGCATCAGGAAGAATCCATCATTCAGCTTTCACCTACCCGAGGTGATTTCTGAGACTGGCTGAAGTATAAGTTCTTGATTTGAGGCCAACGAATCCTTAACCACCAAGGAGTACCAAGCTATCATTAACAGGAGTAATTTTTTCAGAGTCGTCGGCCCTTCATGTCTTGCTGAATTTCGTTCACTCCTGACCAGGACCATAACTTGCAGCAGAGGCAGAGGGGTAATAAATTTTTTTTTCACATGTATTGCCGCAGTTGAAACTATATAATATATAATTGTCAATGTAATTAAATGCATCACAAGAGAGTTTCTTGAGTGATTATCATATTTATAATTTTGAACATCTCATAGAATATGAGGGAAATAATTAGTACTTTACAAAAAAGGAAAACAAAGTTACAATTTTATTAATGAGGACACGGATATTCCTCTATGTCTGTCATGATTTTCTTGAGTTGGAGATCTCTTTCTCTATCTATCTTTATGTATCAAAATCTATATCTATCTATCTATCTATCTATCTACCTCTCTATCTATCTATCTATCCCTCTATCTATCTATCTATAACTCTATATCTCTATCTCTCTATCTCTCGATCTACCTAGCGATCTATCTATAGCTGTATCTATATCTCTATCCATCTGTATCCCTATCTCTATCTATCTCTATCCTTATCTCTATCTATCTCTATCCTTATCTCTATCTATCCATCTACCTCTATCCTCATCTATCTCTATCTATCTCTATCTCTATCTTTATCAATCTTTATATCTATCTCTATCCTTTTCTCTATCTCTATCCATCTTTATATATCTCTATCTCTATCCAGCTCCATCTCTATCTATCTATCTATCTATCTATATCTATATATCTATTTCTCCCTTTCTCTCTCCCTTTATATATATATATATATATATATATATATATATATATATATATATATATATATATATATATATATATGTATATATAATCACATAGTGGCTCGTAATAATGAATTAATTTTGTTTCTAGGTTCATTCACCCCATTTCAGTGTTGGGCTGGAGTAACCTTGTGAGCTGAGGACTCCAGCAGATATGTTTTTGCAAGAGCAAGATCCTGCTCCCTAACCGGTAAATCTATATTTACATAGACATGAATACATCCTCGTGTCGTCTCGAATAAGAATTGATATCAAACGAGAAGATTCATTTTCAGTTTGTACTCAACAATTCGTATTTCATTATTGGTGGGATTGAGAAAAACAGTATTGTACTATACATCCTTAGGATATTGAACTAAAATATTAATATAATGGAATGAAACAGACGTTCCTGGATTTGGAAATTTGGGATCGGCAATGGAATGTTTGTGTAATGAATGCTTGAGAAATAAGTTTCTATCCCGTTCAATATCGTACATATGTCATTTAAAACCGATAGTATTCTCTCTTATATATTTTACACAATTATGTCATCAGAAGTCGAAGTACTTTCTGATTTATCGAATTCAAACCCCCCCAAAAATTTTTCCTAATTCCAAGAATGGCAGCAAAAATAGGATTTTATGACAATTTTATAAAGCCATGATTAAAAATCGTGATTCCTCTCAATTCATCGGTTTGAGCAAAATAACAGGAATTGAAGAATATGTTAAGAAGACATTGAAAACAGATTAAATTGATTATGTATATTGAAATAAAAAATCTTGTAATAATGTTTGAGTAATCAAAAGAGATGGATTTAGAGATGATTTTGTGTATCAACTAGAACCCAGGGAGAGGGGAAAAAACATTTGACTCTGGTCCATTTGTCTGACTATTTGATTGATGGGCAGGGTTGGAGATTGAACATGGGTTGCAAAATAACGAACTGTCAATTGTATATCATTGGAATAGAACAAATCAGAATCAAGAACGTTCTTCAATGTATTTAGTGCTCAAAGTAGTAGAACTTTCTACACACACACGCACACACACACATTCACTCCTCAATATATATATATATACACACACACACACACACACACACACACATATATATATATATATATATATATATATATATATATATATATGTATATATATATATATGTATGTATATATATATATATATATATATATATATATATATATATATATATATATATATATATATATATATATATATATATATATATATATATATGTATATATATTTGTGTGTGCGCGTTTGGGTTTGTATTGGTCTTCTGATTGTGAGCTGATCCATACATTATTGGAATAGCACATTGAGGTGTTGGTACCAGATAAATACTGGTTTAGTCTCGTTTGAATCATGTATATAAGGATAATTTATTTGATAATTCGACAGAAAACTTAATCAATAAAAGCTAAATGGTACACCATGTCGATAAATCAAATTTATGCTTACCTGGACATATTTTCAACATTGCTGTGTGGTAGCGAATATAACATCTATGTTTGTTGTTTTTTTTTTTTAAATTTACAAAACCGTTATATGGTAGACTACTCATGATCACAAATCAGAATCGTGAACGTTCTTCAATGTATTTATTGCTCAGAGCAGGAGAACTTTCTTCACACACACACACACATTCTCTCTCTCTCTCTCTAATATGAATATATTTTATATATATATATATATATATATTTATATATATATATATATATATATATATATATACACACACACACACATATATATATATATATATATATTCGTGTGTGTGCGTTTGGGTTTGTGTTCGTCGTCTGATTGTGAGCTGATCCGTCGGAATGTTAATTTGACAATTGGAGGTTGAATGACTGTTCGAGAGGTAAAACAGGTTCACGTCTCAACTTGTTTTTATAATCAAGTGCGCAGGCTATTGTGTGTTTTGGTGCTTTTTAAAAGAAGTTTGCAGCTGTTGCAGATACTTTTTCTGTTCAAACATTTGAGACTGAGGAATGAGTGGCTTTGTTTAACTTGATTCGTTCCTCAATTCGTCGCAAACATGTGAGCAGTATCTCTGCAAGTCTTTTGGGGAAGAAAAGGGTGGAATTGGAGCCTGCACAAGTGATAATTCTTTTGAGATGTAACACCTACTTTTATTATTGATTTGTGTTCACGTTCCAAGGTCAAATTACAACTAAACACATACACGTATACATATGTGTGTGTGTTTGTAGCTATGGATATTTGCAGACCAATGTAGGTACGTAAGTATACCTGTGTTATTTGTTATACAAGTGCCTGCATGAATAGATCTTGAAATCTATCTGCAATCATGTCCACAGAATGTATATATGTAAGTGTTTTTGGAAGCCGATGTTTTACAATAATGTTCTAAAAACAGTCCTCTTGTCACTATTTTTTCTTGTCCATCATTGGCTCAATAACTATTTTGAATTTGCAGAAAGATTCGTAGCCGAATGCAAAAGAATTGAATATCTAATTCTAAGCGTTGAATTTTTCACTGATTATGTTTTTGTCGAGAGCATTGCCAGGAGGACTTGTCAAGCAAGAATCTTTCGAATCAAGGTGGCATTCATCGAAGGATTTGTTCTTTCTGTTGACTATTCATGAATTTATTTGAGTGGGCAGTGCATAAACTTGTCAGTTTTCTTCGTTTTCAAGTGCTGCAAATATTTTCCATGATAATTTAGGTAATATGGATGAATACTTGCACCCACACATAACTGTCAAACTATCTATCAATCTATCTCTTTTGTCTCACTTTTTTCTCTCCCTCTCTTTATACATGTGTGTGTATGCGTATTTGCTTCGATGTTTATGTGGATGTGTCATGAAACAATAGGCACCCTTCTTA
Organism: Thysanoteuthis rhombus; assembly: GCA_963457665.1. Taxonomy (NCBI): domain Eukaryota; kingdom Metazoa; phylum Mollusca; class Cephalopoda; order Oegopsida; family Thysanoteuthidae; genus Thysanoteuthis; species Thysanoteuthis major. Next base: position 7,567,542 of record OY735202.1, on the reverse strand, counting down.
ATAATAGACCTTTTCCCAAAGTTCTTGCAAACTTGAAATACCCCCATGATTAAGTCACACCAACAACTTGGGAATGCGTTGTAACAAAGGGAGGAATCCAGCGATGTTTAAAGCGATATATTTACGATTGACTCTCAGAAAAAAAAATCAGTGTTCTGCTCATCTAAAAGGTTTTTCGTTCAAAGCTATAAGCTTCACAGGTATAGGGAATGAGAAAAGGTGAATAACCTACCAAATATGTCATCTGGACATGGCTGACGTAGTATTTTCTTTTTCAGTAGAGGCAAGAAAGAATGGTTTCGTATGAAAGGGACGTTGAAAATGTAAAAATATTTAGATATTTTAAGTGAATACCTTGAATGGTCGGTGAACCAAGCGATGAAAATACTGTTGGACATTCATACAGGAAACAATCCCAAGCATACTCCACATTTGATAACTAATTGGTTAGGATAGAATATTGATGTTTACCAATGGCCATTTCAATAAACCAGATTCTGAGGAAATGTAAAGTTGTTTCTAATTGAAAACAAAATTTAAGAAGACAGCAACAAATCACTGCTTAACAATCGAACGCAGAACCCTAGCACTGGTATAACATACTAAATTTCTAAACGGTGTCCATCAGTAGGTTCACGTATATAACACAGGAGATCGATTTATGACGAGGAAAGGTGTAAAATAAACTTCATTTCATGTTTTGTTCTTGTTTTTTTCTGAGCCAAGAGGCAAGGCCTTGAATTTGATTAACGTTCTTCCAAAACTGTTTTTGCTTCTAGACAACTCAAACGAATAAGTTCTGTCTCTCTTCAATCATCAAGAAATGAAATCAAATTCTCGATTTTTTTAGACGAACCAAAGGCTTTCCAGACAGTTTGCATAGTTTTATATAATTTTATTAGAGATGTTTTGGGAGCGGCGTCTGAGGTTTCAATACAACATTTACTGGACCGTGAAACACAGATTTGATCAGAATTAGCGTCGAAGGAAAGTTAAGAATTTATATGTTTAGCAAGAAGTTCCACTACAAACGCACTAAAGTTCAAACAGACGAATATAAACATCATGGGTGTATGTAAACAAAGAGGAGGCATATATATATATATATATATATATATATATATATATATATATATATATATATATATATATATATATATAATCTCAAATGATGTAATATGTATCTCTAATGGGAGAGAGGGATTGCCATAGAACCGGGTAAGAATACATACGTATATTCTTGTATCAGCGCCTAAGTCTCTGCTGGGAAACAGATATTACACTTTGATCTTGCCGGAAAGGCCTGGAAAAATGGTACTTTGGTCCCAACGCAGCAAATGTGAAACAGTGTCAAGGCTTCATGTTGGTAAAATAGGAACGATTCATCGAAAAATGTCTCCAGCCGATGCAGCTCTGGTTCGCTAAGCAACCAAAGCAACGTCCGCCACGTCAAGTCCCAATTTGCTCCATTGACTACAAATGAGCATTTCTGCCCCGGGATGCCGTTTCCCCCGCGGCTGGGCCGAGTAATAAAAAGGAACCAGAAGGTTCCAAATGCGCGTAGCAGTGCACTGCCTCAGTAAAACCTGAAGAGTTGTAATACAACGAAACAGCTGTCTGTTGATGATACACAAACGTGTGTGTGTGTGTGTGTGTGTGTGTGTGTGTGTTTGGGTTTGTGTATATATATATATATATATATATATATATATATATATATATATATATATATATATATATCGTTTGTTTGATAAAAAAATTGAGTATTCTAGCTGGATTCAAAGTTATACATTCCAAATTTGAAATAAATCTGACAATACAAGTCTTTATTAGGATGTTCAGTTATATCTGCTATCCCATGTGACTATGATATTAGATAATGTATTCATCATCTTATTTATATTTTTTCATGTAATCAATCAAATGATTTTAGCAGCAAATGGGAAGACAAAGGAGTTAATTGATACCTAAATCGGCATTGTTCTGTTCATTGTAAAATGTATCTTAGATATTTTTTTTCAATTCATTTTATGAATTTGTGTGCCACATGGGTCAGTATAATTCTGTTTGTGCCGTCTTACGATTAAGTTTGGGGACCACTGTTTTAATGGTAAGCTCAAAGAGTGGTACGCTTGTAACAGTTGGGAAATATACAAATATACGTCACATACTATTGCAGTGAATGCTCTATCTTGAGTTACTTTCAGAGAATACTTAATTTTATTTTTAAAACAGAGGATAAAATCGACTGTAAAACAGTCTATTGAGCAGGACGCAATGTGACCCAAAGTCGTAAGAAACACTTTCTTCTTACATCAAGCAGAAGGAATAAGTTACAGGAAAAAACATTGGTAAGGAGTGAATGTTTCAAGTTAATGTCGAGAATTATTCTGGCTATATTGCAAAAATGACGACGTACAGTTTACAAGTTCACATCATTGACGTAAATCTTCTTGCTATGTTCTGTTCACAAAACATGGTCAAAACACCATTAGAAAGGCAATGGAAAAAATACATCTAAAAGCAATGAAAATAACCTTTTCCTGCCTGATTTTTGTTATCAAGTTTGCATAATCGCTATCAAGATTTTCATCTAATCTGCGAGATACTCGTTGATTCTTTGTAAGTACGTAAATCATCTACAACCTGTGCCTTTAAAGCTGGTGTGGGGTTTCCCAGTAGTATTTTTCAATACACTTTTCCAGGTAGCGAAGCCAGTCTTAGTTCAACTGGAGTCTTCTCTTGGAATCTTCCCATGCAAGAGCAAGAATCATCCAGTTTTTTTGTGTCTTGTCTTGCTTTGAAGTAATCTACGATTCCCATTAGCATATTTGATCAGCCCAGTGACATTCACTGCTTTGTTATCTGCACCCTATACCCGAATGGACTAACAATATTTTACGCTCAAAATCCTTCTTCATATCATATCCATCGTGGTTATTCATGTAGACAGTCGACAGACAGAAGTCAAGATATCCGGTGGCAGGAATGGTTGTGTTTCTTTATTGTATATAAATGTTCAAAATAACGTAAAAATCGAATAGACATATAAAGAAGTGCCAACGGTATTTACACGTTCAGAATATTTAGACAGTGTGTGGTAATTAACGTCGTATTAGGAAGTGTATATCCCTCTCTTTTCTTGAAATAAATTTCATTTAGCTCCCCGGAAATTGGGATCTAATATAGTCACTTTTCATTGAAAGAAAAATTACTCATCTTACTTTTTAAATACTATTTTCCCATTTGTTTGCATAATTTATCTTTCCATTTCAATTTTATTCTGCTCTCCCCTTTTATTATGGCTGTTAAATCTCTATGTACCCGTCCTAATTTTGGTGACATGTGATCAGTCTACTTCAAATTTTGCTCATCCACGAATCCAATATTTCCTAATCGTGACAATACCGATAAACACCTTTTTATAGGGGTTTCAGCAAACGGGGAAAATGAAAGTTTTGGGGAAGGATTGCTGAACAGAATTTTTGTTGTTTGAAAACGATTGAAGATAAATCAACGTTGGGTTTCCTTCTTTGTTCTTCTTTTACTTCTCTTCAACTGTCAATTTTCTTTTCTTATTTTTTGTTTTCATTTTCTCTTTTTTTTCTCGTTCTTTTTCGTCTTACTTTGTTTCAATTTCTTTTTTTTTCTACCCATTTTCTTCCCTCCTTTCTTTCCCAATTTTATGACTTTCTTTATTTCGTCTATTTTCCCCCCGTCTTCCGATCTAGCTTCCTCCTTCCACTTTCTCTTTGTCTTCTGTTCATGATTCCCGTTCCTCCTTGCTTTCCCCCTCTTTGTGTTAAACTCTCGTTCACAATTCTTAATCAGTCTCCTTCTCTTTTTAAAAATCATTCTTTATTTCTGTCAGTTGTTTTTCCCCTATTTTTGTCTCTGCGCAGTCTTTTTCCCTTTCCGGTAATCTCTATGACCTATTCCAGCACAGAGACTTCTTCTTCCAATTTTTAAGATACACACACATATAGAAACTGTTTTGTTGTTGTGTATTTCGTATGAATAATTGATTTTGGTTGGGTTGACTTTGTGGTGTTACCTGCCTGTCTTTCTCATTGAAACCACGGTATACAGATTTAATTCTCCTCTTAACTGAGGGATTGAAATCAGGGTAGCCAAGCAAATGACTAGATACATTTAAACAAAAAACATTTATCTATTTAGCTAGGTGCTCCGACTGGGGAGACTGAATATAACAACCAAGATTGGGATACTCGCCTGGATTGATCAATATAGAACTGCATTATTTTGTCTTTCAAGCCCTGTCTTTTCCTTGTACTTTTTCCCCCGATACTTTCGTTGTATCGGATTTCGACGAAGAGTTACGAAAATGAGGCTGTGTTAGGCAAGTCAATAGCTCTTCATCAAAATCCTTTTTATATAATCAGCGGCACTACATAGAGGGATGGATATCTCAGAGTCTGAGACAAGGACCTGCAGAAACCCCACAAGCGGCCAGTTGATCCATGAAACGTTGGGGAGGGGGTTTGATTAGCTGATGTGCATCAACCTGGCAGCTTTCCAGATTAATCTAAAAGATCGTGAGAGCATAAGAATGTTTGCCTTTGGGCGAATTTCCAATGGGAATCGAGTGATTACTTCGCTATCACATTATTGCTTGAAGCCTCACAGCTTTGGGGACATCACTCTCAAAAGAAGTTAGTTAATTTATACCTTTTGTTGATAGTGCTTCTAATCAGTGGCTTGGACCAAGTTTAAAAGAAAATAAGGCCCAGACAAAAATATATTACCGGTTGCAAAGCATAAGGCCTTCAAATTCAATTCCACTGTTTTATCACTCCCTTTCATTTTGGCTCTAATATGTGGAGAGAACGGAGACACAGATGTAATTTTCCAGAAAAGAACTAAAGAGAACAGCTGGATACAAACAGGTCTTGAAGTACATTCTGTAAATGGTATCATGTACCTCGGTACAGCCCGTCACATGTTCTATGGAGAGGAAAGGGGCACTCTTGAAAACAACCCATTGACAATTCCCCTAACACGTCAGGGGCTTACCTGACAGGGTGAAGTTCATTATTTCCGAAAACTTACTCCACGATTCAGGTCACAATCAATATTTCCTGTAGTTCTTCCAAAGCAAAGTAGTGACCAGTGAAATTGACGTTTTTAAAACCAAAAGACAAAAGTAGTCATTTGTAGAAAGAGAATATATAACAAGAGAGATGATTTAATCGTTGTTGAGATTTATCATTTTTCCATTGACAAAAACGAATTCTTGTTAGACAACCAAGTGACAAAATATTGGTGGCAATTTGCATCCGTTATAAATCTCCCATCATGCTGCAACCAATGGATGCTGGTCGGAGGGGGAGTGACGATAACTTGCCCACCATGTCGTTTCATTGAAACCTGCACACTTACCGGTCACGTGGCTGTGCAGTGTAGACGGAACCCTGATCAGAACATATGGAGGATGAGAGAACTTCAACCAGAATCATTAAAGAAATTCTGGCTCGATTAAATCTCAAGGAAATACACGGTAGTTAATAAACAGATAAGGAACATATATACATGCAAGGTTATCAACTAATGTAGATTTTAATGAAAACCACAGACTACAGAACCCGACCACTGACACAGGGGTATTTGAAACCATCTAATTGACATCCAAGAATGTCAAAGATGATACAAATCATAAAATCAAGGGAGATGATGAATAGTGTACAAGATATTTGAACTCTCTTGATAGAAAGTTTATATCATAATGATATGAGTATTAGAAAGAGGGCCAGGCTTTTCACCACGGGAAAAAATGTAGTTTGGAAGAGTACGCTTAGTCACTATTCTGCACTGCATTGAAGTCTAATCCCTAGCAAGATTGATGAATAGATAAGAACAATGTCAGATGGACAGATACATAGAAAAAGACTGGGGTAAACATATATGAATGGACATTAGTATAAGCAGAGCCAACACTGAACATATATGAACATATTTGTAGACTAAGATATACAAAGAGAGAAAAGACAGATATCATATTGATATTTTCAAATAGATTTAATCAAAAACTCTATATCTCGAATATATGCTTATGCATATATAAGATTCATGAATGTTAATGCTTATGAAAGTTAATTATTGATCGGGGAAAAAAGGATATTTACTCAAAAAAAAAAAAAACATAGCTGGAGAAAAAGTCACTTATCTTTTAAAAACCTTGGAAAATTTGCTTTGTTTTCGTTTTTTGTTTTTTCAATAAAAATAAAAACTCCAAAAAAGTTCACCCTAGATTTAATTCATCTTTGGCTGTTTGAAACAAATTATGCCACATAACAATATACCAATGTTTTCCCTATTTAGCTCAATAGACTAAAAACCGATTTGGGCATTTGTCCGTTTATTTGACTTCGATGATGTCTTTTAATGAAATATCGTTTTCCAGTTTTCTAATTGTTTTTGGATTGGTTTTGTGAAAAATTTCCTTATGGCCTGAACGAAACAGAGGAATTTAGAGTAGTCAAATCTGTCAAATGTGACTACAAGTTTATTTTAGAACCTCATGAAACGAACTTGCAAAGCGAAAAATGACAGGTATTTTCAGGAGTTTATCTTCCACAAGTAGTTTAAATTTTTTTTTTTTGATAGCTGAAATATATTTGTGTGCAGAAAGGTCTTCATTTTAAAGGAAAAAAAACTTTATTTGACTTTTAAAAGGGAAAAAACTATTTCACTACTCTGTATTTGGTCGTTATGAAGACAACAACACAACTTAATTCCCCATTGCCACTTGTGAACAGATAGATAACAACTGGTGATTCATAATTTGACTAGAAAATATTCATGTACAGTCTGTTTTGATTATGAAATCATAGGAAAATATTATAAATATAAATATTGTTGTTTACGGAGCAAAGAAGTTGATATTGTGAACTTTCCTTTATTGAATTACTGATAATCAAATTTCCATCAGTGTCATTCTTGTGTAATGTAAACGAACATTTTTTTATCAATCACGATATTCAAGATTTTTGCTGAATTCGTGCATAGACGTTGCCATAGCTAATTAGATTTCCGAGGCTTTGGTGTTGCTTGGTACAGAAGTCAAGGACTTGTCCTTTGGCCAAGTCTAAGAGTTCAGTCAAGAGTGAGTACGAGGACAGCACTTTCCCTTGCACAAAAAATAAACTTTGGTTTGCTTCAACACCTCGATGGTATTACTGGTAGAGACTACAGAGATTCTTGGGACTGCTTACAAGAATGCCTGTTGGTAATTTTTTTCGCTGTTGTTCAAAAAATGAATAGATAAGCAGAAAAAGAATAATAATGCAAGTAATGCATAAATCCCTGCAAGCGTGTACACACGCTCTCTCTCTCTCTCTCTCTCTCTCTCTCTCTCTCTCTCTCACTCACTCACTCACTCACTCACTCAAATATATATAGATAGATCAGATGTCAGGAATTGCAGAGGGTACTGAACCATAAATATGCTATATGTGGCCTTTTACACTCGTACTTTCATACATACATAAGAAATTAACTCCAATAAGTAACAATATAATAAAACAATTTCCATAGTATACTGTCATAAAGGTCATGTGTCAGACAATCTATTCTTACCGTAAATGATAGAAGCCCTAGCGTACGAATTTTTTTTTAATAATCTTCACCTTTCCACCTTACATTAACATTATTTGGCTCCCGTGGCATATCTAAATAGTCAGCATCACTTTCTTGGCACTTTGGGATCATTATTAATAAATTGTTTATTTCTAGGAATGATAGCAGCCAACTGCAATCTGGAAAAGCAAACCAGCCAATAAATGGGATCCATTATATTGATTTATCATGTATGCATCTGGTGTAGAGATCAGCAAATCACATTGACTATCAGTTTTTTGTTACTTCGATACTCAACCTAATTAATATAAGTCTGTAATAGCATAAGCCTTCACTGATTTGATACAACTGAGACTCGAATAGTGCTGGATTAGCGAGAAACGTTAAATCGATGTAGGATTACCTTGATTTATCATATCCGTAAAAAATTATGTAAATCAGTACAAGATAATAAGGGATAGAAACATTTATTTTAATATTTTTTCCACACAATCCTATTGCTAATTATTTGGCCATATCTTCCGATAGCTCACCACCTTCAGTTCGAGGAGGCTTAAACCATTTTTAGCACATTGTCGAGTTTCATAGTTAAAGTTTATACTTTCATAGTCTATTTCACAAACTGCTGATTCGTTGTGACACTATCAGCTAAAAAATATTACAGCCTTTGATTTCCAATTTTTTTATATCATACACTGACAGTGATTCAAGGGTCTAACCCCTGCACAAGTTTTTCACCGGTTCAATTTTTGCAAAAAATCAACTTTATCTTAAATCGTTAATGTGCAGTGCTTCTCTTCTTAACACAATATACGTGTCTTGTACTCACCTGATTCATGACAGACCTAAAATTAAAAAAAATATATATATATACGAAAACAAACAGGAACACCTCGTATGCTTTTATGACAGTGTAATAACAAGTGAAAACATCGAAAGCAACTGAATCGGAGGAAAGTTTTCTCAAAAGCCCCCGGAAAATTTGAAATTAGTTTCGAATTAGTGAGCGAGATGGATTTTTGGTGGCTCGGTGAGTGGAATTTGCGTAGTTAGTTTTAGGGTTAGAATCACTTCTACGATTAGATCAATAGCCACAGGCTATCCATAATTATCTGAGTATCTATGTGGGATTTGTTCTCAATACCATAGCACGACCATGGCTTTTATCTCCTTTAGAAAGCAGGGTCGGAGACGACATTGAGAGATGTAGTCAACACATCAAATTGTATAATTATGTTCTCGTAACATCGGATTTTCAAACAAGAATCGTTTTCTTTACACATTCATGATTCAAAGATGGTTGAATTTGGTTTTCTACTTTTTGCATGGAAGGGTCAGGGAGAATAGACTTGGAGCGCCAAGTTTGACCTCCAACAATTGTTTTGGCTCCTGGAAAAGCATGAAACTACATATCTCCCAAGCTCTGAATAAAGTAGCACAGGATGAAATGAGTGACTCCCAATAGGATTTCTTGTCACCCTCAAGTCCAAATCAAATCCTACAACTGGGGCATCAAGGCAAATCCAACTCTATTCTTTTGTGAAATCGGAGAGTGCTGTCCTTGTACACATTGTTTACTGAACAACAAAACTTGACCAAAAGACGAGTCCTCGACCTCTGCACCAAGCAATATTGAAGTCCCAGAAATCTAATTAGCGATGGCGTCGTTTATGCGCAAAATTCAACAGAAATTCTTAAAATCATGATTCACATCACATGAAAAATGACATCGAGGGAATGTGATTATCGGTAATTCGATAAAAGAAAGTCTACAGAATCAACCCTATGTCTTGTGAATATCAATATTTAATATGTAATACTTTCCTACGAGTCCATAAACAAACTGACTGTATATAAGTATTTTCTAGTCAAAATGATGAATCACCAGTCATTACCTTCCAATTGACCGGTGGCTGTTGGGAGTCTATTCATGTTGTTATCTTCATAATGACTGAATATGGAATTGTAAAAATAGTCTCTTTCCCTTCTATATTACGAATAACTTTTTTCATTTAAACTAAAAACATCTTCCATTCGCATATATTCATTTCAGACATTAGAAATTACTTGAAGCTAATCATGGAATATAGATTCCTGTAAAAATAAAACCTGCTGGCTAAGTATTTATGTGCAGGAAGAACCGAAGTCTTTGCCAGCCAACAGTTTCTTTCCACTGTCATAACTATACTTGTTCTTTTATAAATTTATTGTTTCATATAGAAGTAACATCCTCTACAATAGAATTGACCAATTGGGTTTGAATGACTGAAATACTAGTAAATGGTTCAACTGTGAATGGCGAAAACATCCATCTGTTATGCAGCAGAACCTTATACTAGGGGTTTTTGCAACTATTCCTGCATATTTCTATCTTTCACTGTCCGTAATTCCAAGCAAAATGGCTCATTGTTCCCAGGGAAATCAAACTGTTCAGCTTATTTTGCAACATCAAGTGTAATAAAAGTTTAGAATACAGAAATAGTCACATTTGTCAACCGTCTCTCAATGTGAATAACTGGAGAAGTGAATGTCGTTTTTGTCGAACGAATCATTTCAATTATTCATCAATGCTTTTTTGTTGCGAAATGATTTGATGGATGTAAAAAAAACAAAGCGGAGATGTTCGAACATTTCAATAATTTCACATTGTTCAAGAGAATTAAATCGTGATAAGAGTTTCCGATGGAGATAAAAATGAATTGAAAAGTTAACAAGTTACCATGTTCGCCATGCTGTTTAAAATTATGAGCCATAAAACGTTTTATCCTAACTCAAAAGAGAGGTAATCAATTTTGATTACATAGTTTCTCTCTCTCATATATATATATATATATATAAAGCGTTAATGCTCCACTATTCACGATTTCAGCGAGGTAATTCATCCATTGTAATCTTATGCAATGCTCTTCCATAGGAATAGAGCACTTTGGTGGATTGGTAATTTATCTGTAAATAGATATATCGCTTAAATTTAGTATTAATAACAATTAGGTTCCGTAGCTCAGAGGTAGGATATCGGCATACGGGTCTGAAGCGAAGGTTTCAATCCTGACTAGTGGTACTGGATGGGTTAATGAAAAGTCTATAGCCACACTGAAGAGTGATAATACAACGAAACAGCCGCGTGTAGATGATATATATATATATATATATAAATATATATATATAAATATAATATGGGAGGGATTGAGTCCGTAACTTTTTTCATTCCATGAGGTTATTAGAAGGATACAGATGGCCTGATTCCAGATTGTGTAAACATTCTACCCAATCAAACTAAATAAGCAGGAATTAATGCGTTATTGATCATGAGAAATTCACTTTACTGAAGATTTTTTCGAAAGAATTTTGTCTGATTTTTCCCTTGAATATCTGACTCCATATCAGGGAGTTTCCATGTTTCGACAGTTTTTTTTTTCCTTTTTTTTTTCGTTTACCTATTTTGAAACAGTCCAGAATATATTGTCTTTTACGGAGACAGAGCACGATATTTCAAGTATAGACCAAATGAAGAAAAAAATAGACAGGCTTTATTAACATAAATCTATACTTCCTTGCAGAAGCATGAGGAAGAGAGGTTATCAAAAAGGAGAGAGGGAATATCATGAAAAAAAGTGTGAACATTGATAAATTAATAAGAGAAATCAGGAATAGAAATGAAAGAAAAATTAATCATAAGAAGTTAAAATTAAACATTAATCCAAGTGACCTCTCTAATGAGTGAGATACTACACCACTCTTTTGAAGGCTATAAGTATAAGCAGCTGATATTTTTTAAATAGGTGTCGTAGGTTATCGGTCGCTTGCTGTCAGTTTCAATTTGTGATGATACCAGCCATCTTTCGCGTGTTCCTCTCTGTTGTCAACTACCAGCTTGTGTACTTTTGGGTCATCTTCTGTTATATCTCTTGAGAACAGTATCAACAATATAAATAGCGAAATTTGTAGTTTTTGAATTGTTTTTTGGAATAGCATCATATTGAAGGAATCAAACAGCTTCAAACATGTTTGTCTGGAGTTTGGACCGTACATTTTTCTCACCAATTCGCCTTTCTTTTGGTCCTTTGACTCAAGTAAATTTTGAAAGCAACGATAAGACACGGGAATACTCAATGAGTTTGTAAAAAAACTCGTTGTTACTAACAGACTATTGACTTTGGGCTGATTCCTAGAATAATCATTATAAAAGTTTCGTCTGAACACTCCCTCCCCCCAAGATGCCAATGAATTTGTAGAGTTCTACGACTTCATTAAACTATGAAATATTTCTTGAGAATACAAGAAAAATGAAGATGCATTTACTAATCACATTTTAACCACAACAGTATTGGTCCTACTTTTCCAGAAGACCGAAGGATATATCGGCTGAAACGTATCAAAAACTGCAAAAACACTGAGGAAATACAAGGAAATAATTAAGATAGAGAGTTGGTCTAAGAAAATTGAAAAAGAGGATTGAGAAATATGCATGAATGAAATCCAAATAATAATGTAAACTGTGATGGCTATAACCATTATGTGTTGATAGGACGAACAGAACAAGCTTCACACATCTTTTCTTATTACTGATTATAACTATTTGTTTTGTTAAGCACCAACAAATCTAATGAACACATTTTTAAGCCTCTTTTTTCGGTTGATCATTGATTCGGGATTCCATTTTTGGTTTACGATGTAGACTTCTCAATTTCAACCAATCTCTGCTCTAACAACAGCTCACATGACATTTTAATTTCCCGGTGGATTCCCTGTTATCAGCTCGAAACAGTTGGACATTTATAACTGTCAAGAAAGCTTGTCCACTGTTCCTATGCAGACTCGTCCAACTATCTAAATAGAATGGTTTTATTATGACAGATGACGACAGTGCTGATTGAATCGACGCCTTAAGGTTGAAAGAAAAGCAGATGTAGGATCATTTGTCGTTTTCGGATTTTGAAACTCAAGTTTCATTTGAGGGCAATTCCGTTGAAACAAATATTTTAAAGTGACTATTTGAAACTTTTGAAGGTGTGATCTCTGATGGGCTCGGTATTACTCTCTTCACAAATTAAATTCAGCTGAAGATTTAGTTATTTGGAGAAAGGTGTTTTAGATTGTCTATTCTTGTTCACGAGCAAACTAAAGATGGAGAAAAAGAATCTGAATCATGCTAAAGACTTGAAAAATTCTATTGGTACCATATTGGCAATTGTATTCATCAATATTAAATCAGAAATCTGAGGAATACGTCAGCCGTCCTGAATAAGGTGCCCAAACTTTTAGAATCTGGAAGGGGATGTAATAGGTATATGAACAAACCTTAACCTGTCTTAAGCAGGATTGCTGATTCATATATTTTGTTATGTCTGTTTCTGAGAATCCATGAGTTCAGTATTGACAACGTTCAGATGTTTTTTTTCTAATTGTTTCATGTTTTGAATAACGTTTTACTCTTTTTCAAAAGTGAGATTGAGTCCGAGAAAGGTTGGATAATCATATCCAACTCGGTAAACTTGGTCATAAACAGAGTAAACCTGTATAAGCTGATAAACAGGCCATATAATCTAATCTAGGATATACCTATGTTATGTCAGTGTATACTTTTGTATGTATATATATATATATATATATATATATATATATATATATATATATATATATATATATATATATATATATATATATATAGAGAGAGAGAGAGAGAGAGAGAGAGAGAGAGAGAGAGAGAAAATCTGGAAGTTGCTTAAAACTTGAAAGAAACCATCAATATCATTACAAGCATCAATACCATCATTTGTAGGCAGTAGTGAGTAAGATGACAATAGTTTAAATATTCAAATCCAGTTTTTTTTCAAGTTTGCAGATTGTGAGGGTACCTTGAAGACCTGGCAAGAATCAATCATTGGGAAAGAAGTCTCAAACTTTATCAATAGTTTCAATATTCAATTGAGATATTGTAACTGTTCCGAAGGCGCTCGCCCAAAAAGGGGATTAGAATTGGAGATTTGGAACAATTCAGGCAATCGGTGTGAAGGGGCATGCAAGTTTTACCATCTTAATTATTAAATAAAATCCGTTGTCTGTTTAAATGAGTTGCCATTTTAGTGATAAAACGGACGAGGCATTAAAAGGAAATTGCAATTTCAGAGAGTAAGAAACAATTCAGTTATTATCGATATTTGATTCATCAAGAAGTCAATTATCACTTTCCCAAATCGGATAAAGTTTCCCCACTACTAAAAGCATTATTAAAATGAAACCCCTCACCCTAAAACATTGAATATCAAATGGAACAAAATATACAGATGCGATGATGGATGAAACAAATGATAGAATAGATTAATCTTATAAATGCATGTTTACGTAAATTCGCCAATAAGTATTTGCCTATTGAGATCAATGATTTTAGAAAATAAATATTTTTATTCTGAATAATCACCTTTTGTCGATGCATATACGCTAAAGTTGCTTCAGAAATCACATGAATCAAAATCAAACATTGACAGGATATGTGCCATTTATGTATGGCATATGTTTTTACTTACGTATCGTGGAATCGCATAGTGTCACAAGATATCGTGACGATAACGGTTTTCACAAGTTTGAACAAGGTTACAACCAATAATTATAATTCTTGGAGTTTATCAAAAGCATGTATGGATAGATATTGAAAAGCTTACAGATATATAGATAGATAGACAAAATAGATTGTAATATTTTTTCAGTTGAAACGGAAGTCGATTAATTCGAATGGGCTGTTGGTTGCTCATTTCCAGCCTTAAATCGTGATGTTATCCGCCATTTTAGCTTGTTCATCTCGGTTTTCGACTGACAGTCTATGTTCTGTGGAGTCAACTTCCTTTTGAACTTAAATAAGAAGGCAGCAACACATTCTGTCCTGTCAATAGAGGACAGTATCAGGATTTAAATCGGTAGTTTTCGAATTTTTTTCGGGAATTACTCTCCATTCAAGAGGTCCAAACAGCTTGGATCACAATGAAATTGAGATGGATAGATACATAGATGGATTTGGAAAGAGTGGCAGATATTGAACAAATAATTAGATAGGTATGAACGGATATCAAATCAAAGATAGATGAAGAGTTAAACAGAATGAGATAGATATCAGCAGACATAGATAAATAAAAGATAATTTCAACAGAATCATTGCTACCAACTACAGAGATTAAGATGATGTATCTCTTTGGTGTCTGTCAAAATGCAGTCAAGGAAATGTCACAAAGACGAGCAGAGATGATCAAATATGGAGGAGAAAAATACAACACGAGACGAAAAGTAGGAAGGAAATCAATTAAATGAAAGAGAAGATTCTGCAAAATCATTGAAGACTACGACTTTTATAAGATGTGGAAAAAGAGTTTCAAATAGAAAATACACGCACATGCTTACTAATACGGCCACAAAATCATATGCACACACGCACACACACACACACACGCATATATATGTATGTATTTGTACGTGCATGTGAGTGAGTGGGTCTGAAAAAAATGTGTATATATATATATATGTGAAACCATAAAGCCAAAGAAGCTTCCATGTGAGCGTACACAACTCTAAACGCACGCCAGTGGGAGGGCAAAATAACTCTCTCAGTAAGTGATCTGCAAGAATAGCTAAAAATGTCCGTTCTCCAATGGGCATCCTGAATGTTGATCGAACTAGACTAACTTTTGGCCAAGTCTATAATCGTATAGAGAGGTGGCAAAGATAGTTGTGCAATGCTATGGTTGGATCAATATTGAATTCCAATCTTCTTCGAAAATTACCCATGATTCTGAATTTGGAATGATGATCCCTCACAATCACCTCTTCCCTATTTTTTCCTGGCATTTTGCCTTGCGGTGTTATACACCACATTTATACTCATATCATAATAACTAACCTAGTAAAAATAAAATCTTCGATGGTCTTATCGGTTAACAACAGGTGAGATAATCTTCAAGGATAACTTCATGGTAATCATATTTCGAGTAGCAATGTATCATAAAATGCTAGAAATGGAAAAAAATAGCAGACTTTAATGTGTCTGTTCAGCTTCCAGTCTATTAAATGATTTGCTTGTGAAGTTTTATTTTTGTGACAAGGTTACTGCCCCATTCTCTTTAATGATCCAAAAATGATTTGCATGAACTCAGCAGAGATTCCATCTTTATCATAGTGATGCTATAAGAGACCCTCTCCCCATAACATTGGAGAAAGGCTCAATAAAAATATTTTAATGGGAAAGATGGCTTAAACACTTGGTCAGCAACTGACAACTCATTAGAAAACAAAATATACTGTATGATAGATCCGATATCAACGTCTGGTAAATATAAAGAAGACAAGCACACTGCGACAACGTCGATTTCTCAAGGAATATGTAAGCAGTACCCCAGAATAAGCAAACGAATAATGCAACAGAGTGGTTAATCAAATAAAAGATAAAGAATAAATAGGAAAAAATACTACAAAACAAGACAGATAAAATGATCCTCCATCACATTTGAGGCCTGTCCGTGGAAAAACTTTCTTCTGTTCATTCAGTCCTACAAGTAGTAGAAAAACCCTACTCCTTATTTGAAATCTGAGAGTGAATGATGCCCCCCCTCCTTAGTTGACCATCAAGCGTGAAAAGAATGGTTGGTTTGATCTTGAACCCTTAAAGTAAGAAAAAACTACACCTATAATTTCATCCATATCAATGTGGAAAACAGTCCCCCCTCTATATGGAACCACGAAGGACTGAGAGACTATTCCATCATTTCGACTCGTAGATGTAGAACAAATTGATTCCATGATTTTGAACCTGATTTGAAAATGAAAATTTAGAAAAATGTCCTTGGATATGTCAAAAAAATTATCACTGAAGGAGAAAAAAACCAAACAGCATTTAGTCTCAAGAAAGTAAAATGAATGCTCACTCCCGTTTCTGACCAGAAATGATGGAGAACTATCCCCCTTCATATTGACTTTAACGTCTAATATTTGTTTAGGATGTCATATTCAATTTTGATCTTAAGACGAGAATTCATCCGTCAAATCTGAGCACTTAAATTGAGGAAAAGGATTTCCCTCCCATTTCAACCTCTAAAAAGAGGGGGATGCCCCCCCCCCATTTTGAACCCAAATGGGGAAAATAATGGATTCCGTTCAATTTCGATCCTAGATGTGAAAATTAATCCGTTTTGATTTCACCGGCATGAGTGAAGAGATGTAATTTATCAAATGAAACTTATGATCTTAAATATATTTTGGAATGAAATGCTTCTACCTTGTGTTTTGTCACCTAAAAAGATGGATGGGAAAGTTGTGTCATTTTTCATTTATTATAAGTTTTTCATTTTTGGTTGCATTGAAGAAATGTGCCAAAAAAGGCAAAAAAAAGGTGAAAAGAAAGTCGAGAAAGAAACAGAGGAAGAACAAGGGAAACAACGATGGGGAAATAGGAGTGTAGGTTAAAGAATATATACAAAGAAAATAGATCCATGAATAGATAGATGAACAAGCTGATACATATGTGTGTGTGTATGTGTGTAGGTGTGGGTGTGTCTGCGTATAAGATTCTGTGAAATAGCTAGATAAGGAGATGGAGAGGCTCACAGATGGATGAATAAAAATTGATAATAAGACATTATTTTCCGTATGTGATGTATAAACTAAAAGTAAAGGTCATATGAAAGGGAAGTTTCAAAGGCATTCCGTATTTCATGCCAGAAAATGGAAGTAAGAAAATATATTATAAAAAAGATTATTTTTATTTACAAAACAGGAAGTTAAAGAAATTAAGTAGATAGGTTGAGAAGAAAAAAATCTCTGACATTTCTTGCTGAATAAACGAATTATCCAAGGAAAGCTTTTTGTATTCATGACGATGAGTGTTTTACTTACAAAGAAAACTATAAAAGATACTTTAAAAGGAACCACCATGGTGTGTTTAGATAGAAAGTGACAGATTTTGAAACGTAGCGTGTGATATAGGAATAAATTGAATTGAATTTTAAAGAAATAGAAATTAATGAAATTGATATATAAACATACATTTTAAAGAAATCACTTTGAGTAAGACATGAGAAAACTTTGGAAAGCTTTCAGACATCATTTCATCAGAAGTTTAAACACATAAAAAAAAACTAGAACCAGGTATTCTCATATGACCCAAACACTCATCAGAAATATCATGACTATTGAAACAAATGACATTAGGTTGTGACAAGATTTCTGTTCAACCGTAGAGACTCCTTGTCTAACTATAGAGACCTCCTAAAGAAATATAGGGGCACATGGGATGTACGGTATTAGATAACACCAATCAAGAAGCTTGCGAGAAAGTAATAATAACCGGTCAGTTCAATCTGTCAATAGCTTATCATAACTGACATAAACCTGAAAATAGTAATGCAACTCTTCCTTAGTATGGTAATCGTTTGACAGTTTTCGCAAATTGACAGTGTACAAGTCATTGCCATGCCTATGTGTCCACATCTTTTGCAATCAGCACGCAATACAAATTAATATGCAACAAAAGATTAGAAACATATTTCGATGTAGTATTTAATTATTACACTAATAATATCAAGTAGGATGGTATATATGAATAAAATTTATTGCATATTGTCTGTTAGGTAACTGCTCCTGGTAATTAGTTTGTAGGTTTTCAAAAAAATCACATTCACGATGGATGTTATTGTTATTAATTATTTTTGCTATCGTGTTTCATAAATTAAAGAATACTCGTTTATTCAGAGGAAGAGCAATTTCACCAAATTAGTTCAAGAATAGAAAGAAATCGGAAATTAATGCAAAATAGAACATATTTGTATGTCAGAGCTTTTAATTAGACACAGAACATGGTCTGTGTCGAACTTTTCTTGAAATAATTAATAACACACGTCAGAGGAAAATTAATTGTACAGCATAGAATTGTTGCACACCAAGATTTGGAAGCGCCGTCATATCATTTACTTGACCAACGTTAAGTAATTCTGAACAGAAAATTTTTGTTCAAAGTATGGTCCATATATATATATATATATATATATATATATATATATATATATATATATATATATATATATATATATATATATATATATATATATATGTGTGTGTGTTTGTATTGATGAGTTAATAAGGCTTTTGATCAATATTCACATGCATTTTAATTTGAAATACTAGAATATATATTAGCCTGAACATTGTTTGTTTGTTTGTTTTTTCTGTAACCCTAGCCTAACCCTAGAAAAAGCTAGGAGTTATATTGATTTGATCAAGCAGATCTCTTAAGATTCAACCAAGATATATCTGAATAAATAGTGCAGTAGATCCAATGGTCATTTTTTCGAACTGGAAGTGGACTAAACCAAAAAAATTCAGTGTTCAATAAATAAAACTTTTATAGCAGCATATGTACTCATAATCCATTTTCTTATCAAGTATTATTAAAAAGATTCAAATTACACAACATATAGTACTGTGACCATCAGGTACGTGTAGCAGTAATGAAAGTGGGACAGAGACCCATAATGGACATGTTCAACGCTGGGAATACTTGTCCACGAATTTCAAAAAAGTTAAGTGGCACACATAATACACATAATTGTATCACAGCACAAAGTTTGAGAACTACTCGTCTCAGCTGTCAACTCCTTTCAGCAAGTAGTGTCATTGCATCTGATCATTTTTCTATTCATGCCTAATTAGCTTGATTGAAGTAAGTACCGTCTCTTCGAAGACTGCAGGGACACTAATGACACGTTTGATTCAATTGTCGGACAGTCCTGACTCTTTTGATTCATAAATCGGAAAAGAAGATGTGAAAAATGACCAATGAATTGGTAGATGACAATGGACACCGATGAGAATGTTTTTTGTTTGTTTTTGTTTCTGTCTTCTCTTTATTCTATCCTCGAGGCCTGTGATGATGTGCAACACCAATGTATAGAATCCAATCCTCCTAGGCATTCTTATATTGTTGCTTTAGGTCCAACTAAACTAAATATATTAGATATCATTCTCGAGTATTTATGGCAAAATGCCATAGTAGTGGAACATACTAAATTTGTTATGAAATCATCCCAACCTTGTTAACCAATACTACTCCAATGATTGTGAAACAATGTATAATATGAGAAATTTTGAATTTCGATGTATTTCATGAACCACTATTCAAACCTTTGTAACCGAAATGATTCATCTAAATCCTGTTCCTTCTATTTTGTCTTTCATTTCTCCTTCTTTGTTTCATTTTTTCATTCCCTCGGAGACTTTTTTCTGACCTCTACCAATAGAATCGGAAGATATGTGTGTGTTATCATGTGTGTCAGCTAGTCCATATTTTCACATCATATTTCCGAGAGTTTCTGCTTGAAAATGTTTTTTCGTTTTTTTTGCATGGAAACAGCTAGAAACAGTAATAAGGCTATATTTGACTTTGAAGGGAAGGGAGTCGTTAATCATTCAACAGAAAATATCATTTGCTCAGAGACTATTAATAAACATTTGGTTTTCAGTGTATGGTACTGGTATGCACTCCCAAGGTGTGTTTTTATTTGCGATTGAAATCTGTGTCCGGGGAAGAGGACGGATATTTTTGGCATAAAAATATTTATGAGTAAACGGTGTTCACCCGAAAAAAATATTTCATGGTTGAAAACCCCCAATTTACCACTTGGTCTTCATTGTACTTTTGTAGAGTTTTTTTAATGCATTATATAAGTTTCATGGTCTCTCTCTCTCTCTCTCTCTCTCTCTATATATATATATATATATATATATATATATATACATATATAATGATAAGAAGACCCGTATATATTTTTAATGATACCTTGAGTCAGACTCTGTGCAAACGCAAATGGAGCATCATGACAATAGCCGTAACAATGATAATTGATCAAGAGGAGCATTGCTTTGCTATATAAGCTTCTCAAGGACGATTTACCCTACTTAAAGAGTACTCAACCCTAGAAAAGGGAGCATTAACTATAGTGATTATAAATTTTAGTAATTATTTCATCAAAAGCAACTGTTTTGTTGTATTTCAACTGTTCTGTGTGGCTATAGACTATCCAATATCCCATGCAGTACCACAAAGTGGGATCAAAACCTTCGTTTCAGAGCCAAACGCTGGCATTTTACCTCAGCAGTGACTTAACAGGTCAGTGGGATCGAATTTGAGCGATATATTTACTTACTCACAATTTCCCATCCATCGGAATGCTCCATTTCAGAGTCAGGAGAGCTTTGCTAAACAAACTTATATTGGATTCATAATGATAATTTTCTATTGTCCATCATGTCTCACTGACTGCGTCGTTATATATATATATATATATATATAAATATATATATATATATATATATATATATATATATATATATATATATATAAATATATATATATATATATATATATATATAGAGAGAGAGAGAGAGAGAGAGAGAGAGAAAGAGAGAGAGAGACAGTCGGTGAGACATGATGGCCATTTAGATTTTGGAGAATCATCACTTAAGCAAGCATCACACTATCGGAGGAAAAATTCCTGAATTTTACATCTTCAGCAAACAGTCGATAAAAGTCAGGAGTTGTAATTCTCCAACAAACATTTTCTTTCGTTATTTATTCATATCTATTCAGCTTAAGTGAGTAGAGCCCAAGTGTAGATGTCGGGTAAAGATTGTGTTGCCTACCTAGAGATAAATCTTTGATATTCTGTAATGTTACATGGGCTTGCAATTGCAGATTGTCACTGATCATATTTACAGGAATATCTCTGTATATTCTAAACTCAATTGAAAAAGGCTTCATTTGGGAGTGTTGAAAATGCTGTGATTTACTACAATCAGCAGGTGATGTTGAACTCATCTCCTAAACTCAATACTCTTCCAAGATTTTTTTCGTGACAAACAGTCATATCATTAACATCGAATCGTTTCCTATATTTCTTGATTCAACCAGCAGAATGAGGAATTGATTCCACTTATCCCAATCAAACACTACCAGTAAAGAAAAAAAACAAAGAAAACAAACATATTATTTCTTCCATCCAACCTCGGTTCATTTTGTGAGGTACTGGTATAGTTAAATTGCTGCTCATTGTTCGTGTTCAGACATACATAAGCTTTGTTCTGAGTGAACATCTCTATGAATAATTGCAGAACAAAAAGGTTTGTTTTGATGGATTTCTTCCCATTTGGTATATCGCCCGTTGGAACTTTGTTTCACTGAGTAATTTCATCAGCAATTATGAAAAGTTAAGACACTCATACTGCTG
Source organism: Thysanoteuthis rhombus (assembly GCA_963457665.1). Taxonomy (NCBI): domain Eukaryota; kingdom Metazoa; phylum Mollusca; class Cephalopoda; order Oegopsida; family Thysanoteuthidae; genus Thysanoteuthis; species Thysanoteuthis major. The sequence goes on along the minus strand of OY735202.1, from coordinate 7,545,685 downwards.
CTCATACTGGAAGGAAATCTTTTTTTTTTCACCCCATGCTGGCTCTCTTTTCATAGCCTTTGTATATACCTCATGATAATATAAATTCGTATTTTTGTAATGTTTCCTCCATTCATCTCATATAACATTGATTATTCTATTTTGCATTTCATTTTATTTTGTTGTCTTCTATTACAATAAATCGTTTTAAAATCTCCTTAATCAATTTCACTTTGTCATCCGTAATTTTGAGAAATATTAATGCATCCATACATTGATTGGTGAATACAATTATGTCCCCTCATCGCTTCATATTGTCACTGCTGAGTTTGGTCAATCGATTCATGGAACAATGTATGATGTACTGCGGTTACCCCTACGATTTCTTCCCATGATTCCTACTCCGTGAACTAAACTCCCGTGAGTGGACAACAAAGGATGCCCACACGGAACTGTATTGTCATATGGTCCCCACAAGTCTTTTGTTGCAGCTATAACTGCAGAATATTGACTGTAACAATACACCCGCTATATATATATATATATATATATATATATATATATATCTATATATATATATATGTATACATATATATATACATATATATATATATACATATATATATATATACATATATATATATATACATATATACATATATATATATATATACATATATATATATATATATATATATATATATATATATATATATATATATATATATATATATCCCTCTATGTCTAGAGCAAAGGTTCAGATCCAACCATGTGATACTTGTTCAGATATTGGATAGTCTATGGCGACACTGAGGGGTTGTAACACTGTAATCGATGCACGTTTCTTCAGGGTTGAGCACACTTTATGTAAGAAAACTCGTCTGTTATTAGTTATAAAGCAATGCTCTCCTAACTTTGGATTGGAGCACTCTGATTGATGGAATATTGTGCGTAAGTAAATGTATGGCTTAAATTTGGTCCTACTGTTCAGTTTTGCGTACGTTAGGGGTAAAATCCCAGCCTCTGACTCTGAAACAAAGGTTTGCAATGCATGATGAGATATTGGATAGTGTATAGCCACATTGAAGGATTGTGATACAATCATACATATACATTATTCAAACAGGGTACTCGCTTAAGATGTAACAGCAATACTGGCTCTTTTGCCACGATGGCTAACATTTGGCACAGAATACCATGGATGCTTTCCCAAGATTTTTCCCACGGAAACTAACTAATAGTACAAGTAAATCAAGTCTGGCAGGCAACCTGTCCATTGCCAACGGAGTAGGAAGAGATATAGGTATTCATGTCAGTTTGTATGGCTGCTAATCAACCCCAATATTCAACAAATCTCTATGAATACAAATAAGATGTTTTTGAAAGCTTTGACCAGGAGGCAAAATATCTTGTGCCAATCGAAAATTATTTGTTCCATTGTTAGATATTTCATTAGATAAAATACATTTTAATATTCTGTCATGTTTGTCGATACAATAAATTTGATATGTCTATCTGATGTTTCAATATTGTAAACATACACATTAATCGTGTGAAAGCATTATTCACTGGAGCATCGATGTTACAAACACACTAACACACACACACACACACACACTCATATATATATATATGTGTATGTGCGTGTGTATGTATGTGATTGTATGTGAGTATACATGTATTCCAATCTGTCCCTATTCAAGTTATATAGCGTACTTTTATATAGATTTTCCTTCCTAACAAATACAACTAACGATCTGAATCTAAAAGTACCGTGGGCCAAATTACTATGTGATAAACCAAACACACACACACACACACACACACACACACACACATACACACACACATACATACACACACATACACACACACACAAATAGTGACAACAACAACATGTAAACAAGAATTGTAAGGGATATTACAAAAAAGCTGATCTTCGGCAAAGTCCAAGTCTAGGCTTGTTTAGTCGCACGAAATTTTAAAGATAAACATTGGACTAAAACTGTCCATTGTTAAAAGTCAAGTTTTAGTGTGATGGAGAGAAAACTTTCATTTCCGATTGTTTTGCTATATTTCATTATTTTGTTCTTGGTAAAAAAAGAAGAGCCAAATTGTAAAGGAGACAAGTCTCGGGCACGAAGGGTTCAAAGTGCAGACAGCTCCAGTCTAATCAAATTGAAGGTTGGATAACGAAATTGATGAGTTCTCATTGGAATGGAAAGACTTGGAGATATAGTTGTTGCAATAAGAGTCACTAAAATCAATCCCCCAGCAATAATTTAATATATCAGCTACTTATTCATCAAAATAAAGAAATCAATTTTCTGGTCATTGGAAATTTAAAAAAATGGATTCCACAGGTGTTTTCAACTAAGTAATTTCTGTATTACTTATTGTATTGTCGCAATGATTTTATCTCATTTTGATTCAACATCATTGGATTTATCATAGAACAGTGTTTTCTAGATAATTTTGGACTACCCAACCTTTTTACAGAATATATTTTATTGAAACCTCTCGAGACTATCAGAAATCATACGTTGGTATTTCAATAATGTATGTTTCTAAATTTAAATCTCTATTCTCTAACCAGCAATACAATCGTACAAAATATCTGGTCCTATCACTTATTATAAAGAATATTTCAATGCAAAGGATTGGCTTATTGTGATGAGATTATTAGTATAACCCAATTCACGTCTCCTGCCAAGTTGCTTCTCAAAACGCCCGTGCGTCTTCAAGAGGTAAATGAGTACTTTTGACGAGTATTTAGCAAAAGTTAGTCATTTTAGAATACATCGTTAACGGATATTTGGATGTATGGAAAGCTGAAAACAACGATCTGGTGATACCCTTGAGTTTTAATTGAACCTATGAGTTACTTATATTTTATCGTTTATTTATTCCTCTCAGATAAAAAAAACAGTTGGATACGTTCCTTAATTATTTGGTTTTTGTCCATTCAGCCCAAATAACTCACCCTTCCCCCCAAAAAACGAAAAAGAAACATTTATTGATCGATTCACATCGAGTTGTTATGTTTTTTAGCGTAAAATCATCGATGATCCTTTTTTCTTATTGATGCATATTTTGAGTTCATCGGATAAAAATGTGAATTTCAATCTCCCAAACTGTGATTAAATCTAGTGGCAGTAACTTGAAATTAGTGAATCTCAAATGGTTGAAAAAGTTTAACAAAAATCCATTGAACATAACAGGAACAACAGAGAAAGTATTTTCCCTTTTGATGTATTTAGTTACATTTACTTAACGCAAAGCCCACAAAAGAAACTTACAGTAACGTTGAAAATGAGATCACCATCATCATCATCATCATCATCATCATCATCATCATCATTACCAGCAGCAATAGCAGCAGCTCTTTAGTGTCCGTCATTTGAGATGCATCTACGATGGGCTTCGCCAGACATCTCCATCGTGGGCAACACAGACCCAGTATTTCCTGGATTTTCCTAGTTCATCACGACATTTTGAACCTTATCAGGCACAATTTTGTGTTTACTCTTCGGAGATTGTCTTAATGTCCAGTAGCAGTCTGACATTCTGGAAACATATCCAGCTAATTGTCGTTTAATTAGTTTAGGTATTTCAATAATGACTCAAACCCCTGTCACTTCTCTAATATACTGTGGTGTCTTAAGATCTCTCCACGTGAGATCGAGCATGATTTTTTTCATCTACTCACGGCATGGTTCTCAGTTTGAGTATCAATCTTTTGGTCAGGCTGTTCAAGCTCAAAGGTAAGTTTTGTGAAGATGCATTGGCTGTACACTCTTTTTTCAAAACAAATGGAATAAAAGGAAGGTGGTCTAGGTGTCTGATGCTTTGTACAGAATAAGTCCTGAATGTAAACCGATTTGTAACGACAAGTAGTCAAGAGGTTGACAACAGGTTATACAAAAAAGTTTGGCAAGAACAAAATGGAGGATGTAGAATAAATCTTACACATAATACATGGGAAGGATCTAGAAACATTTCAATGAGACACCTATTGTTTCTGTTCAATAAAGCAATTATGCTGTATGAATTCTAATATTGTAACGAATCTTAAATACAGTGACTATACAATATACATTTCATTTTTTCATTTTCTTTGGATTACTTCTCTTAGTGGATTGAGTGTCCATCGATTGCTCAAAGCCTCGTTATTCACTGATGCATAAAAGTAAAAAAAAAACACATTCACGTACGTATAAGTGCACGTATCCTTAGATACGTATGTGTGTCTATCTGGCTATTAAACTGACAAAATCTACCTCAATATTTTGCATATATATATATATATATATATATATATATATATATATATATATATATAAGAATGGTCACATGCAATAGAATGTGGGTTCAAAGTACTCGGCAGCTAGTTAAGTATACCCAAAGCTGAGTGATTAAAATGGGAAAACGTTCGGAATAAAGTCTCCTTCCCTTTCCTTCGAAAGAATAAAAACTCAATAAGAGAAGATCTCAAGTCATTCTCAAGTGCTATTCCCGTATGCTCTTTGACAAGACTTTAATAATGACATCAAGATTCTTAAGATTCAATCTAACTGTTTATTGTCCAATAGACTACAATTTCTTCAATGACACCAGATTCTTACGTTATGGTTGTTAATTCATTAAGTTCTGTGGTGAGATTTTATAAATTTATGGCAATTCTCGGAACTATTTCTTCGAACTCATGTACCGGTTGTGGTTGTCCTATTTGGCATCTTTTGGACTATTCCCAACGATATAAGGACACCAGTTTGAATAAATCAGTTACTCAATTACTCATCCATTCTCCCTCTGTTTCTATTTTCAGATATGTCTTTCTATTTTATCAACTCCCTTTCCATTACATTCATTCAATTTTTTTTTCTTTGTATGTATTCCATCTCTTTTTTTTCTTGAATCCAACTATATTTTCCACCTTCTTCAGTCCTTGACCATCTTTGTTTTTTGAGTATTTAATTCATTCTATTCCTTTTCTCTGGTTGCATTTTTGAGATGTGGTACTATCGTTATCTATTGAAATAGTCTTTGTCCTTGTTGTTTAAATGTTCACAATGTTTTGGCCAGTGTATTCTGCAGTCTTCCTTAGTTGTTGGTCGAAAACAATGAAGCTCAAGGAATCTCAAGTGATGCTCCTCCCACAACTTAATCCGCATTGGTAAACAGTTCCATTCCTTGTATATGTGTCCAAATTCTTTTAATTCGATTTCCAGTTGTTGTTTCTCTTCAAACCTCTCACGTTTTCGGGTTTTTTTCTCCTTCGTAATAATCGTTATCTTTTTCTGCATCTAATTTTTCTTCAGATTTCGGTTCATTTTTTCTTACTCGCCTTTTTTAATCTGTATTTTCCAAATCTCTGCTTTGAAACATTATTTTTTTCCCTGTAAATCAGTCACTTTCCTTTTTTTCCTCTCCCTCACTATTTTGCTTCTTTTTTCTCTACTCAGAATTCATTCTATTGCCATGTAATGTCTTCCATCAGAATGATATATTGTCCTCCCAATCGGTTCCTCTCATAGGAAATTGATCGGATGTACTTGTTACAAAGATTTCTCTTTCCAAATTTGTCTTTATTATAGGCAATTTATTCACAGACACAATCCAGATTGGCTACTCGAGAAATCAATATTTCGATATAAATCTCCAGCAAAAGTTCTTTTCAACATTGATAAGCTTAACATAAATGAAATCTGCAAAAAGAATAATGATATTTTGTTCCTTTTGTTTGTCTCTCTGTCGAGGAAAAATAAATATAGATGGATGAAAAGGAAACTGGTTTATTCACAGCGTCAATAGTCATCAATATAGATCAGCGCTGATATATGTGACTATAATTGAAATCTTTTTTCTAATGTCTCCTCGATGTCTCAGTCATTCATGTCATTACAACTTATCTTTCAGAAGTGACTTAAGGAAACAATCTGATAGTTTGTTATCTTATGTTTTGTTACTGTAACATATAATTTGAAACATAAAATTCCCAAAGATTATATAAACAAGTTTGTGAATAGCGTTACATACAGCAAGAAGAAATGATCTCGTCCTCAACTAAGTTCTGCTAGGCAGGAGTGAGACTATTGCATTACAATAGTTATTCATATAACTTTAAATAAAACATCAGGTGCAACACGAATCATGCCACGAGGCTTTGAGCACATTGCATGGCAGTGAACAGGTCAATACACAAAAGCATTCATCGAATCAATTATTTCGTATCTTGATTTTATTTCTTTTTCGTAGAAAAATGAACATATGTTAAAAACTGTAGTTTTTAAAAGAAGCAATGCTTTGTATGAAATGAAAGTTGACTGAAGGTTTTCAACGAAATTCAAGTTGCAATAAAACTTTAGCAAAAAGGCAATAAAATGATATTAGCCATTATGACATGAGGTTCTTTATGTATTTGTTTGGACAAGACAGAAAAATCAATAGAAAACGCATGATTAGACTTTTTTTTAATTCATCCAATTAATTGATAATTGCTACAATAATGACAGTAATTAACTTGTACTGATTGAAACGCCAGAAACACATTGGTGGGATGTTGCCAAAATTATAGTACTTAGATATAAAAAAAACAATAAATGCACATTCACTATTCTTTCAGATGATCACAAATCACGTTCTAGTTTCAATTGATTTTTCATTTTTCTTGAATGTCGGTCATCTCTGGCAATTTGTTTGATGACAAGTATGTATTATTACCCTGTACATCCAGTGACATTTTTTTTATAAACAATTGATGAAAATAAAAAATTCAGTATGCATTTGAAATGATTTATTTTTGATGCAAATTATTAAATACGGCATAAATAACATCTACCATATGCAATTGTATGAGGGAGGAACAAAGATTATTACGACTAGTTATGCCCTTGATGGCTTGGACTGACCTATTGGTCGTGCATGAAATCCGGTTTTAAGCACTGGACTGACCTCTTAGTAAGGCAAATCATCTCATCATTTTCCACAAAAAGTGTAAAAATTGAATTATAAAAAAGTCGCTATTATTTTCTTTTGTGTTATAGAGCAAAACAGTTTCAGCAGTGTGATAATTTTATCAAATCCTCACCCTCTATGAATCCTGTGATATTATTCGTGGTATCAGGGTAATTGGATCGGTAATTGTTGTTTTGCGCTGTTTAATAAAACGATGTCGATTCTTTTGATTAGTTTATCGAATAATTATGTAGTTGATATATTTCATCGTGATTTAGATTCAATCAAAAATCATAGTCACTGCTCACCATGTAAAGAGTACCAGAGTGCAATACAAATCCCTTTAAAATCCTATCTAAACAGTTTCAACGGAGGACTGACTCAAATTTCAGGTCATAAAATCTCACAATAAAACCTCACAATGACAATCAATGAGAAATGGCTGAATTTTAATTTTGAAATGACTGCCGGGAAAAACTTCTGTGGATCAATGCAACAGTTCTCCCACATACTGAACAATTTCGGAGAAAATATAAGAGGTTTATCACTACTTTTACTGCCAGCAGTCTGGAACCAGCGGCCTGTAAATCGTCCAACCCTGTTTCTAGTCAATTCCAATCTACTTTGCTACTCTGGTCACCGACCCATTCATGGGCAAAGTTACTTCTTCTATCACTATATATTACAACTTACCCTTCTGTTTCCGGGATATAATGATCATCAACCTTTTAGTATCACATTTTCCTCCTGCTTTTTCTCCGATTCATGCACTCCAAACTGCTGTTTACCTTACTTGCCCCCACCGTTAGAATTCTCAAACCCTGTCCCGTTTTTGTCAACCCGTTTTCATTTTCTCTATCTAAATGAGTTTTCTATTGAATGGCTCTGACTGGCTATTTATCTGCAGGGGTTCCACACGACTGCACTTCACCATGTCAATAAATCTTCTAATGATGGTCCTATTTTCCTTTCGGTGACTGATAAGGGTTACGGTTGAACTCAAGTATGTAAGTTCACTCCATATATACCAACTCAATAAGTATCTCCTAAAGAAATTCTGTTTGAAAGAAAAATTAAATATCTAATAAAATGGGGGACCACATCAGCCCTCATATTGTAACAGAAAGACCATTTGTATGTATTCTGATATGAAGATTTTCACATTATCTCCTCATTTCTGGAAATATCTGTAAAAATTTCAATATTCATATGATTTCAAAAAACATAATGCCAATTTTGAAATCAAAATTGCAGTCACAGATCATGAGTGACTTTTGTTCATATGAAATTAAACAAACCATTACGGGAGGTAAATCTCTTTTTTCACATTTTGGATGTTTTTTGCCGAAACTCCCCATTTTTTTTGTATTCTTAATGTTGCAGCAATCGTCCTGACAATGGAAGTTTCCAATCTTTGAGGGGAATTTTGAAATTTGTGTCAAAATTTGACCAATAGTACATCACTTACTTACAATGAAAAAAAAATTTTGATTTTTCCAGATTTGAAACTCAGGACAGCAGATGACGTCATCATTGCGCCATTCACCCCTTGACTATTATTTTTCTATCAATTCGACGATCTATTGCCGCCATTAAGAAAATTAAATCATACTTATTCATAACAAAATACACTAACCCAATAATCGACGAACCTTTATGTGATGTCATAACCAAAAATCAAAAGGGATGATTCATTCGTTCTCATATATCTAATTTACTTTCTCTAATTCAATTTATCCATGTTGTCAAAGAGAATAATGTAATGGACAAGGATAAATCTGGATTCACAATGTTAACAAGTTTCTATCACAACGTCAAATCATTTCATCTTATTTCATTGTGTTTGTAAAAAGGAGGATGGAAATTACCGAAATGACCAAAGAGATTACATCTCAAAAAAAGGATTTAGTGATCTCCAAGTTGTTTCATTATATTTCATACAATACAACATGTTAGTATGGACAGCGTAAGCAATTTCTAACAATTGCAATGTCTTTGTCTATAAGGAAACTTTGTCGATCCATATGATCCTGACAACCATTCTCAAAATATTGAAAATAAGTAGATAAGATAAAAAAAACAAACTATGGCAGTAGTACATCTTGAGCTCTGTCCCCCACATATCTCTCAGAATTCCAGGGGCTGTTGTAATAATGACAGGTTTACTATTTTTATTTGCACTGTAATTGATTCATATAAACTTAACCCTAACATTAACCCTCATAATGATACTATTTATGGTGAAATTTTGTTCTAATACTCAGTGATATAGCTATGGAGTCGTTGAAACAACAATCGTAAATATTGCAAAATTTGCAAGCACTTTCCTTGATAATTCTCCACGACCTTGCTATTCACTAATAAAATAGGATCATGAAAAAAAAAAAAACGTCTGGAATAAAATCTTGGTGATCCTTTGACTCTTACATTCATGCGATAAAGACTCAATTTCTACTACGTTAGAGCTAAAAAACGTCTAGAATTAATCCATGGACAGTACAGTTGACCGGCGAATAATCAATGTCTTATGATTTTAGAACTTTTATGGGATTACTGACTGATTTCATCCATTTCATGTCCATATGTAAACTTTTAGATTTGGTTAATGAGACATTTAGCAGTGTAATGATAATCACCATTGTGTCTACTTTAATCCTCTATGTCCGTTGATCTGTTGATAATACAGGGATGATGGAGTCATGAGTTCTTAACCAAGTGCCGGACAGCGATTAGCTCAAATAACGAGTTATTCTTAATTCGTTTCATACTGACGATTCTAAGGCTATGTCCTTGCCGTAAGGTTTTTGGTTTCTGTAATCGTTGAAGTGAAATGCTTGGTCTTCTTATCATCTTTGAAATGATTGATACTTGGGAGTGCTAGCCTCTTCTTTGTGTAAAACGGTTGGTAACTAGATAGATAAGTGAGGTGAGATAATTTAACTATGCTGTTAGTCTGACTGAGGTAATAGCTAGGGACTTCAAAAAGCTCAATAGTTCGATGAGGGTAGATAATTCAATGAGATAGAAGAGATTTCGGTAGTTTTTTCACAAGGGATAGGAAAGGAGGGTGGAATGAGGGTTCATTTATGATGAAAAAAAAGAAAGTAGATGGGAAATAGGTATGAAGGGGGGATAGAAAAAATAGTTGAATGATGGTTGTAACAGTTCCTTGCAACTATCGATACTAGACATATGGCAAACATGGTATCGTTCATTCTTATGATTACACTTGACCACGAATCAAATTATCCAACATTTAATTCTTGTTTGAGCTGACACGAGATCATAGCCATCCCAAGAAATACATATCAGTATATATAACCAATCTTTATTTATATATCTCATAATAAGATTGTGAAAGTAGAACTTTCCTAGGTCTGCACACACTGTAGTATCAAAGAAAGGTAATAGTGATATGTACTAAGTTCAGCTTAGCTTGATTGAATCCTATGAAAATGAGACATCCGGTAAGGATAGAACTCATTACTATGGTAATAGCAAGCATTACAAGTTTGTTAACTATTTCTAAACTGTTAGTGAAACCAAGGATTACTTGGAATTACTGAAATATCCAGGATCTGTAAAGATTCACTCTCTTACGGTATTTTTTGCTTCGATAAGTTTATTTCCTGTTTTTCTCATTCATTTTAATCGTTTTTGGTTGATCCCTTTTACCCCACACCATGTCAATTTTATTGAAAAAAACACAAACTCACATATCTTTGAATTTTGTCTGCAATAATGTTTTTTTTATCTTAGATTTTTTACGTGTATCCATCAACGAGATGCACCACCTGTTCTTCCGTGAAAACTCAAAAATGTCCTTATGTGATTTTAAAGGGAGGCAATTATCCAAAACAATGCTCTACCCGGGAGGTTGCTGAAAAGTAACGTTGCAGATTCCTGCTTATCATTTGGGTTTTTTTTCGGAATTTCAATACTTTTGCTATCAACCAGATGGAGATTTTTTTCATTTTGCTTGTAGCTTGTTCATTTGATCGATTGATAGGAATATTTAATTAACTAGTAATTTGAAGCATACTTGTGTACTGATCATACAGTTACTTCTCTTGTAAATGGCATTACTGCTGAAAAAAGCAGGTGTCACTTTTTAGACAACATATCAATACTGCTGTATCAATGACACTCAACGATTTCTTTCACCATTCAATCTCCTAATTTTCAAAATCATTCAAAAATTCCTCCGTTTCGTAACTATAACATAATTTTCATCTTCTTTTTTCGTTTTTACCATCATGATCAGTATCACTCTGCTTATTCGTCTCAACGTCCGTTTGCTCTCATTTCTTTCATTTCTAATGAGTTATTCAAGAAACCGCTCTATGTAACCTATCTCTCG
>OY735202.1:7426889-7529389 GCA_963457665.1 Thysanoteuthis rhombus | reverse complement strand
TGAAAAATAAATATCTGTCTCGTAAGAGTTTTTAACATGTATATTTTTCATGAATATAATTAGGATTTTGCCGACAAGTAAAAATATGTTCTGTAAAAATTTCAAGTTTTTTGACACAGAGCTTGTACGAACCAAACTAAACCCTGTTAGGAGAAGATGACATAGCAAATATTTGGTTGACACGTATCAATAAATACTCAGCAGTGTTGAATTGATCGCATGTGTGGAAACGGTGCTCTTAAAATTTATTCGAAAGAGGTAAAAGTATTCCTGTTTTACACATACTGCTATACTTATTATTCTTGTCTTTGTATATATGTTTATGTTGGCCGATGCAATGCAATATATTTGTTTAAAGTACCCTCAATATGCACTAATTCATGGAACATGCATTGCTAATTCCCTCATTTTACTATAACACAATGCCACTGTGAACATGGATTCTTTGGTCAACAACACATCGCGAAGATGTAATAAATAAACTGTCTACACTCCTCTTCTAGGAGGTTGATGAAAACAATGTATTGAAAGGTCTATTTGTTTAAATGAAATAATATCTTGTGATAGGTAAGAGAGTCAATCAATGAGTCTATCTCCAGACACGAAGGTATAAGATGAATTTCGATCTGAAGTTGATCTTTTCACTACTGAATCAAGTGCATCAGAAGGATATTATGTTGAAAAAAAAAGAAGTTCTCATTGATGGCAAAAAATGATGGAAGTCGGAAGTAGACTTACTTTGGTGGCCATTAGCCTTCAAACAATCGTCTTATAATTCACGTGATTTGATTAAAATTATTACACAAATTTTCGTATCCATTAGACCTTTGACAGTTATGGAAGAAAAATCAGTCACATAAAAGACAATGGCAAATCCCTTTCCTCATATCGATAAAATATTCGAGAAATTTGACAACCTACGTGAAAATACTCTCTCGTGTCTTTCTTACCTTCAAATGAGCAATCAGTTCTGCTCTAAAGATATCAGTTTATATCTTGGTATACATTTACAAAATAGGTGTCATTCGTGCAAGAGATAATGCAGCCGAAATATTTTATTTTTCTACACAATGAAAACAACGTCAAATGTCATATAACAAGAGAAACGAAAGGAACAATTTGCTAAGGCAGAAGAATAACAGTCCAAAGCGGATCATATTTCCAACTGTCTCGTCTGAGTGGTAGAAAAACGATCTAAAATTATTTACTCAAATTATAAATATACCTTTTTCGCTGAAGCATCGTATTCATATTGCTGGATATGTAATGACTTACAAATAAAACAATCTATCTTTTTATGTCGAATGAATATATTGTTTGTTTTCAAAGTGCTTGGATAGAACTCTGTACTCTGTAGAGTTATTTCAAGATGTTGTAATAGAATTTTTTAAAAATGGCCCAACAAATGGATTTTGAATGCAGGGTTATTAAAGAGATATCCAGGAATAGCAGATGATATTGGCGATAAAGTCAGATGAAAATGCTATTTCTAGTTATTTTAGTGCATCTATTCAATTCCATTCCGGAATATCTACGAGATTTCTATGTACCAAATGAGTCTGAAGCTTATTTATTCTTAGGCTTCGAGCGACCGAACAGTTCACAGCACAGATATGAAATTGGTGCATCGGGTTAAAATTAAGATTTTCTGTTCACTCCACATCAATGCTCATAGGATATTCATAAATCAATCCCTCAGGCTATGTGCTAAATAGTTGGAATGACTGGGTCCTATGGTCGGCAAGCACTTCAAGAGACTGAGAAATATAATGTCAAACAAGTCAGCAAGGGTAATTATCCATTGACATCGATAATGTTTTTTTCCGGCGAACCTGCACTGGGTCTCGGGTTACGCTAAAGTAGATACTGATGCTTACCATAATATTTTGCTGTCTCTCTCTGTTAGGGTCAACACGTTCCACTCTTGTGCACGTTGCATGACTCTCAGTTCAATGATCAGAGTTTTGGAAGAGCAAGCAAAACGTTGGAAAACATGAAAATACCATGTCATGAAAGGGAGAATTTACAGCAAATATTTCCTTCGATAGTCTCCTAAGGAGCTGAAAAATATTCGACACATCAGTAAGCATCCTATATAAATCAAATTAGTTGGTCAGGAATTGTTACAAAAATTGATTCATGCGACTTTGAATATATCGCACTGCAATAACCATCAAGTTACAGGAATAGCATTATTGTAATATATATAATTAAAAGTCAGTCTTTTTTGGGCAGGATACCACAGGGATCTCCCCAGTTTCGCTGTTCATGTATTTTAACTTTGATGTCGGACTTTGAAAATGATGTCCCATCATACACTTTCTCCTTTGTTGGAGACAATGCCACCGTGTTTTTTTTTCTTGTAATAAAGGCTCTCACGGTATTCTCTAATTATCCCATTTGTTCACGTAGTACTTTCAACAACTTATCACAGCACGATTCGTCTACGTAATCATTTCCTAAAATGTATACAAAGCAACAATAGCAATCATTACTCTGAGTCAATAATGATCGTGAGTTATGAAAAAAGATGCGGGACGGCATTATTGTTGCTAACTTAAAAAACAAAGTCAAAGAAACCGAGCTTGGGTTTAGCCCGAACTACTATGCATTCTTAATTCCATAGAATATCACCATCACATCAATAATAGAAGGTGTAATCACTTAGTTCAAGTGTGAGAAATATCACCAGTTACATTTGAGTGTTGAGAAAAATTAGGAATTTCTCTTGAAATCTATCTCGCTGAATAATCAAAACTAAATGGTTTTCCATGACAATTTCTAACAGTGGAATAGTCTTCAAATTTAATTCCTGATTAATGGTCCGAATTTAAAGTTTACTTTCTCTTAAAGCTATTAATTGGTCCATCAATTTGAAGTGTCACTTTCTCATGGAATTCCATTAATCTTCTTTTTTTTTAGTCATTGAATAAGCGCCACGATTAAAATCATCCATGAATGTTCATAATGGACTGCATATAAATTGTTTGAGATGACACATTTCAGTTCAAACCAATTTAACAATTCATTAATTTTCACGGAAAAGAAAAGGATACTGAATAGCTGCATGATATATATATATATATATATATATATATATATATATATATATATATATATATATATATATATATATATATATATATAATGTGCGTGTATTCTTTTTCAAAATGCCCGACAAATTTCACAATTAAATTTTCCTCGCTGTTTTTTAAAACCAAATTCCTAACCTTCTACATTTCTCAACAGTCAACATATAAATGCAAAAGAAATCCAAACTGTCTATGTGAGTTTCCAAGAATGGAGGAATTGATATCGACCATAGCACTCTTTTCAGTATTCTGAAGACTTCTACATTCTTGTTGTTGTTCTTGGTGTTTTGTAAAATGCTCTAATTATGATGCTTTTAATTTTTGCTCAGATTTTTGAGTCTTCAAATGATTTTCAAAATCATGAACTCACATACATATACAAATCATAATATTGCTGTTTCTTGCATTAGTTAGATAGAATACCACAAGAAACCCTAGGTATATAATTCGGTTATGAGGACACTTCTTTTCATCTGATGTGAAGTAATTTTCAGCCTTTTAAATTAGCACTTAATTATAATCGATTTTATTTACCCTTTCTTCTAGATTAAGTATTTAATCAACATCGGTATCAGTCCCTCTCCATGTCAGAGTGTTCCAATGAAAATGTTTGAATTTTTAAATATATGAAATCGACTACCGAATCATTGAAAATGCATTATTCATATCTGGTTGTAATTAATGCAATTGATGTCAACTTGAACTTCGAGCTCAATATGACTATGTCGTGGACCGAATATTACGAGAAAAATCTGATGCACTTTTGATCCTTTCTTTGATGATTGAAAACAATACTCACACAACAGATTAGAAAAAGTTCCAACCCATTCCTCGAATTCGTTTGTGTTTGAACAACTTCCAAGTGTTCATGATTCTTGATTTCGTGATGCTTCATTATTTGATATTAAAAGAAAAAGATGGGTGAATTGTCCTAACTGATGTCATGGGAAACAGCATCAGTGAATTCAATTTAAAGGCAGATTGTGATCACTTTGCACCACAGTTCACAGAAAGGCATTGACCCAGTCCCTGCCCCACAGTTATGAGTAAAAATTGAAAGAACATCGATACGTACAGACTTTTAAAAGGAATCTACTTTGATAATAGTCCACTGCTAGAAAGTCAACATGGTAGTCTAAAACCAGGCAAGATTCTAAAGAAGGGCGCCAGCCTCGGCAGTGGACTTGCAAGCCAGTTCGTACAAAAGCAGCGCCCACAAAATCTCAATATAAGTGCACCATTCTCAAGAACTTAGTCATGGGTGGATTGGGACATTATTTAACCAATAAATACATAGGCATATCAGAATGCGGTCAGCAGTGAAAATCAGCCGTGTAGTGACCAACAAGGACCCAGGTTAAAAGCACTTGTTTATTTCCAATATAGACCCACTACGCAATAGAATCGGTTGGGAAGCAGATACTTAGTAATGTTTTGCCTGTTAATTATGAATTGCCTACTCTTTCCACAAAATCAATGTCATCTACTTATCCCCCTTGTGAACGGATTAAAGTTTCGATCTCCACAATAAATGGCAACAGGTTAACTCCATCCCTGCGTCGTCTAGAGACAAATGAGTATTTTCGTAAATGAATGTCGCCGTATGATCGATCAGTTCAGTCCATTAATGACACCGATGTCTTTTAACGATTTTCAATTGAAACACCCCTCAACGAACAACTTGTCAACATGATAGATTGTTCACTACTTTTCCTCTGGTTTGTGCACAAAAACGCACACGCACGTGTGTTTGTGTTTGCATGTGTGTATAATTCACGGATCATTTTAACCACATACTAAGCAGCCCTATTCCCAACTGCTCTAAGCTCACAGAAGACGTTCAGGAATTTGTCAAATCTGTTGCTTTCTTGAATCGTAACCAAACGATTGATTGGCACAACTGTATGTACGATTTGGCAGGTCTTACATCCGTTGTTTATGACTATCATATCTGGTTTTCTCGTTTAGATGAGTTGGCTGATCATTATCGTAAATTCCAAGTGTCAGTAATCCGTTGCTTTCTGTTCTCTACGTCAGCTTTTGGATGTGCTGTGAGCATTTCTTAATAAAAACTCAGTCATGTTTCTGCATAGATCACTGTGAATATTTTTTGTCACTTTTTCGTGTCAGTTTGTATTTTCCGTTAAAGCCTGCATGCGGTATTCAATTATGATGAGTGCCATTTCATCTCATATTTACTGTTTTCCTGTTATTTTAAGATATGTTCATACTTGCAGCTCCCTCTTCCTGGTTTTCATAACAATGCAGTAGTCTTTGTATACCCTGGCCTTTCAAAGTATCAATCATATTTTTTTCATTCCCTTATTGAATCATGATATATTTTGTGCGACCAAAAAGTTACCATGTTCTTGTATTTTCACTTTCTGACACATTCGCCGTCCCTTGTATGAATTCTATGAGGTTGGTTTTAGAACCATCCTGTTATCGACTTACCTTGAAAACTATTCAGATGGGAGATTACCGTGCGTGCTTTACAGGCACTTCCCAGGGGTTGGGAGTAAATTGAGCCGGAGTAAGACAACACTGGCCTTGGCCTTGGCCTTGGCATTCACAGTTCCCAAGCGAATCAGCAACCAAATTTGCCTCATGCAGCATGTTATTGCAAAATATTGCATTCCCAAAGTCCTGGTGTGACCCCATGCGTCTTTCAGTTCATTTCGACCAGATTTTAGACCGAGAACATGATTGAGGGGAACGCCACGTGGCAATTGATAGTGATCCAAAAAGGAAATGTTTGCAGAATGTCATGAAAAAAGGTATGAGACACTAAAATAGGTGTTTCATGTTTTAAGAATATGACTTTGAAGGCGATTTAGGTGCTCCTGACGTATGAAAACTGTTTTCTTTAAAGAATAGCTCTATACACTCTTCATAGATTTTGGATTTCTCTTTTCCTCCGGCCACTTCCGTTTCCCTCTTCCCCTTGCACTGATATTCTTTTCCATGGATCTAGCCGCTCGCAAGTTTTTCATATCTGCTTATGTATGAGTATTTCTTTTATATGTAAAAAGTACAGTGGTTTTCCTCTCAGGCAAGGTATTCTTAATTATTTATAATTGCATGCACATTACTACCGCGTAATAGTTTTAATGTATAAATTCAAGAGTTAACAGGCCTGAGTTTATTTATTCTTATCTTTTTTCCGATTAAGCATATCCCTTTGATATCTATCTATCTATCTATCTATCTATCCATCTATCTATCTATATATATATATATATATATATATATATATATATATATATATATATATATATATATATATACGTGTAGGTTTATTGACATTCCGTCATGATAAGTGTGTGTATGTACGTAGAATTTTATTCATTTATCCACAGTAACTATGAGTTAGTAGACGATTGAACATCAGGTATTAGAGTCAGAGTCATTGAAAAGAGATGCATTTTCCGTAGCGAACTACTAACATATACTTTCTCAATGATACTGAGCGTTTTTTGTGCAAAAATTCTCTAAAAGAACAAACTATATAACGCTCCTTTTATCAGGGTGGAAGACTCTTTGAGTGAGGTAACTTGTTCATTGTAAATTTATGCAATGCTCTCCCAATCTAGGAATAGAGTACTCTAGTGGATGCTGGAATTATACCATCCAGTTCTGAGTAGGTCAGAAGTAGGATGCCAGCCTCAGGATCTGGAGTGAAGGTTTCGATCTTACCTCGTGGTGCTAGATGGTATAATCGATAGTCTACAGCCATACTGAAGATTTGTAATACAACAAAACATCTGTCTTTGGACATTATATATATACATTTATTGCATACATGTTATTAAACACACACACACACACACTCATGCATATATATGTGTGTGTGTGTGTATGTTCGGTTGTCTCATGGAATTTTAGTGTCTAATGGATTAATGTCGAGAGATACCTTTGAACATAGCTTTGCTAAATTAATTTTGCTTGAACTTTGCTAAATCTATTTCGGTAAAAGGATTCACACTTCATTCGTAGACACAGCATTGATCTGCTGTGTTCTGCTTTGAAAGTAAAAGTTGTTGGATATTTCCTCTTGTGGCAACAATGGTCGGCTATTGAGTGCAGGTTAAAGAATCCTACCTTCCACAGCAGGAAAGGAATATCCTCTAAGATAGGCAGGTACAGTGAAATATGATATAATGTTCCTATTTCTACTTTAGCCAAGCTAAGTAGATACCACTACTGAACCTTTTTGGTTTGACCCCGGAATTTTTTTGAAATCAAATACACATTAAGAGGAGCAATGAAGTAATGTTTCAGATTATAATGATCATGAGGATTGGGATTATTTGGAATTCAATTATTTTAGATAACTTCAACTGTTCAATTCCAATTTATTTTCCTTGCTCACCTCATATACTGCCTGACAGTGATCAATCGTTTTCTTCCGGCAAAATATCTTCATTCAACTTTCACACTTTTCCATACCCCTACCCTACGACCTTTTTTTTCTAGCGCCTGCTATCCTCCATCTGTTATTAGGGTTCCTGTTTATTTTTTCGAACATATATATCTCAATCCTTTTCAAATCAAATTTTGAAAATGTTACAGACAGAAGTGTCCAGGTACGCTGCTTCTTATAATATAGGTTTGTCAATGTACAAGTTTTATATATACATCAATATCATCAAAGCTTGTATAGCCTCTTGTATTGCTCATGAATTTTCACCTCTCATATATATATATATATATATATATATATATATATATATATATATATATATATATATATATATGTATATATATATAAATATATATATATATATACATAAATATATATATATATATATATATATATATATGTATATATATGTATATATATATATATATATTATGATAGGGAATAAGTGTTTAGTCATGACATCGCAGTCTATTGATGGTATCTTGCCAAAAATAGGTGTTCAACTCATACAACGTGACATTAACAGGAATGATAAAATTATTCATGACAATATCAACAAGAAAAATACGGTAGCAACAACATACTCTTGTCCTGCGTTCTACCTCTGTTTTCCTTTTATATTTTTTTTTCTTCTCTCAATTCTTCTTTGATTGGTTCGATTTTGCTTCCTTTTCCATCATGTCTCCCTGTTTCCTATATCTCCCTTTCTCTTGGTCCTCTCTCTTTTCCTCTCATTCTTTTTTTTTTTTGTCTCTTCATTTTTTTTCTTTCTTCTTCATTTTGGTTCATTTCGATTTCACTCTTACTTTCACGAATCTTTTTCATTAATCAATTATTTTTCCAATTCATTCCTCTATTCTATCCGTCTTTTCTATCCTTACTTTAGCCTTTTCCTCCTGTAAATATATCTTCATCCGTTCCTTTATCCTTCTTTTAGTGCTCAAACAAAATGCTAAGCCAAATTTGTGTAAAGTGATGGAGGAATTTCTAATAATTTGTTTGGTGAAAATTCTTGAGCGCTATCAAATATGAGGAATGGTGTTCTGTTGAGCGCTTGAGATTGTGTGTTGGAAAGTGCAGGCAATATGGAGTATGGTTGAGCAGAAAGGCTTGTGTTTTCCCTCTGTAACAGCCTGCTGTATATCAAAGAGTGATGCTATTCTGGAATTTCTTCGTTGAAGCAAAATCGCATGAAAAATCTCCCAATATGAATTAAATAGCACTTTCTTCGTCGTCCAATGCTAATTAAGGTTCTTGAAAGAAATCATTCTAATTGGACGATGCACATTTTTTTTTGTAAACCAGCACAGGTTGAAAGAGAAAATAACGCTTGTTGTTTGAACTGTTTTCATTTTTTCTCCGTTAAATAAAAGTACTTGAATAATTAGTTGTGATTATCCAGTCAGCTGCTGACAGCGATGACTAATCTGCTCAACAACCTATAAAAACATTAACCTTTGAAAATTGCTTTTTTTGCCTCCTGCAAACGATTTAGTAATGGATTGGAACTTTATCTGCGTCAGAACGGTTGCGAGCGTTCAATGAAGCAGATGGCTCCGAAGCAAAAACCTGAAAAAAAGTATTTTGGAAAACAATAGAAGCTTAAAAAGCTCTAGAGATACGCTCATGTCGTACTTGTTGGATTTATTGCACCCCGAGGAGATGGCAAAAAATAGATCCTAGATTTTTTTTTTATTTCCACGAGCAGAAATTTTATATTCCAAAATTTGTTCTAAGAGGTGATCATATGATCAGGGGTAAAAGTTCCCTAGACAAACTATCAATGCAAATACAGCATGAGGTTAATAGTTATTTAATCTTAGCTTTAAGTCAATTATTAGAAATGATCAACGGTCAAAAATATCGTCCAAGTATTTTTTTTTTTTAGTTTACAAGTTGGTGTTGCCCCCCCCCCATCTGTGTTTGTATCAAGTTTAAAAGACACATCAACGGAGCTAGAAGACTGAACGTTTAAAACGTTTTGTTAAATCCTTTTGTCTCCCTCTTGTCTTAAATTTTCACAAACACCACTATACAAATATGGATATTGTAAAACTACCAAATTGATGTTATTACTTTTATATGTAATAAATTTGATTCGAACAGGATAATGACAGAAAGAAGGGAGGGACTGAAAAAGTCAAAGAGAAAGTGAGAATAATATATTGGCATTTGTCCCGTACGACGAACAACTGAATATCTTGAGATCATTGGTTGTGATTCATGTACCCAATATGCCGTGACAACTGTTTGGAATATATATATATATATATATATATATATATATATATATATATATATATATATATATATATATATATATATATGTGTGTGTGTGTGTGTGTGTGTGTGTGTGTGCGAGAGAGGGAGGGGAAGGGGGTTCAGAGGGATTTTGAATGCCTGAGTAAATATATTCAGAGCGGGATTAATCGGAAAAACAACTGTCAGAGAGAGGGCTGCTGGAGTTTGTACGTTCAGACATTTGCATCATGTTATAGTCCTTTTAATCTAACTCAAAAAGGCCTTAAACCAGTGAAAAATTGCATCAATAATCTTATATGGTTTTCATCGGTCATAACACCTTCTTGTGAAGGGTCTTGCTTCATGAATTTTGTAGAAAATACCTTTGTTCCCAAAAGTCTTGGTGTTTGAGAGTGATGCAGTGAAGGGTAATGGTCTCTGTCTCTGTCTCTCTCTTCACCTAGGTTTGTCCATCAAACTATAAACTTTTAGACGTGGGTGCACTCAAAACGAGTTTGGCATAATTATTCGATGAATATAGGGGGACGTTTCCACGAGAAAACAGCTTTCTAAAAATTCATTTTGCATTGAATTTACAATGTGATTCGCAATATGATCGTTTTTTTTTAGTGAGCTAAGAAAATCATTGTCAAGTTTTACTTTTCTGGTGGATATTTGGCAATAGACGATAATGCTTTTATCATTTATTCAGGAATTCTTGCCTTAGTGAATGAAAATGTTTGCTTACCAGCTGCATGACACGATGACTGATGAAATTCACTTCACCCAAAATGAATCGATCAAGTATTTCATTTCTCTCATGGGAAGGAATACTGATGAAGGTATGCAAAATTTCAAGAATTTGGTTTAGGTTCATCAACTCTATTGACTTTTGAAAAGAGGCCCAGGGTTGTTGTTCTCCGTCTCCGATTTAATCCCAAATCTATTGGCCGAGCGTGTAAATGGAAACCTTTAGATATATTAGACCAATTCACTTTTGTCGTTTTATGAAATATCGAATGAGGCGAACAATGGAAAAAAATGCAGGGTTTAATTTTACGTTAACCATATTGACGAATCCTTGAATTCCATCCGGCGATTACATCTATGGAAATTATAGCTAGTGCTGTGTGAATACATATAAACCTTCCACATTTCTGTCTCGACTCATAGAATCCCTTATTGAAATAAACTGTAGGATTAAGGAGAATGAATATGTGCAAAATCTATTGTGATGACGTACGAGTAACGTCTATAATATTTCTTCTCGAAGACTTTATCACATGATATTACGTGCAAAAGTAAAAAAAAAACACAAATTAGTACATATTCACTTAAAAAATCAGATTTAATCAAAGCAGGTACAAAACTCGGATGGTATATTTAGTGTGTGCAAAATCTCAAATACTATATGAATTAAAATGATGATCATTCAAAACTGTAGCCATAAAGGGTAGAGGGTTCTACCCGGTACTTTCATTTGTTTGTTTCTTCTATCAGCCATGGCCCTACTGTTTTGTCTTCACACTTTGAAATTGGCACCGAGACTTCCCCTTGAATCCTCTCAAAAATCATTTTTTTTAGATTTTTTGGGAAAAAAACATCCTTGACACTGGGGAGTGTGGTGAGGCTTTTTCGACAGGTTTATTGATAACAGCTACATTCTCTGGAATTGAATTGTTTGAAGAATTTCTCTACAGTATTTCATACATTCACCGGTAATACCATGAATTCATTTTTAACTAAATTTTTGTTATCAATTATCATTTTTTAAAATTACTTTAAACGCTAAGGTTGATAAACTATTGAATGTGTTGGCACGTTTATTTCTATTATTACTATGTTGTTTGTTGTTTTGTTTTTTTGTTTTTTTTGCTGTGATGTGTGGTAGTATCATACACACATTCACATCGACAAAAAATGTTTTGATAATGAGTACAATGGAGATGAAAACTATCTTCCGAATCCCCTCTATCTTGGCTCTCCGGATGTGCAGATGGCTAATATTTTACCACTTTTTAGAATACAGCATGGGTTCTGACGGCATTATTTGGTCCTGCATTGTCAAACTATATGGATTTTCATTTCAACATCTTACAAATCTGACAGTTTTTCGAATTCCTTGACAGCCACTCTTTTATCTGCTGTCATCGTAATATCTATTTGTTGGCATTTTTCTCTTTTAAAGTATAATCATGTTCATAGTACTTTTTAGTATGTATAGTGAAGTTCCATAAAATCATCTCATCTTTTGATTTGTGTCTGGTTCATGCAGTGTTTGTACCAGTTCGCAGCATAGTGAGCGTTGTAAGGCTTGCAGATGTTTCAGTGCAGTTACCGTCAAATTCTGACGTGTCCTATATCGTATTCATTTGCTGCAAAGATCGGACATCATTCGATTATCTGATCAATTATTCTAGTCTTATAGTCGACATTTAGAATCAGTACCATTTCTTAGTATCTTACCCTGGTGTATTCAAATATTTAAGCTCTTTTCCAGGGTTGCCAGTATCAGACACTCCGTTCAGTTTCAAATCCTGAGCTTTGGAGACATTGGTAGCTTTTATTCTGATTTACGTCTTGTCCTTTTTTAAGATGTTATATTGGTCATTGGGTGTATTTTTTTGAAAGCTTTAGCAGAGTATTTTAATCCAATTCTGTTTAGCTTTTTTTTTCAACTCTCCTGGTTGTTTTAGATGGTGGCTTAATGTACTTAATTGCTTCTTTTGTAATTAATTGCATTTTCAGTACTGTCGGGCCGCGTCATTTGTGTCGTTAATCCAGTAGTTTGGTTATAGGTTTGAAGACCAATGGTGGTTGTCATTTATTAGAGTTTGGGTTAGATGGGGAACCTGTTATGCTCCTTCCTTAGCTGGTGATGTATACCCTGATATACCTCAGGGTGGTACATTGTATTTGCTATAAGCAATTTCCTCGTGTAGTGTCCATTCGGTTGATGTTTGGTAAATTCCATTGGAAGATACTGAAAGTATATAACATCTCTGAACTGCTAGCAAATCAATTGCCAGGATTTTATTAGTCAAGTTTAATTCAGCTTTTATTATTCGTCTTTTTTCTATTGTACTCTTTCAATTTTTGTTCTTGTCAAAGTTTTTTGCTGTTCACATTTACCTTCCTTTATATCAGGATATTTATTGTTTTCGTTAGTCTAAGTCCATGAATTTAGTATTTGAATATAAATGATTAGATGAAAGCACAGGTTAGAGTTCTCCCTTTCAAAAGTAGCTTCCCCACACTTAGCAAAGCCAAATTCTATCCCATTGTCTGCATTAAATATCTAGGGTTTCAAGTAATCCATATTGGAGAGGCAGGTTATGGCTGTTGTACCCATATACAATAAGAAGGCACCTCTGGAAACTCCAGTCTGTTTTTTTCTATGTTTCGGACACACTTTTAATGAGCAAAGAATGATTTTGTCTTGTACTGTGCCAAGCTTCAATGGAGAGGTTCAAATTTTAAGTGAGAATTTGTAGATTTTAAGAGATTTCATTATCAATTGAATAGGTGCGCTATCAAATGCCCTGTTGTAGTCTATGCAAGTAGTGCTAGAGTTTTGAGCTGTAATTCTTTATGATCAATCTATTATTTAATCTATTCGGCTGTAGGAGCTTTTGTTGCATCCTCTTCCTCAATAGTATGAAAGTTACTTTGACCAAAGAAAAAAGAGATACTGTCCGTTGACAAAGTTGAAAATATCTTATGTTATTGTAAAGCAAGTGATTGGCTAATATTTGTTGTTTCTTTTTTTTGTCTATATTTGGTAGTATGAATGCTGTTCGGCTCGTATCCTCCATGTTTTGTGAAATAATTAAGATTGAATTCAGTGAAGTAATGCTTCTTTTCAAGATTGTAGTATCAGGGGACTAAAAAAAAGATTGTTATTATAGATCTGAACGATTATTTGGGTGGGAATGGTTTTCATTAGGTTTAAAATACGATGTTCCATTAGTCAGAGCCTGAATACGTTTCCTGTTACTTATTTGTGTAGACTCCAATGATGTAAACTGCTTTAAAAACAATTAGCAGCTAGTAGGTCTTCACAATTTGTGTTGCACCAGGCCAAATTGTCAACCCCTATCCAGGCTTGAGAACAGCTTCAAAGCTTCTCCAGTATCCTTTAGCCCAGTGAAGCAGTCGATTTAAGGATAGATTACACTAAATTTGACTGCTTCTAAGAGTTAAAATGATGAACCCGTTCTACTGTTTACCTTCAGCGAGGCGATGCTTGAATGCTTTGAAAATGTCGTCAGTGCAAAATGAATGCCAACAGTATCAACTGAATCTCAAACTCAGTCCTTCAATTTTGTTCCCCCCTAAGTGCAACCGTTATGCCACCCAGCACTTAAGACAGTTCAAGCAGTACAACGTATTTTTTCAATATTCATTTTTTGGTGAAGGCATTTGTTAGAAAAACCGAGATACATTTTTTTCAATGAGCTATCACTATCATCTCGAAAACATGTCTATAACATTGTAGTATTGGTTTTGTTATTCCTGCATTGTCCGTTTGAATTACAAATAACGAACAAGCATCACTAGCAACACAAAAATTGAGTCTTTTCCTCATTTGACCTTCACAGAAAGACTAAAGCTGAATTTCAGTTATAGATAAAGTAAACAAGCTCTAGGGGAAAAAAAATGATCGTACACGACAATAAATAATAATAAAAAAAACAGTGGCTTTATTTATTTACCCCATTCCGCGGCGCCTGAGTGCTCATGGGAAAAAAATAAGAGTATTATTTTGATAAAAAATAATACATGCAATAGAAGTGGCATCAACTTGCAAGAAAAGAATTACAAACGAGAAATTAAAGATCATGCTATATGGCATTGTTTTTGTCAAGGAGCAAGATGAAGATTGTTGTTTTCTTTGAACGAATCACGGGGAAATTGAAAAAAGCAATTCCTTGTTCAACTGTTCATTTTCAATCTCAAATCAAACAGTAAAAGGAAAAAGAAAAAAAAAACGAAAAAACTAAACAACTAAAATCAATGATGTTAGAATTATGTTTTGTATTTGAACAGAGATTAATGATTCGGACAGTTGACTTGAATCTTTGTCGGGGATCGAGCAGCGATTGGAGTTGCATTCTTGCAGGCAGGACCCAACATTTACATGAAAAAAAAAATTCGCTGTATTTGTTAAAAAGACTGGCTTATATACGTATAGATCGTCATCTCTGCGCTCTGTCTAAGATTTAAACAATGATCCTGGCCATCTGTTTTTGATCAGTTTTATATCTGTATACACTAACGGGGGTTTCGGAGAACTGAGCAATTGATTCAAACAATTAGGGTTCCTCATTGAACCATTACAGAAGCAATGGAAGGGAATGTGTATGTGTGTACGGTTGTAAGTATGTACATGTGTGTGTATGTGTGTATCTTATGAAATGATATCCTCATATATTGCATATATTTTACGATGAAGATTAACGATTCATTATAATCAGGATTGAAACTATCAAATTGCTATAATCAAAACCAAGCGATTGCAAAAAATCAACATCATAAATTATTGACGTATATTTTTCACTGCTTGCATGGCATAGCACTGATTATAACAAGTAGCATACTGACATCGAAATGAATCAGTGTGGAAATATGAATTAATAGAAGTCAATATTGATTGCTCGAACTTTAAAATCCTTCTCTCAATGTTATAAGCTTGGTATTTTTATACATGAAATGCTTTGTCCAAAAATAATCACAATAGATGTTTTCCTTCGTATTAGAAATCACTTATTGTCGTTGTGACCTCGCTTCGATTTGAGTATATCCCCCATCCATTGCTTTGCAATACACACACACACACACACACACACACACACACACACACACACACACACACATATATATATATATATATATATATATATATACATATATATATATATATATATATATATATATATTTGCTTATTACCCCTTTCCAGCTTATTCATTCATTAGTTTCAGCCAATATGATTCCGTCTGAGGATATATCTATCCATTTTTTGAACATGGTGGTGTCGATCAAATAAACAAGATATTACTTGAATTTATTTTACTATGAATAAAAAATTTTAAAAAAAAATTGCAAACTTTTCATCTCACACATACCATGTATGAAAAAAAATAATTTATTGCATTCACCGATTTCTCTTTTTAGTAGGAGTGACACAAAAAGGGAATATTACCCGTTTGGGATTGAGAAAAATACATCGTGGTAGTACACCACGGCACTTTTAAAGCATAAAATTCACACATTCTATTTTATTTCTCTTTCGTATAAATACAAAAAGTGATCCATGGTTTGGTGCAGCCTTGAGAAATGACTGTAACGGTCAGGTCACATCCGATCATTGAATTAAATTCAATCAGTTGAATGATGAATGTTTTATTATTCATGATGTTTTTTCAATGAATAATGTTGACTATAAAAATCATCTATTCATATTTTTAAAGAATTTATCAATAGAAGCTTTTGGTCGCTGATGAGTGCCTTGAAAATTGAAAAAATTACTTTCAAGACAAATCGAATCGAGGAAAAATCATCATCGTGTTTAAGCATGTTCAAGCAATAACTTCCCACTGATCGATCCATTGAGTCACATTTCCACTGCTTTAATGCCAATTCATCCATATAAATGCCAGTGTTTGTTGCAACTCAGTGCACAGAAAGAACGTCATGCAATGTTTTTGATATTAAACAACAAATTATGTTTGAATAATCTATTTATCTACATAAATTCTAGGGTCAGATGCATTTAAATGCACAGATAAACGTCATGCAACATTTTTGTTCTCATTTACAATGCCATGACATTCGTATGAATTAAGTATTACAAATATACGTTTTTAGCCAACAAAATTCGTGCTTTGCTGTTTTAAAAATATTGTTACCTGAGTGGAGGAACGGTATTCATTGGGTTAAAGTGATAAAAGATAGGTTTCCTGACATTTTAAAAACATTCTCCAATAAGTCAAATATTTGAATAACCAGATAGTAGCATGGTCTGAGCCGTAAAAATTTGTTCTACTTAAAGTTGGTCTCGGAGTTTTCGCTATGATACATTTTGTTGTCCAGCGGGTAAAATGAAGAACAGATATGACGAACAACGCAAATGAAATGATGAGAAATACGAAGGGAAGCGTAAGGGAAAACTAGGAGATATAAGGTGTATTGCATCTTGAATTGCTCATTATAGTTAATTGACTATTGATACATTTGAAGTGAGAGTAAGAAGAAGCAGTAAAACATTACATGAAATTAGTTTTGCGAGGATTTTAGTGAAATATTCAACTTATAGGCGAACAAATCAATGAATCGATTAATTAACTCTAAAATATATTACAGTACTGATTCCAGAAAATAATATCTGGCAAAGATCATCAACTGTTGCTTTCTCTTACGAAGAAAGTATGATAGTTCCTTGTTGTTTTTTTTTCCTTCATGGGATGTATAATTCAATAAAAGAGGCATATCTGTTTTTCAGCTTAAGAAATAAAGAAGTTTACCGGGTGAAAATTGGATTAACAATACCGACTAATTTGTTTAAAAAAAGATGTCTTCTAACAATGGCTCGACGATAAGCTCCTCCAAACTGATACTTACAAAGCTTAGTACACGAATGAATTGAGGGAGGTTATCGTCTTAATATCTTGTTACACCAATCTTTTTAAATTATTATTATTCTAAATCAGCATTTGAGTACCCCAAGAACAGCAACTTAATTTATACTAAAATTATGTAGCAATTTGACAAGTGACGATTAATAAGCTACATTAATTAAAATACATTATACATTGGGACAAATATGTCAATTAACCAAAATGCAACGTAGAAATAATCAAATTGGTTGACTTAAATCCACAGTCACATCATAATAGATTCCTCTTCCTCTATTTTGACATGATCTACTCGAAGATGATAACTTCAGTTTATCTTAGCAGGAAGCTATAAGTTCAAATTCTGTATTATCCGGCTAAGTAAATACGGGAAGAGACATCAGATTTAATTGGTTACTTTCATGGGTTCTGAAATGCCCATTCTTAGAATAAATAATATGAATGTAATGCAAAGTTCCATTAAAATTCTGGATCACTTACCAGATGTAACAAACACTGCCCTTACACCCCAAGCCATTGATAACCGCCTTCACTCATCTGTATTTCAAACAATATTTTCGAAACAAATGATACGTGTTTTTGAATCAGTATAACATGCAAAAGGACGATGAGAGTCTTGTTCAGTGCACACATAACCAGAGATTTATGCAAGCATATTCATCATTACGGTTCCTAATGAAATACATTCCTAATCTTCAAGCTAATATAGTGCATTACAGACTTACTTTGAGTAATGGGTTTTACACAGTACTGTAACCTTTTATAGGTTCAGCTAAAATTTTATATGTTAATTCAATCTTGAGAGCCGATTTCGTCTTCATATGATCAGCTGTCCTTCCCAGAGAGTGGATATATCAATCGTGTTTTTCACGTGATATGTTAAACTTCCGTTTCAGCTCGAATATACGATATTTCAAACTTTTAACCTATTTTCTATCTATTCAGTTGTCTTACCCAAAAGGTGTACATAAACTGGATGCCTTTTTTATCAGAGAGAATATTCTAGATTTACAATTCGATGACATAGGCAAGTTGCTTGATTTTTTTTTATGCTCGAGATCTAATCAAACGGATTTCGATCGAACTAGTCGATGATATTTCATTAAAAATTAGTATATTAATTCAGAAAGAATCAAATCAGTCATTGACCTCGGGATGGACGAGGGTGAGCAGCAAATATAGTATCACCACTGGCAAGAGGAGAAGTCCCTCTGTTACTAGTCCAGCCTTTTGATCAATATGGACAATATTTAACTCAGTAGGTGAATGAATGCTTTCGTAATGAAGCCCAGGATATTTGTAATTTGATATAGTCAAATATTTCAGGTTGGATATCAATGCAGCACAAAAATGACAAGACGAAAACACATTGCTATTCTCAATGGGTACAAATTTAGTCCAAATGAACTTGATAACTTTGATATCTGTTTGGCTGCATAGGCTACAAGGATATGTCACAGCATCTGAACACGTTAGGCTGACTCCACTTCCGGGTTTAGGAATCCAAATGTGAGCAGTCTCAACAGGAGATTAGAAAGAACAACAAAAAAACTACTATTTCATTCAAAAAAAGGCATTGCTATTAAAAAATAGTAGATTATGCCAGCATAAAAACTGAATTTTACAAATGTCAATCTATTTCGAGTCGCATATGAAAAACAAACCAACACAATGTATGTAGCCAGCTCGATGAAGCGCATTTGGGAAATTTCCAAATGGCTATCATTAGAATACTAACACTTCATAGCACTCTCTTTTGCATTAGCCACATGTTATTTTCACACAGGTTTTTAAAAGTTCTATCACTTAAAAAAAAATTATATCAACTCTGGCCCATTTTCAAAGTTTTACTTCCTCTAATTTCGAGGTATATTTGAGTGAGCACAGTTTGAAATGTGTATATATTATTCACTAATGTGCATTATTTTTCAAAGAGAGTTTTGAAAAAGCAAATCATTTTTTTCGATGGGGCGGGGGCATCATTTTTTAGAAAAGTTGAATTAAGATCAGAATTTCTGAAAAAAAACAAACTTCTGCAATAAAAATTCGAAAAAATAATCTTCAAACGTCTTGTCAACACATGCGCTGCAAGAAGCGTCTGTTCCATGCAAATCAATCATCAATAAAGGAGAGGAGCTCCCGTCGACTTGAAAAGAAATAGAGAATATTTTATGTAAAAAAAATTGTATTTATTCTATATCATACAGAATAATCGATTTAATAATATTCTGCATGCAATATTCACATCATATAATTATACGGAGAGCACCACTTGCTTTATATACATTTTCTTCATGAGAATATTGCTGCTTTTGATGTCTGCTGGGTTCTCACTCTATGATATACCCAATATAAATTTGGTGCCAGGCAAATATAATCTGCTTGAATATCTTGTTATCACATGTGATTCGACTGGGATTTGATTTCTGAGTAATTTCAAAATTTGCTTTAATTAGATGTGAGTTTCAGTAAAAGTTACTTTGTGTTGGGTTTCTAAAAACCTTCTATAACTTTTTTTTCTAAAAAATGCATTTAGCAAACACATGTATGGTGAAATGCAATGGCCATTTGTTTAATGAAATGGAGGTCAATGATATCAGGTGTAGTTACCCTCCAAATAGGCTTTGGAATCTAAGTTTTTACGGGGATTTGAACACTGTTGAAGACATTGCAAATAATCTAGCCACTGCATTGGCTATTTTTCACTGCACCTTATGATATTTGATTATTATGAATATATCCAACCTCTGACGTCGAAATATATCTTAAAATGTTGATATCTTATAACTTCAATCCTATTAATGATCATGAAATATACCATGTGTTCCTTGAATGAATTGTGTTTTGCCGCTCAGATTCTTAGTTTTTCTTCAGATACTTTCAAAACCAATTGGAACAGATTGACATTTTGTTCGATTATCCAGTAAAATCATCTTTTACTTGTAAAGGAGATACATGGATTTTTTACAATATCATCACGTTTTTACTGGAAAAAAGACCCATTTGGAGAAAATATTCCTATCCATTTTTAGGAGGGCTTACAATGATTTTGCTTCATGCTTTATCTCGACAGAAGGAAGAATTGATTCAACTTTCGATACCATTAATCAAATTAGTGGTCAAAAGATCCAATATAATGTTTAATTTTAGTTTTCCCTTTTTTTAGTCAAGTTTTTAATCGTAAGAAATGTCTTGAGTGGAACGTGTTAGTAATATTGTATATGAACTTTTAGGCACTTACCAAAATTTGGGTTTTATATTCATTGTGTCAGTAGTGATAACGACGGAGTTATCTCAGTGCATCTGCACAGAAAGTTGATGTGAAAAACATTAATTATTATGGTATATATAGGTAAGTTAGTACTTAATGGGTTTTTTTTGGGAATTAGAAATGAATGGTATTGAAGGATCATGAATCATTCAGGTAAGTTTTGAAACACTCAGTTATTAGCCACAGTATAGGATTCAGATTTCTCCCCACAATTTAAAGAATCCCTTTATAAAGTGTATGCGGACTACTCCAAATTACTGGTACACAGTCATTACACAGTATTAGCTTAGTTTTGCACTGGTTCAGAGTATTAGTCAGTGTCGAGTAGCCGCAACAATACATTAAATAATTATCTGTGATAGATATCTGTATTCTGATTGCAAAGATACTGTCCATGACTGACTGGTTCTCAAGGATACTAAAATCAGGTTCTAATCTCGTAGAATGCTTCTTCTGATTTGTATAGCTTGTTGAGCGATCGTAGAATGTCAAAGCGACCCAAGTTTAACAATGAAGAAGAAATTAATAGGGAAAATTGTAAGGGCTATCATCAGCCTTTTACATGTTTTCTGATCATATTTACATCTATTTCAAGATGTAAGACCTGGAAAATCCAATAAATATATAGTGAGCAACGGTGAACCCTCTCACTTGAATGATTTTAGACAATGTTTGAAAAAATCCCTGATAAAATTGGTTTGACCTGAACATTTATTCCTTTTTTTTTATATCTCATGGGAATCCGACAATATCAGTAAATATTTTCACGTGGAATAACTATTTATATTATGGTTCACTGTAATATATACTCCAAATTCACAGTGATAGGTGACAAGGGATTATTGGAAGTGTTTGAACTGAAAGAAAATGCATTTCAAAACTAAGACATAGCAAAAAAAGAAAAAGGATGGTTAGAGTTGTTTCTTGTATAAAGACTACAATTCAATTCCCTAACTTCAATTTGATTTTCTTTTGGACGATCAGAAATACAAAAAAAATCTGGAATAAATATGATAATGGCATTTTTAATAATGTAACATTTCAAGGATTTTTCCCTTTTGTGCTTTCTGAGGTGAAATTTTTAGTCAGCATATTTCCATTTCACACGTGTTGAATGTATCGTCTTCTATAGGGAATGTCACAGTTCCTCTTCTGCATTCCTTTCATTTTTGTAAGGATTCTCGATGTTAGGTTGAACAAATATAGAGCTGGGTTGGGAGGTCCTTCACTTTCCCGACAAACGAATACAAAACCTTTTCAAGGGGATGAATAATTTTATACAAATAGGTAAAATTGAGAATGGAATGTTGTTAACACGTATCGATTCAACCCAAACCAAACC
Source organism: Thysanoteuthis rhombus (assembly GCA_963457665.1). NCBI lineage: Eukaryota > Metazoa > Mollusca > Cephalopoda > Oegopsida > Thysanoteuthidae > Thysanoteuthis > Thysanoteuthis major. The sequence continues at coordinate 7,507,385 of OY735202.1, read as the reverse complement.
TAACCACTGGGGCATTTTATAAGCCTTGGATAAATCCGCTTGATAACGTACTCTACTGGATGTAAATAACGGTATGGTTGGTAATAGGCTGGGGTTTGTATGATTCAGTGTTGTTTGGAGGCTTCCTCTTCCGGTGATGACTTGCCAAGAAAGCGGTGGAAACTGATGCTTATCCCCGTGTTGATGACTGGAAAAAGTGTGTAATCAGTTGAATGAAATGGCTGTTAGCATATCGTCGGAACACAGAAATCTGCAGTACTACATAATGATTTTTATTACTAAAACAAAACATTGCCGTCCTGATTATATTTTTACGGCGGTATTTTATTAATTTTTTCTTTATTTTAGCTTGAATACTTTATGCATAATTTATCTTGTAATGTTTAACGTTGATGCGCATGCCTTTATGTCTTTGATAGACTTACTTGAAACACTTTAGTTTGGTAGCAAAAAACATGGGGGAATTTTTGATACTTTTTTGATTCTAACATGACTGTTTCATCTCAGATTCAGACAGAGCTACGTATAGAATCACGTTAGGAAGAGAAAAACATGCAAAGAGCGAATGACTCACATCATGCTTTCTCAAATCATAATTATGTTATTCATCATCATCATCAGTTTTTTTTTTTATCGTCAGTCGTTGAACATAGCCTTTCCCAAGGATTTGCCAGTCCTCTTTTTCATCTGGGTTGCAGAGTCTGTAATTCCTCAACCTGCCCAGTGTATTTCTATATCTTGTCTTTCTCAGACTTGGATACACATGTGATCTCTGTGAATCAATGTTGTGGATTGTGATGTCCATCGGTTGTCAGCCATTCTTGTAACATAACCAGCCCATTGTCATTAATTTTTTTAATGGATTCTATGATATCTTGGACTTCTGGTAAAAAGGTTGATCATCAATTAATCTTAAAAAGAACAAAACAATATTTGTCTTCCATAATATATAAGTGATATGTCTTCTGACTTGTTTTTCCCTCTTTTTTTTATTAATTATGTTTGTGGTAAATATCTTTGATGGAGACCTTTTTTACTTTCATCACCACCATCATCATAATCATTGTCATCATCATCATCAGTTTTTTTATCATCCTCTGTTGGATATAAACCTCCCGAGGGATTAGCCAAATCTTTTTATCCACGGTATTGCGGAACCAATGCATTCTTAACCTGTCTAGATCGTCTCGCCATCATATATTCTGCTGGCTTCACATGTGATCCCAGGGGATTTGTTGATTGTAATGCTGAACACCTACAAGCGAAACTGAAGTAAAAAATATTCTGTAAAATTTTGATGATTGAATTTTTTCTTTTTCACGGATTTGATAATATATCTTTTTGCAATGTATATCCTCTCTTGCTCAAAATCCAAGAACCGAAATTCCAGTACATTGAAACTATAAATTCAAATGATATATGTGAATTGAAAAAGGATAACAACGAAAACGGCCCGATTGATTTAGATTTTTGAAATTTGTTTTGAAAATATTACGGTTTAAAATAAGAATTGCTCGTCATAAAAAAAGTGTTACAATTAAATTGTGAATGAAGTGATTTCATGAAAACCTTAATGATTTTTCGAAATATTTGAATACTTCAGTAATTCCCTGGAATCCTTAGTTTCACAGTCAGTTGAGTAATGGTTAACCAGCATGTGATGTGGACTATTACTTACTATATTCATTCACTGGCCCTCTAAACTATGCTAAATTTCGAAAATGCCTTGTGCATTTTGCTAAAGTATATATCATATAATTTTCTATCCGAATTATGTACTGGATTATAAAACATGTTGTTTTTTCTCACATTTCATTAGGTGACTAAATAAAACGGGTGGAATTGATACGGGCTCAATTTTCCCTGTATTTGAATATCTGCTCAGCAAAGCTTCAACTAAAAACAGAATCAAGCGTTTTGGGGGAAGGAATGGATGATGACAGGTACGACTGGTCACAAGACTACCCCGCCTCTAATCAATCTTTATTTGAAAAAGCAAAGGGTCATCTTCTACAAAGATTGTTTTGTTGAACACGATGGCTGCATGATGTATACACAGCTGGGTGTTAGAAAAAAAATCAAACAACAATTTAAAAAAAAAAGGATAAAATTTTCCAGAATATATCCGTTTACATCCAACTAAACATACAGACGTTGAGCTTGGATCAGGATCTAGTAAAAAAGAGGAAAACATGTCCTGTATAAATATGTGTGTGTATGTTACATGAGTGAACCACAAAATAGTTATTTTTCTTGTATCACTAGGCCTGAATGCGAAAGGTGGACGAAGTTTTAAGAGAGAAATACAGGAAATAAAAATAGGTTAATGTCAATGTAACGTTGTACGTTTTGTTTTTATTTCCTGTGGCTTGTTCTGTAATTAAGATAAATCATAATTTTTTTAAAAAGTGCATTGTTTTTAGGGTTGAATGTAGCTCTTCCAAGATCACTGAGGATAAGCAACGTGTAGCCTGATCAAAACTTACTTAGGTTACTGCCCGTTGATGATATTTGCCGTAGGGAACTAGGGATAATGTGGAGATCCTCCTGGGGGATTTCATAAATTTCCCCATGTACGGGAACATATCTTTGCACTACACTCAGTAACGCTAGTCGAAAATAACCTCAACTTCCTGAAGTCCCCAACTTACCTGAATGCAAATGACATGAATGGAATGATGAATTACAGTCATAACGAGCGTATGAATGAACGTAACCATTGTGATAATGATGATGATGGTACAGACAGCTAGAATAGGAGTGATAAGTAATAAAGAAATGGAAAGAAACAAGGTGATGGAAAGTTCAAAGATGTAAAGCAAGTTCACAGGTCAGGTTTTATCATACACAAAGCCACAGTTCTCGGATATCAAGAAGTCGAGAGGTTTCCTGATTTTGCTGAGTGAAAAGATCATGAGTTCAAATCCAATAGAAATTGTAGTCTTTATATGAAATTTGCGTTGTTCACTTACCGCAGGTCAACAGCCTGTGGTGAATTATACGAAAACAACAACAAAAACAACTGATCGCTAGGATGAAAAAATTAGTGAAGATGAATACTTGTGGTTCGTAATTGACACGTTTGTCCATGATCATTGAAAACATTAGGAGTAGGTGTGGGTTTCCCTGATGTTTATTATTGGGATCAAAATTTTTAAAAGTGAACCTATTGGAATAACACTGAACAGTTATCACTGTAAGAGAGTTTAATCCAAACGCTTTGGTTGCGCTGTCTCAAACTCAACAAACTCTAATGATATAGATATGTACATTGAATTTGCAAAAACGCAAATACATGTCTCATTTTTGAATTATACTCTCTGATGCGTTAACACAACCTTTCATTTGCATCAAAGTGATGATTATGTTGTATTGAACCATTGATGATCAATATTACATTCAAATTTTTCGTTTTGTGATCAAATTATTAAACAGAGTATATTTTGTGAAAAATCTTAATATTGATGCTTCCAGTACATTTTTTTCCAGAAATTTTTGTAGGTAGAATTCCACAGTCAGAAAAGCGAAATTCAAACAAATTCGTTATTTCTTTTTTGTATTCCACCTTATACATTAGCCTGATTAGCTATTTTAAACTATATGCAGGTATATACATAACTATTTGATTCAATCTCTCAAACAATTTGTGGTTTCAAGGAAACTGGTAACACAATATGGAGTATTACAGTGAAGAAACCAGCTGCACTAAAAAGTTTCTTTTGGCGTCAGCCTCATCGATAATGTTTCAGGTGATCAATAATGATGTACCTTTAAGTATTTAACGTCTCCTTGGCGAATCAGATTTACTTTTGAAATTAGATTTTTATTTTGTATTCTTGTATTCTTTCTGGTTTTGGTTGAGGATCTTCATACGGCCTCTTGTGTCGAGACATCACAATGAGGAACGAAAAAACAAAGGAGCAGAAGTATCATAAAAAAGGTTTCTGCATGAACATTTATTCTATTCAAACATTTTCTTTTTCTTTCATCAAATTTTTAAAAATATCTGCTTGAAAGGTTGTGCTTATATATTTCACTATCTACGCATAGAAGTTGTAGACGGATAAAGATACGTAGTAGATTAATGTGTATTATTAGTACTTTTAGAAGTATTAAGTTGTTAAGTAATGGTGATACTTGGAGCATTCATCTTCTGTTAAAAAACAAGTCAATAAATTCCTAGAATTATCTCCGTAAGAGGACTCACAAACCATTAGTTGTGATCTTAAAATGTTTTCTAATTTGGTTAAAATCCGGTTACTGGCTTGGATGGCAAATGATATTGTAGCACCCCCTGTATTTTTAGTTTGGAATCAAATACAAAACCTTTATTTTAGCTAAATGTGAAAAACATCACTTCTTACAATGACCCATATAAAAGCCCTGGACGTACATGGTATAAAGCTCCATGGCATCGGCATCCCTATGTACCCATGCATCTGCCCTGGCACTTCTGCCAGCTACTTCTTCTCTCTGTTTCCTTCTCTATAAGATCATAATCATTTCGCCAACCGCCTGGCCAATCTGATATTGATCATTTTTTCACCGTGACCAATCTCTGTACTGACTTCCATTTCATCAATGTCAAGGCATCTCACATACGCACAGCTAAGCAGCTTACTACTGTGTCCTCACCACGTGCTCAAACCACATATAAACGTCCAACTCTCCTGAATGAAATGGCAATGCTTTTTACTATCTGATAGTCATAACATTTTTTCCTAATTTCTTTTGCTCTGGGAAACATGCATGATAAAACTTAGTGTCTTCCGTCTCTCCTGGTCTATCCCTAAAGTGTTTATCAGCGTCTGTAAATAATACCCAGGGCACACGTAGAGCCCAGCTAGCACAAACAACCTGGTTTCAACGAATTTTTCGGTGTGATCAAAGCCATATAAATTCACAAGCAGTTTAGACGACTCTGCTTCGACTCCAACGCCAGTACTATCAACAACAAGAAAGCCCCCACATTTCCCTATCTCTTTTCATCTCTTCACCAGATCGATCATATATGTAATGTTCTATGTACTTCATTTTTGTTCATCCTTTATTTTTCTGTATTAAATGTATGTCTTATTTGTCCATCCAAATACTGCTATGTGTTCTTTTTTTACTTCGTTTAATCTATGCATCTAAGTTCATACTTGCCGTGCACTCTTTCTACATCTCTTCCCTCCTTCCACATCCCCGGTAATGATGCTGCTAATACAAAACCACAAGTAGACTGAATCCCTTTGTGTCCAACATTTATGACGTTACCCATTCCTAAATTGGAACCATGAAATTATCCAAAATTATCAGACTGTTTTTCCGACATCAAGGTCTTAGTGATTCTGACAGAATAGTAAAAAGTGATGTTCTGGGGAAATAGATTGAATCAGGTTAGAATTGCTAGTCAGTTTAAAGCTTTCAAAACACGTCAGTATAGTCTTCACCATGCTTAATTTGTCGTGAAACATTCTAAGTTGAGAAAGTATATAAAATTGTATGTTTTGGACAAACAATCAAAATGATTTTATTTTTCACCAGATGTAAGACGCATGCAAGAAACATCATGTTCATCTACAAAGTGTTTGATAAAGAAAAAACAGTTTTCAACTCTTACTTTCCATGAACTAAGGAAGGAGGAAAAAAAGGAGCACACAAGTGTCTAGTTAGACAATGATGGGTAAATCTTTTGGACAAAAGAAATAATCAAGACATTGCTGAGATAAAGATCTTTGGAATCTGAAAATTGCAATTCTATGTCTAGACGGCACAAACAACATGAAAAAAAACTGCCTCAATTACCAATCATTCTCATGAAATTGACTTGCCTTTGAGCTCATTCTTGCCTAGAACAAAGCTAATCAATCTCTCTAAATGCATGATTCTGCCAATAAGACTAACTTATTGGCCATCGAACTATTACGATAATCTGATAAGAGTATTCACTAATCTTGTCATTATGGACATAAGGCAGCATTGAAAACAACAAACAATGGATATTCTCTTACTAACCATTTTCATATCTCAGGTTTCAAAATATATTTTCCCTTAAAGTAGAATTGCAACTTTGCACTTTATGATATATATATATATATATATATATATATATATATATATATATATATATATATATATAGAGAGAGAGAGAGAGAGAGAGAGAGAGAGAGAGACAGCGACAGAGACAGAGGGAGACAGAGAGAAATACTGAGATCAACAAAACAAATAATTCATAACAAAGAATGTACATTGATAAATTTGTATTTTTGTTAGATGATCCATCCGTTGGTTATTGTTATGTGATTGATTATGCCCTTAATCGATCAATATATGAAGCTTGGAGACGAAGAATTTACCACGTCCATGCAAAAGCATGCATATACCTGCGCCTTTGAGCAGGAATTAATGCATGCCTGTGAGTATCCATGTTTGTGTATATATGGCCATGTTTTCTGAGCTTTCTATTGTTTCAATCAATGATTGATGGCTTTTCTTAATCTGGTTACAATTGAATGTCCGTAGGTCAGCCAACCTTCGAAGAAACTAACCATTAAGATTGCAACTAACTGACAACTAATCAAGCATACCTAATCGATCATTTCAACACTGTTCATATTGGCTGGTTCAGGATGGTTCAACCAAGGATATAATCGATTCTGCAGCAATGGATTTCGGACTTTTGTCTTCAACTTCCGTTCACCCGAGACTTTTACCGGGAGGCCAAGCTTATCCTACCCTTACTCTCCTTTAATTTGCCCAAACAACATCAGCGTGAGTAATGTTTACTAATCAATCCAATTTACCAGAAACATTAGGCACAGAGGCCTAAAAGATAAGAAGTTGGAATCGTTGGCTGGTGTTAATATTTATCGTAGTTCGGGTTAAAGAGATTTAGGGAACAAATATATACGCTGGGTGGAGTCACGAAAAAGTTTTTCTGCATTGAATTTCAATCGTCAACTTTGTACTCTCTTTTTTTATCACTATTATAGCAAGAAGGGTATTATCCTTATCTCTCATAAATTCCTTCTAGTATCATAGCAGACACAAGTTTTGCTAGTATTATAGCAGGAAACACTGTGTTCATATTTTAGCAGGTGTAGTCTTGTGAGTAACAGGAAAGTGCAAGAAGCCAAGCAGTTAATATCCTGTACAATGAGATTAGAGAGCCAAACTCTGAACAAGTCAGCATTCCCATCGCAGTAATGTCCTTAAAGAGATGTTTATATTCATCTATTACCGCCTTCCCATCCCCGACAAATTCAGGACCAGCATGACAAAGTAAAGCCAATCACGTCCCCGCATCCTACATGTATTTAGGGAAACAGTTGGTATGAGAAAAGACTTGCATGGCTGTTTGGAGGAAATGTTACTAAGAGTAAGAGCAGAAATTACAATCTTTCAAATTTATTATCCATCTTTCTGGGGTTTCCTTGAAAAAACTTCCTATTCGATCAGAGTTTAACCTTTCCTGGGATATTATGCCTCTATTTTTCTTTATGTTTTGTCATAGAATCGGCAAACTTTGTTCAACCAATAACTTTGGTACCCTTCGGAAAGGGATGAGCCCACCAAAGTTCAATGCAGAAGCATTTTGGGTCACAAAAATACTGTTATCAGAAAAATTGCGTCCTTAGAATTTCTCAACAATTTTACACAATGTTATGTCTCCAGAAATTACATCTGCCATGATTTGTTTACTGTGATGAAAAAGCGTATTGAATAGAGGAATATATATATATATATATATATATATATATATATATATATATATATATATATATATATATATATATATATATATATATATATATATATATATATATACACACACGAATATACACTATCATTACTGGCCAATCGAATTATCTTACGCCAAAATAAAATAAAAGAAATACATATATACATGTATACGTATTGGCAAAGATAATTGCCTCCAGGAATGAATAAACTGTTCTCCCAATTCCTTCCATTGTTAATTCTGTGAGATCCAGTTTTGAAAATAATTTTTGAAATTCTCCCAATTCACACGCCTTCAGGGTTTATATTGAACAAAAGGAACTTTCAATCCGAATTCTTGAAAAAATCTTTTTTTCGATTATTTTAATCTTTTGGTTCTTACTACAGTTTGTTTAAAAAACGATGGAACCATGGCTTCGACAATCTGTATTTGATCTATATTGTGTGTAAACACTTTTCAGAAACTTTATTTATGTTAGAGATTACAGAGTGATGTTAATTACACGGACATTTTCACCGTGAAATTGATGTTAAAAGTAATTTGCTTTAACTTGAATGTAAATGCCCTTCCTTTTATAAGGGTCTGTAGTTTGTGAATAATTTTCGTTCATCTATGCAGTCATCATATATATATATATATATATATATATATATATATATATATATATATATATAATCTTCAGTCTTTTAACGTCCGTCGTTGGACAGAGACCTTCCCCAGGATTCACCACAATCCTCTTTCATGGTCGTCGTGGAGCCAGTATTTCCGTAAATTTGTCCAGTCCATCTCTTTATCTAGTGTTCTATCGGCCTCAGTTTCTCATGTGATCTCAGGGGATCCATGTTGTGAATCATGATATCCATCAGTTGTCTTTCATTCTTGCTACATGTCTGTCCATTGCAATTTGATATATGTATTGTGATCTGCTCAATGTAAAGTTTGTACATGTGAACCGACTGATCAGCGATCAGAAGGCCTCACTGTAAATGGGCAAAGAATAGGAGAGAACGATGGGATCGGAATCATTCGTGTAATATATTATCCTGAAAACTGTCCCCAAAGGAGAGCAAACAATTCTTTCAACCTTTTGCTTTTGAATTTTGTTTTTTTTTATCCAACATTTTGTTTTCGTGTTTCTTTACCTAATTTCGCTTGCGCAGCATCGCCATTCCTGCAGGTGGATCAATATATACGGAGGAAATGAAAAACCCGTCTTTCTTACTCGGAATCACAGCCATTATTCATGTCTTTGACATTCTAGCCAGGTGTTGGTTTGTTTTTTTTTTCTTCCTCCTTTCGTAGACTGTCAGCAAAATGGAAGAAAATCATGGTAAAATCGGGCATCTACACTGTTTATCCACCCCCCACATACACACATGTGTGCACATACATATAAGAAATCCATAAAAGAAGAAATGTGAATACACAAAAAAATACAATGGATGACATGAATTTAGAAGCTAAATTGTAAAAAAAAATATCATTCTGAAATAAAAATGATAAGATTATGTACCTTCTGTATGCCAAATGATACCTTCACCGTGTATTGAAGGGAAACACTTTCCAATATAGTATAACACAGATTATAACTATTTTCGTCGGATCATATATATTTTCTCCTAATAATAAAGTTGTCTGCATTGAAAGAAATAATTAAGAAGATATAGACCATGAATGAACAAAGAATAAGAATTTAGAGTTTGGGTTGATGTTTAGGCCTTTGCATTACCGTTTGAAGTCTATATCAACGGTGAGAGCAACTCAACTTTCCAGTATAACAAAATGCAATTGATCATAATTTCTGTGATATATATATATATATATATATATATATATATATATATATATATATATATATATATATATATGAACTGTAAAGAGTGAGACGGACTCGGTAGTAAAGTGTTTAGAAGTAAGGTTTATTTATCCATAGATGTTAATGGTCAAAGCATGTTTTGGGATTCTTCCCCATCTTCAGTGGTGTGTGTTGTATGAGTATGTGTTTTTAGGGTTCAAAGTTTCAATATGGAACCAGTCCACTATCAGAAGCTTTGCCTTGTGGGTAAATATTTCATAAAGGCTGCTGGAGGCATCCTACTGTGTGAGGAAAAGTCCAGCTAGTGATGAAGTCTTTGGTTCAGCAGCAGCAGTTGGTTTTGGAGAGGGCAAAGTGTGTCAGGGTGGGAGGGATGTGATGTGGAGGTAGATTTTTTTGGTACGTTAGGGATAGTATGAATGAAAGGGTGATGAGGTTAGGGAAGTACATAGGTATCAACCTTACAAGTTATCAAAAATGTGTCAGCTATGATTCGGATGAGTGATATAACTGGCTAAGGTAGATTTTTCTGTGTCTGTGTGACTTTGGAGCTCCCAGTATTGAATGTATCTAGGCGGGGGGTAGACGTGGGTGTGAGGATATTGTTCGTACGAGTTTTTTGAAATATATATATATATATATGTGTGTGTGTGTGTGTGTGTGTATTGATTTGTGTAGGAACTACTCTTTCAACACGTCATGTATGAAGAGAGTGGTTTTCAACTTTGTCACGATAGACTAACACGTCGTTGCCATCAGGGTATTCTCAACACCTTAGCAGACAAACGGGTATCAGGAGCTCTGTCACGAACTAATCACAGAGGCCTGAAGTAACGTGTGATGTGGTATTCAGCCCAGAAACTTTTCTCAAGACGTACAGAATATAGAAACTTATGAAGGCGACATTTACACAGTACAAGATATCACTCAATGAGGTCTCATTTCCGACATTGAGTGACCCCAACAAAAATGTACGTCCACGCGTGCACATAAAGGTCATTTCTAGTTGCAAAGTTACATTGATGTTGCTCAAAAGGCTGTATACCCTCCGTAAATGATACAAAAATTCCTCCCAAGATAAATCGACAATAATCAATTAAAACGCTCTCTTCAATCTAGCTCAAGTTTACTGGAGTTCAGCATCCAAGGATTAAAGTCACCGAACTCATCGAACACTGTAGTAATGAATTGTAAGACGACTTTGGTACCTACAACTCTACAGTGATGCAGAAACATAGATATTTCTGAAGATTTTAAGAGTATACCATCATGTTCGAATGAAGCGAAACTATTCATTTGAAAATGAAAAAAGTGATTACAGTATTACCAGTGCATTTGGTGGCTTGGCTAACAGTTTACAGCACGTCATATCGAATTGACAAGATAATGTTCTAACTCTAGCTGCAAGTTATGTTCACTTAAAACTAATTCCCTTAGGAAAAGCATGTATCGATATCTCCTATCCAAGCTTATCTTTTGGTAAATAGCAATGCTGACTGAAATGAAAATGAATTTGTATATACGCCTGACAAATCTGCCAAAGAAATGGTCAACTCTGATTTCCATCTCTGATACAAATACCTGTTCGATAACAGAGGAAACTGCAAATTGTAATTAAAGAGGTTAATCCAATCGAATTATTTTTTGAAAAATCACCAGTCAGTGACATAATCCTTGATCATGATAAGCAGATTGATGTGTAAAAATAAAATGGCACATGCTTCACTTTTTTTCTCAATAATGTACATTGTATTTTTTGTTCGTAAATGTGAATTTCAGGTTTTATGGGAATCATCCATTACTTCGATAATTTTTCTGAAAGTTGCTTAGAAGATTGGAAGAGACCACCAAATGAACAGAATAAAAAGGGAAGGTGGCTGGACTAGATAACTTCATCATCGATCGTCTCAAAAAAGCTCGTGATTAGTCATAAAGAATTAACAATGTTATTCAATGTACCTCTCAGGAAAGTCAAAGTTTCAGAAGGTTAGAACACCGCTATCGTAATGCTGTTACATTTTACCCTAGTGATCGTCAAACCAATTACCGGAAACTTAATCTCAGGGACAAGCCGGCATTAGAAGAAGCCATTTGGCTATTGCTCGTTCGATAAATCAACTGAAAGATATAATCAGTGTGCATTTCGTTATGACATCTGTTGACTTGGAAAAAAAAGCTTTTGATTTAATAAAAATCTTCAACATCATTGATGCAACTATTCAGCAAGACGTCGACCTTGTTTATGCCAAAATCGTTCACCATACTCACAGAAACAGCAGTTCTTTTTCAAGGCTATATAAGGAATCTGAGCCCTTTCCAAGGTGACACCAGGTGATACTTACTCACTCAAACTTTCACAACTTAGCCGAGGATGATCATAGGAAACTTATAGTGGAACAGAAAAGCCAGAATGATTCGATGGCGGCATTGTCCTTTCTACTGTATACTTTCATGGTCCAAAAATGAAATTGCACTAACTGGATGGAGGAAGCATGACAAGCGGTGTCCAAGTGAACTTCGGTAAAAAAAAAAAAAAAAAATTGAAAACAACGATAGAACAACTAGAATCATAAACATGGAAACAAAGAAGGTAAACTGAAATATCAACCTACGACAATGAATCTCAATTGAATCAGCTTTGGAATAAATCAAATAAATATTTACTACGTAATGTCTGCCGTTTCAACCACGGTTGCTATGCAACCAGAGTTATGTCAGGTGGAGTTATTTTTTATGGGTTACTCCTATTTTCCCCACATAAAGCCCTGACATTATGTCGCATTTTGCTCTTGTGGAAGAGTAGATGAATGGATGCTTTAGCAACCCAAGTCAAATCTGTTTGAGCAATTTTTGATGAGTGTCTCCTATTTTCCCCACGTAAAGTACTGAACTTGTGTCACATTCTGCTCTGATGGGATAGTAAATTGATAGAACTCATGTACATTTTTTTTCTTTTTCAGCATAGATTGGAGTGTAGTATTTATGCCACAGCACAGCCCTAGGTGCTGGTAATGGCACCTGCCAACCGAATAGTCAGGAGATCATGTTTTTGTGTGCGTCAAGGCCAAAGTGCGTAGGTACAATGCGTTAGCCAATGAGGGTTCACTGAACCTGCTTATTGTTCCGCGCATTCGGAACCTTTGGGTTACTTTTCTATTACTTTGCTCAGCTGCAGGGAAGCAGTTCGCCCCTAATTAATGGTGTCCCAATGCACTCAGAGGGCTCGTCCTGACACTTTCTTGACTGATGGCTGGAACTATTTTCGACGAGTATATACATATATATATATATATATATATATATATATATATATATATATATATATATATATATATATATATATGTATAGTTCAACAACAGGGTCAAAATGGCTGCGAGCAACAAAAAACAAACACTAATATATATATATATATATATATATATATATATATATATATATATATATATATATATATATATATAAAGTTCTATTTGGTCATCATCGACAGACTTCTAACGAGTGTTGTTGGACCTCTAAGATCCTGGGCCCTTCTCTATCATGGGATTATGCTATTCAACTTTAGTAGTTCTTCATCGAATCTGATTAAATCGAATTCTTTGGAATTTATCTACAAATAACAATGATAATGATAAGGATGATAATAATAATGATAATGATACTGTGGGCGTTGCAGACCTAATATTTTTTAACCTGTTTACAAAGTCTTGCCATCTCATATTTTGTCGGCCACAGTTTCGCGTATAACCATTTGGAATCCATGCTGTGAGTAGTGATATCTATCGGTTGCCTAACATTCTTGCAATATGACCATTTGAGTTTTTTTAATGGATTCGATGATATTCCTGACTCCTGTTTTATCTCTCAAATACTGTATTGTCTAGCGATCTTTCTACGTGAGGTTGAGCATGGTTTTCCTGATACAAGTTGCATGGTTCTTAATTTGAGGATAAATTTTTCAGATGAATCCAATGTTTCTGATTCGAAATAGACTATTAGGAAGATGCACTGACTGTAATCTCTCTTTTTGTAATTGGGTGCTCTTGATCTTGAAAATTGACCTTAGTTTACCAAAATCTTACCATTTTGGTGGGCTTGTTTGCTTGATTTAAAAAGAAAAATAGGGGTTCAATATAAATATGCTGCCCTAAGTGGATGTATTGGCAACAAAATCTCATAGCAAAAACTACTAGAAGTTCATGAGTAACTCAAATAATTCCCTAATCTATTGGACTCAGAGTTATTTCGATGCAAAATGAAATATCTTGATGCTACAATATCTGATATGATGTTTCAAAAATAGAAGGGTTTTTCTCTTGATGTCATGGCTTTCCATAAAAAATGAACAACAAATGAACAGTTACACACACACACACACACACAACACACACATATATATATATATATATATATATATATATATATATATATATATATATATATATATATATAATATATATATATATATATATATATTTATATATATATATATATATATATATATATATATATATATATAGAGAGAGAGAGAGAGAGAGAGATATAGATATATAGAGATATAGATATATATATATCCTTTTTTTATCTTCCCACGGCTACGAAATATCTTCTTTTTTGAGGGTTAGTTTGCTTTGAAGTTGCAGATTAATGATTGAAAATAACTCAAACGCTATAATTGACAGAGCTGTGGGACTTCAAAGAAAACTAACCTTGGAAAAGACCAATGATGGTCAAAAATACAAGAAAATTAGAAATAACGGAGAAAATACATCATGGATATCTGGAAAAAAATTCAACTCCTTTAAGGCTTTGAATGACTTTTTTTCCCTTGACCTTCCTCGTTATCGATTTTTGCTTGATATCCACATTTTCTTTCACTGGAATGGATATTTTTTCAGATGAAAGAACGATTAATGATATATGTTCACATGTGTGAGTGTGCCTGTGTCTTTGTGTGTTCGTTTACATTTGTGTGAAGTAAAACATAAACGATATGCGTGTAATGGTCGGTAATGTGAGTTAAATTAGGATATTCTTCTGCATGTAGAAACACACTCTCTCCAACAATCGTGTACATTTCCACGTCCAAGATGTGCATACATGCAATATTCATACATGTGCATGCACAAACATGCATATATATATATATATATATAGTATGTGTATGTGTGTGTGTGTTCGTTCAAATCCATGTACATTAATCAGTATTTTCCTCATCATTATCTATCAATTTATCCACAAGCAAGGATAGAACCATTGAGTAAGATAGTAATGTTGCCATGTACCAAATTACCGCTTACACAGTCCCTCCACAAAACTTGACTGAGATGTAACTGGCACTCAAATTATCGTCATTCGCTGTACATTGCTCTCGTTTACTTACTCATGGATTCATCCGCGTCCAAGAGTACTTGTTCAAAATCAACACAGCCTGGCTCAGAGTTAGTACACTGCTAACTGAGTCTATTTTCCCCAGCTATTAGAAACCTCCAATCAATTGGTTTTGTAACTGATTGTGCATATCAAACGCTGATTTGTACGATCAACTTCTCTGGAGTCATTTTACGTTCTTCCACTGTTTTGCCTTTCTATAAATGATCAACTCAATTTCGATAAAAAAAAAACAAAACTATTTCTGTTTGTTTTCAAATGAAAGATACTAGAACAATAATTATGCAACACATTTACAGAGAAAGAGAACGAAGGAAATATTTCTTCAAACAGTATTTTGGCAACTATTCAATTTCGTTAATAACAACAAGTTCATTGGACTTGGAATTGTCATTTGTTCTCATTAGCCCGAGGATTATTTTACTAGCAAAATAAAAATAAACTCTCATTATGTAAGCTATTGAAAGAAGTATGCTTTTAATGATTCTTTAAAATCAGTAATTATTATGATGCCTTAAAGACATGAATATTGCTCACGTCGACAATAAAGCATTTTTATTTCCCGACATTCAATTAATAGTTTCAGATAGACCTCTAATTATTGAATGTAACGGACAGATCGATAAATAAATGTATAGATAGTAGAATAGTCTCAATTTGTGACAACTATCAGTGGAAATTTATATATATATATATATATATATATATATATATATATATATATATATATATATATATATATATATTAGCAGTTGTTGACAATTTGAATTCCATTGTTACATATATATATATATATATATATATATATATATATATATATATAGCTAATGATCGGTGTTCAAATTGGAATCGAAATCATCATTTTTATTTCAGTTTTCAGTGGTAGAAAGCAGTTTGTTAGTCTGTTTTTGTTGCAAAGATTATTTTGCATATCACAAGACCATTAAACTATGTGCTGATTTAAAACAAATATGGGAGATGTCTTCACTTTTCAATTCATTCTCCTGTTCTTTTTCAAGTGCACGAACAAAACTGTGAATGTTTCAAAATTATATTCACTTATGTATATTAGAAGTTATTTTATGGTTATTTCCTGGCTCTGAATGAATAATTTATTTCTATGGTATTCATTAAGCACAGATCAGTATAGGATAAGTACTGCAAGTGTGCTACGCCTTAGTAACTGGCACAAACGAAACTGACTTGGTGCAAAACTACGAGAGAAGATAGATCTTAAACTATCAGGACAATACTTTTTTAATTATATCCCTTACGTGAAGAAAGAAATCGCTAATACCTAAACCCTTTCCCCTGACCGAAAACCCAACCGTTTATTCTGCCTTGAGACTGGAGTTTGTTGTCTGTTGTATGCAGTGCTTAAATCAATGTTGTCAATATATATATATATATATATATATATATATATATATATATATATATATATATATACACATATATATATATAGACATATATATATATATATATATATATATATATATATATATATATATATATATATATATATATATATATATATATATATATATGTATGTATGTATATAAAACATTTTTTACCAATATACTTGATTGAAAACGACCGGAAAGTAATGCGATTCCTGTTATTTTAACAATTGTGGAGACTGAGAAAAAATGATGATGAATTATTTCCGACCGTTCCTTTCTATTAAATGTGGTACTTGATATTCGTGCAACATGGCGACACACATAGGCAGAAGATATTCCTATCTTGATCGAAGATATGACAGATGTTGAATGATTTAGATCGTATCTCCTAAATCAAAGTTCTTCTTCCAAGTTCGGATTGTTTATTGTTCTATGATTCCTACGGGTAATTATCCATCTTGTTTGGCAGTTCAGATTATATAATGTATGTGCTAAGATTGCAGTAGAATGCAATCAGTCCTGAGAAATGAGAAGTGTGAATCTGAGACCAGCACACCAGAATATCGTGGATATAGATGCATTGGACTAACATCCTAAACTTAAGCATTATTAGGAAGTTGGGGGGATCTTTGTTCCAGCATTAGACCTGCGAAGGTCCAGAATGATGATGGTTTTTGAAAAGCGTGAAAGCTGAAGGCCTTTTTCCGGTTTATGTCGTTTTTTTTCTCTTTCTTGGTGGGAGGCAAGTGCATTGCATTTTGAGAAAATGAATGGTTTTGAGCAGCTGCAATCGAATTGTTGATTCCAAATAACAACCATTGATAATGAACTTTTCTCTATGGATTGGTGTCTCTTGCAACCCAAACTTTATTTAGATACATGCATTGCAAAACGCTCACGCACTCTATCTGAGCACACATACACTAACGCACAAACACACAGTCACACATACTAACACACAAAAGCAGAGCAAACAAATAAGAGTAAAACACTTTACTTCAATCAAATTGAATTATTATTCACCATTATCATCATCTTTTTGAAGAAGTATTTACTCTCATCTTATGAAGTATCAAATTAAGATGATTCTTTTACTCAGGATCTGTAATGATTATTCGCCATGATAGACTGACAAAGATAAGGTATGTTGAAAAAAAGGTGATAAAAAAACAAAAGATGATTAGGGTACCAGTAAATAGTAGTTAAAATTGATAATAGTGTTTCTCATTTTGAATGATATATAATCATGACGAAGTATGATAACTGAATTCCTTCTGATAAATTTTCTCATTTATCTCATTTCCTCCTCTTTAAAGAAAATGGGAGTGAGAATGGATATGAAAAACGAGTATACATAGCTTTTTTACTATGACTTTATTTGTATTGTTAAACACAAAAAAAGGAGGTTCACTTGAGCAGTTAGAATTAAACGAAGAGGTAATAATGCAGTATAACAAATTACAATCTTTACGGCTAAACTGTTCCCTACCCAAACAATATCTAATTGTATGCAACGTGACCTGCACACACGCAATTATCAAAAGCAACTGATCAAAGCAAGATACGTCAGTTCAACCACGTCAAACAAAACAGTGATGAGACAGAATTAAAACCTCCAAGCTGAACATTAGAGTCATGATATTAATTCGAAACTAAAGGCTTAACGAGATTAGGCATTATAAGGATTTTTCGAGCTATTACGACGGATTTGGGATCAGATTTTACTGAGCGCCAGTATCTCAACAAACGGCCTTTACAAGTTTATATGCGTTATCGAGCGTAACATAAAGACTGGTTTCACCCTAAAAGTTAACAGGATCACCACGTTGGGACTCCCCGCTATACAAGGGATTTCTGGATGGTCAGCAATTTGTATTGATGAGGCTTGTCGTTACTGAACTCATTGGTTGTACATGAACTACTATAGCAGCGATTATTACACTGTGAATGATGAGTCTAGAGAGGATATTTCAAATAAAACAGTTATAATTTGCCACACTTATGGATTAATGTCTGCTGCCCACTTAAACGCTTGATTGCTACACACAACGTGAGAGACGTCGTTATCAAAACAAACAAAATTCAGAGAAGGTACTTGGGGTCAATGGAGTCTAATTGAACATTTTATAGGTCGACAGTATTAGCTTATAATTGTCATTAAATGCCCATCGCACTGGTAACGATTTCCTCTTTTGTGGTCATTAAAAGTGAATAGTCAATGGTAATATCCCTCTCCCTCCTGATCACTGCGATCAATTCTGATTAGGTTAAAATAACCTCAAAAAGAATTTCACTCAGATGAAAGGAAATTCTTGAAGTTGAGCAGTAGTGTGACTAATGATAATATTTGCCCCGCACTAAAGACGCATCGGTTTTTTCAAAAAACGATTATGACAAATCAATTTTACAGAATTGACTGAGAAGCCAACTTTTAGCAGGAGATCCGAAGACATTTTCATTTAGATTACCCTCAAAATGCGATCATCCTTTGAGACGAATAAAGAAGGACTTGCCATCTTTATGCCACAGATCATTCATATTAACATCGTAAATATCAAGATATCATACGTGGAAATGTTGCAGGCAAAAAGAAAAAAAGATACCGGCTCGATTTAGCTGATTTTAACAGATTTGCAGCAATATATTTCGAAAAGTAGTTGATGATAATTATCAAAATATATGGGAAAAATCCGTGAATAAGGAAATAAATCGTGGACTCCACCCAATGATTATTCACATCTTTCTTATCTAATGATCAAATGAAACAAAAACAAGACAAAAAGCAATCAAGAATCCAAATTTTGAAAAGACAATTAAAGGGGAAGTAGAGAGGGGGAACAAGAGAAACAAATTATGAAGATATTGAAATGGTTTCGAGTAATTCTAATTCTTTCCGTGATTTGCTGCCAATATTTCCACTGATGATAAATGTCTGGGAATAGAATAAAATCTCTATAATTTTCTCCGTTTTGCAAATGGCAATGTTGTTTGACGAAGTATTTCAAGAAAAAAAATCAGTATAATTGTATATTTTTTCTTTATTCAATATTCCACTGTTGGCACAGGTAATAGGACTTGAAAATACTCGATATTTAAACAAATAACATTTCGCTATGTGGTGGGGGGATTGTGTGTTATTCAGAATTGGGTGTATTCTTTTCCTTGTGAAATATTCGCTGAACATTTGTTTTGGATAATGGAGTAATCTTTATTTGGTCAAATGTTTATAAATGCCTCCTCTTTTCAAAATGTCATTGATAGTTTTATTGTATCGAAGCTTGGAATTCGAAAACATTCATGATGCTGTCTTAAAGTCAGAAAATGTGAGAAAGATTGTTTTAATGTTGATAAATATATGCACTAGATTCTATCAGGTAATCTTAAAACAAAATATGTAAAAAGACGCACGGAAATTTAGCCCTGCTTAGTCCAGCAAAAAATCAAAATACTGGAGCAAGATATTTGCCAACAATTCCTTTTTCTGCATACTGGTCCTTGACATATCATAAACCAATAATTTGAGGGATAAAATCTTGCTCTTCAAATTAATTATATTATTTTCTACTTTATCCTGATTACAAGTCAAATGATGTAAGGACAATGTTTTTGTTTTTCTCAAGAAAGCGTTATGGACTGAGATAAATATCCAAGCGTAGACATATCAGTGTTTTTTCATCGTGCATATCCATATATGGCGTATGTGTAATCTATATTCCTTTTCTTGTATATGCATGTCTTCTTTAATTTTTCCATATAATCCTTCCTTAATTTTGTTGCATTTTTTTTGTCATTTCTCAGCAGTTATTCCCCTTTTGTTTGCAGATTCTCATCCGTCATTCTGTGCATTTAATACGCAAACATGCGTTCAAACGGATACAAACACAAACTTCCCTCACATGCACACATACGCACAAATACACACACATAAATATTTCACAGCATAAACAATCAGATGATGTATTGACATCATCTGATTGTTTATGCTTTATTTCTAAAATGTGTAAATTATATTTTCTATCGTCGTATATGATTTTTTTTTCACTATTCTTGTGTTTTCTATGTTTTGGTGCATTTATCATATTTTGTTTGATGCTTCACCGTCAATGTCTTCATTTTTGAGTACACATACGCACTCCTACATACATGTATATATTAATGAATCACAAGTACAACGATAATAAAGTAAGTGGTAATGTTGGATAAACACACGACAATACACTGATGCTATCTTATAGACACAAGTGCGCGCGCGCACACACACACACACACACACACATACACACACACACACACACCCACAAAATAAAATCATTTGGAAGGAATGAAAAAAGCGTAATCAAAAACGAGAGGGCCAACCTCATTGTCTGGACTGTTTCTACGTTCATCTCTGTAGTTGACTGTTAGCACTGAAGGACCTATTTCTTTCCGTCTCTCTCTCTCTCTCTCTCTCTCTCTCTCTCTCTCTCTCTTTCTCTCTCTCTCACACACACACACACCCACATATATATATATACATATATATATATATATATATATATATATATGTTTATTTCAAAATGTCAGATTTTAATTCTTAACGCGGATTTTTCCATCGTTCACGAATCTGTTTCCCTTATTTTACTTTGTTTCTTGATCTGAACAACCCATATCACGATTTCCTTTTTGTTGCCAAATCATCTCAACGCAAAAAAAATTCAGAACTAGAAAACTTGCTGCATATCATCATATATTCGCCAGGCGTCTTGCTTATCTCGATTGGTTGTATCATTTGAATATATATATATATATATATATATATATATATATATATATATATATATATATATATATATATATATATATATATATGTATGTATGTAATATACGTGTGTGTGTGTGTGTGCACGTCAGCTAGTTTTACTTTTATTTCAATTTGTTGCACATCAGTTTCCCCAGTGCAGAGACAATTTTCACTCAATGTTAATCGACTCACCATGGAGATTGAATAATGAACGAAAGCAGGTGGCAACATTCAAAATTACGTGCATTTTTTTCTTGTCTTGGTATCAATTTCTTTGGAATTTCGTACCAATGTTATTTTGTATTTCACCTGCCAACGTCACACTTTTCGCTTTGTTCAGTAATATATCACAATAAATCTAGTGTATATATATATATATATATATATATATATATATATATATATATATATGTGTGTGTGTGTGTGTGTGTGTGTGTGTGTGTGTGCATCTGTGCATGTGTTGATGTGTGTGTGTGTTCAATAAATACAATGAAATAAATAGTTTAAGGGAATACAAATTCCAGATAAGTAAAACAAAAAGAGATTTCGAAAGAGACTGAAAAAAAAATGAAGTTTAGAAACAAGATAAAGTATATATATATATATATATATCAACAAGATAAAGTATATATATATATATATATATATATATATATATATATATATATATATATATATAATACACGAAAGAGCAAACAAAGATAATTTTTGGGTTTTCGAAAGGCACATATTTGCCCATTAAAGTCGACACAATGCTCACATAGATTTAAGGAAATATACCTAATGGCGTCAATGTACCTGAAACAACACTTGTGTCCATTGTTGTCTGTCAGATTTTTCGTTCGTTTTCCTAATACAAATCAATATCTACACTGATCTTCATCTGGAGACTTATTTCTTGCATCAATACATGACTTCATATAATGACAACATTTTCCACAATGCCTTATTTCACTCCAGATGAAACCAAAATAATCACCGTGGCTCTGTAACGGTAACATTAATCAATGATAGGGAAAGGAAGTGTTAAATAATATTCTTACCTGTTTCTGTACGTAAAAAAAAATTACTCTTAGGCGATTGAAACGAATCCAGTGCTCGCTTCTTTCCTAAATGTGTCCGTGTGTGCTTGCACATACCTTATAAATCGTCAGCTCGCGTCATCCTACGGCAGTGCTAGAAACAGAATTATAGAGCTCCAAAAGCCAGCTAAAACACAAAACACTTGCAGATCGAGTGGTCAACTATATATTATCTAAGATGACGTGTATTAGAGCACTGATACAAACTTCCTATTTCTGCAAAGCTTACAGTTGGAAGTAACTGTCAGATGAACAACAACTGCCATTCTTTATACAATGTTGAAAACTATTTGTATCAGTGAACACTACCTGTATATGTCCCGAAGGAGGGGTATCGATAATAGAGATCCTGAAAATCGACGATGTACAAGACTGTACACGACAAGCTTCGTGGGTTGAATTTCATTTACATTTAGTTTTGAACAATTCTATGTGTAACAGCATTTTATTCTAGTAATCGTTTCAAGCATAAACTTCCGTGGGGGGTTCCAAATGAGGTTTGCATGGATGGTATCGTTTCCATCTTTAAGTCTGGTTGTTTAATGGTTGTGTCCATTACGTATATTCACCAAGTATCAAATATTTATTTTCGACCTATTACATAGCAGTGACACTAGTCCAAAAAGGGAAACAAACTGATATTACGGTGAAGGTGTCCTTAACACATACAAATATTTTGAACACATCTTTCAATCAGAAACGTTGACGCTACTTTCCTTAGTAAACTCCCAAACAAATATTATCTGTTGAGGTTCCCTCTTATTCGACTTGTATACCTCTCTTAACATTCACCTCAGCACACATCTATGATCGTGAAGCTATTTAGACTGAGTGGATTTATGATGTCTTTTTTTCTGGCCTTCAAGATTCAGGTGAAATAATCATGATCTGAATATATATAGGAGCTAATCATCGGAATGGAAGCAGTTTTATTATCTCTTATCATGATTAAATGAAAATAATAAAGGAGAAGGACAAGAGAGGTTATTATGATAATTATGTTTTCAATTAAATAAAGATACATCGTCCATCGAACTAATCTTTTGAACTCATATCAAACCTGATTTTCACTTAGATATTTTATCTATATCTGGAAGAAGTTCAGGCATATACATGTGTTCAGTCAAGGCTATAATGACGGGGTAGATACAGAAATTTCCCTGCGATTATCTCCCTTGAATCGTAATGATTTGTGGATTGATTTCCATTCGATTTTTTACGTTAATAGGGATGGCAGTGGCATGTACTCTCTGAATGCCTCTCAGTTTTCCACTCGTCGCTATAATTAGTTTTTTTTTAAATCTTTGCTTGTTAGATAAACATTGCCTTCAAATAATATTCAGAAGAAGTGACCATAACCTTCTTAGAGTAGTTGATCTTGCATCATGATGAACCTTACTATTTACTCACATGAGCAGCTGGTCGCAAACGGGCAGGAAATTGAGGGTCTGAGTTGATATTCCTGGAGCATATCGTTGTAAATAATGGAATGAACATGAACATATTTGCTGACACTTTCATCTCCCATGTTTCCTTTACAAAAATCATCTATCTTTACCACTTTTATGCATACTGACCGACATTAACTCTCCTCATATCATTCTCGAATATGATTTTTATCATTGCACTTCTTTTTGATTACTTCTAGCCATCAAAACTGGAAGAAGTGTGTGATCCATTCGTCAGCATGCTGTCCACACAACATGAATGCACACAAAAGAACAGATTGAACACCAGGTATACATTTAAGGGAAATAACACGTAGCTTTTAATAAAATGTTTTCTTCGTGTTGCAGTCAACTGTGATCAGGTTTATAGTTATAGTATGACTATGGTTCGAATGCTATATGCGCTCTCTGATTGTCATATGATATCTATGTAGCTTTTTTTCCTGTTTATTACCATTCACTTTTTTTTCATACATTACAGTTTTATTTCCTTGCAAATACTGACAAAAGAACGCACACAGAGTGCATACTCCCGCCAATGCCATTATCATTTAAACGAGAAGGAAAAGCATTTCATATACAGATGAAGGGTAAGTAACTGCAACAAAATCTCAAATCGGTCCTCAGATTTAATCAGCTCTTCACAGTCTATGACGGACTCTTCCGTAAAATATCGATTAAATGCATCACGAAAATTTTGATGCACTGTATGAAAAGATGATCCGATACATGGAAAAATATAGATATATTTCTCAATCGATGAATGGATCTGTTCCAATGTTGAACTAATTGTCAATAAACTAACCATGGTCTACCTTTACAGAAAATTTCTCCAACACACATAGAGCATATTTTGGGATCGTGTGTGTGGAGAAAAACTGACGTAAAGAGAGATGAATGTGAATGCATTTTCTTCTTCCCATGTTTTCGGCAGAATAATAAGAGAAATAATGGAGAAGTTGAACTGAATACCACTGAATAACCTCAGTGTCATGTATAACTTATATAGATTTATCATTTGTTCATTCATAACTCATGATCATCATGTCAGTTTCATGCATATCCTTTATCCATTTATCATATTCCAGTGCCATTCATTTTCCTTTTGTTGTTTCTCTGGGCCTGGTTAAAAGAAAATGGCGGAATATCACGAACGCAGATTAGACACATGTCGTTCCTGTGCATTGTGGAAATTCACATCCGGAAAATGAGATAACAAACAGACGCACCAAGAGGTTTGATATTTGAGAGACAGAACCTTCACAAATTTTCTGCGTCTTTTTTAAATGATAAGAAAGCTCCTACTATAGTCTTGGTCTATGATCAAGAGAAAAAGTTTACCAAATCTATGACAAATTGAGTAAGAGAATGTGTCAGAGGATTGGAAGAATTTGCAGGGACCCAGCTGATTATGATTCAACCTATTCGAGTTATATAGAAGGATCAAGTTTTGGACATCGATGTTCAATCTCTAATTTTCAATATTTTTTGTAATTTATATTGAAGGAAAAAAATATGGATGAATGAAAGAATTGGGGCGCAGAAGAACATAAAATGAGTGAAGAAATGGAAGGATGGATGCATAAAAGAATGTAAAAAATATACAAGAAGGGAAACATGGATGTATGGAAGAACAACGAAGGAAAAATAGAAGCCAAAAAGAATAGAAAAACAGAAACTTGAAGATGAAAAGAAATAAACATGAAAGAATAAAAGAGAAGTTTTATAGATAAATGAAAGGTTAGAAGTATGAAAGAACGAAAGAAGCAGAGTTTGCCAAAGAAAAAAAAAGGAATGCTGGACCCCAAAGAAAATGAGGGAATAAAAATTAGATCGAAAGGGAGTAAAGAAATAAAAAACAAAAATATAAAATTGAGTCATAATAAAAAAAAACGTAGAGCAAAAAATGCTCCAGATAAAAGTCTGAATTACTCGGAAAAAAAAAGGCAAAAGGAAGTATCCACTAATTTTCTGGTTTGTTAGTATGAAATCCAAATTGGTATCTGTTTTTTGTAATAATTTTATGCACTTGTTTCAACATGAAACAAAAACAATTGTTCACTAAGAAACACATTCTGCTGACATAATCACATTAAGGCATGAAATGAGATGCTTCATCACAACAGCAACAATTATTTTTTAAGATTTTAGTTTCCACCACTTTAACGTTGTGTTTTCTTTTTTATGTTTTTTTCCTTCAAGGTTTTTTATTTCAATTACTGCATAGAACGGAAACTACTGTTCACAGGGGCATTGTACCTAATAGATGGAAAAATCTGCAGAATACCACTTTTTTTCTATCAAACAAAGGATTATTCTCATAGTTATGCTTCCAAGGTTTAGTGCTTTCATGTCAATGGTAAACCCCTTTATTCCTTTGCAGAAACACGAGATAGCTTTTAAACGCGCACATTAGAACAGTGAGGGATGATTCAAACCTCATCTATATACATATATATATATACGTAAAAAAGACCAATTTTCAGCAGTTAATGATGCATGTGATAATAATGAGTCTGAAAATGGTCGACTACTAGACAAAACAATTTCTCAACTCCTCCAAGGATAATCGTATGTCGAAGCCGGTTCTTTTGAAGCGGTGGTTGGTTGATTGAGCTTAAATTCTGATACTATCCTTTAGTGCGTTTGTCTGAATTCAAATTTGCCTCTCTATACAGGTTGCCCCCCCCCAATACCAGAAACCCAGGTCAAACCTGTTCCTCGTCCTAAGCCGAGGGACTTACCAATCCTTACTAGGGTCATGGTTTTAAATGACGTTTCTGTAAGCAATTTTCTTTTATAAAATAATGATACAATAAAATATTTTTATCTATATTATCCAACTTTGAGCTTTGATGAAACATCACAAAGCGGTATGCTGCCTAAAAAAAAAAAAAAAAACTACTTCATAATCCAGAAAACAAAAAAATTAGTATTTATCCTGTGATCTCTTTCCCACTTTCAAATGAATGTTTTCTTGAGCAACTCAAACATATCAAGGAGTCGTAACCCTCCATGAACCTGATTATTTCTCACGGACTTACAACGGGTCGAAAGTAGCCTATTCATTTAGCCTCTGCAATATATTGATTGGGCCTATCTACACGTCGTGTTATAAAAGCAGAACTAACAAGGTTCACCCAGGTTAACCTGAAATAGATAAAAAATATAATATGATGGATAGATTTATTATGATCCGAATGAAAACGGTTCGTATTTTTTTAATATTAGCAATCAAAGAAAGCTGGCGCCTTCAAACATCTAAACTGGCATCTTTGTATCAAATGAGCTCCAAATCATATTAAATTTCACTGTTTATCTCGGTACATGATGTATTGTCTGTGTTGTCATATCACCTATAGAATCACCCTTTATGTGCCACTCACACACACTCACTCACACACACACGTACACACACACACACACACACACACACACACACATATATATATATATATATATATATATATATATATATATATATATGTATGTATATGAGAGAGAGAAAAAGCAAAAAGAAAACGGCTTTTTATATTGACTTTGAATCATTTTTTGAGCATATCAGGCAAAACATGAAAAAGGTTTGCTATACGTTCACAGCATAAGACACTTAAGCTGAATAATATATGAAGACTCATCGTGTTAATATCGAACTGATTTGATGTAAACATACAACTGACGAAAAATGTTTTTATGATTGTCTAGACATGGAACATTATAAGGTCATTACATTTTCTGACATTGATTTTATGTTTGCTATATCTTTTCGGCTTGAATTTGATATATGGGCCTTTATCACCACGTTAATTGCTATTCGGACTAAACAATATGTATTATATACACAAATAGTGATGCAGAATCAGTTTGCCATGAATTTATCTTGACATGGAGTGTTAAAAAAATCATGAACCTAATTTGCCTAATAACTATTGGGGTTCTACGTGTACTTCATGGAATTACAGTCCTTACCTGAAGGGTTTTGTCTAAATGTGATACATAGATTAAAAAAATGTGACTGGGTGTCTGCTACCATGGATGGGGTGCCTATTACAGATATATAAGGCAATCCCAAAAATATCATTGTAACTATCTCAACCAATAAATTGATTTATAATTGTCTTCAGAGGAGGCATTATCCGTCAATTCATGACATTGACTTTTCTATCTAGTAGCAATCACAGTTGTCCAATGCCAAGAAAGACTGACCCCCATGAAAATAACACCTTTATTATCATACAGATTCATTAAAAAGCCAGTAAAATTATTCATGTATCAATTTGCATTGCATTGTAACCCTCCGGGCAGAAATGATGGCGTGCGCTTATCATGTGCATGTGATTCTCCTATCAATATTTCACGCATAACATGGAAATGGTTAACGCTGAAATATAAGAAACAAAATCAATAATAGCGTAGATCATTGGGGTAATTTGTGTTGATCCTAATGCTTTGGCTCACTGATCTATGAATTTATAAACAGATGATATGCATATTCTGACATCACAAAGCTGTAACAATCCCCATATTGAGCAGAACACCATCTTTGGAGATACAAAACCAGAATACCTATAATCATCTCCAGGAACATCCTCTTAGTCAAAAGATGTCCTGAATTCCTATAAGATGAGAAGTATCAACTTTGTTCAGTTCAACATTATAACGATAATAAAAAAGAAATTGGTTCATTCCAACACATACAAGTACTTCAATCATGGCCGACGATTACTATCAGAGTATATATAAATATATATATATATATATATATATATATATATATATATATATATATATATATATATATATAGATAGATAGATAGATAGATAGATAGATAGATAGATAGATAGATAGATAGATGTTGTATAATGTAAATGGTTCATCTTAACACTTCCATAATTAATTGATAAAATAGCATCAAAACATTGATTTGTACAATACCTTTATAACACTAAGAGCTTAAAATGGATTGAAAACTAATAGGATAAGGATATACATGATAAAACTCATTAAACTAATCAACTGTTATCTCATCTGTGTAATCTTCGACCCACCTAAAAAAGGAACTGGCAATCTAAAAAAAAAGAAAAAAACATATCAAAAGGTGAATGAATTTTGGAAATAACTGGCCAGCAAACTCGTGGGGGTGTTTTGATGAAAAACACAGTGGGGAGTGCCACCAAGAACAATTATTTTGATACTCAGTGACCAATGGCTAGATATAATTCTGCTCCTTTAAAACCGACCACTCACTCTGAAAGACAATCCAGAAAGGATGGTGTCGCACTGTCATCTTTTAGCGTCAGACTGCAACTACGATTGAAATGGGGATAGCACCAAGAGAAAGAAGACTTCAAGCAGGACCAGTCGTTGCAAGTATATTTTGTTTCCATGTTATGGGCATCTGGTTCTACCGTTGTTTTATCAGAAGACAAATCAAACTAGTGTGGTCAATATGAGATACTTTCTGCTGTGATTAGGTCTAGCTATATCGGTAAAATTGTGTGTTCACAATAGCTTTTTTTCCCAACTGGGAAGTAAAGTTCAGGGAAGGAAAGTTTCAATTTGATATATAGATAAGATGATTCTATGTTCAGCTTGCCTTGGGTGAATCCCCAAGTTCACAGTATATTATTAATGATACACTTGCGATGCTTATCACTATTATTATATAGAGTTCGATTCTCACTGGATGCCCCAATAACGTATCTCCCAAATCAATTCGCATATTGAGTGTAAATATTGAATCCAAATATTCACTAAAAGTACCGATGTTTGAATTATGATTAAAGTAGCAATGATTAGCACCCGATGTTCGCTAATCATTTCTCCCCTGACCTACATCAGAAAAATTTGGAACTTTCAGTATATTTGTCCAAGGCTGCAAATGATCGTATGATAAGGTGGGAGCAACTTGAAATATTACGAATAATTGTGACTATCCAGACAAGAACGTTATTTAAAACCGATAAAAAATGGAGATAGTGCCAGATATCCAGGATAATTGCTGTCACCTGGTGACAAACCAGGGGAATCGGTGTCCGTGCGAATAGGAGCAAAATGTTAACCCGGGGGCTTAATCCCAATCTAATTGAAGCTTATTCATTCTCGAACCAAACTTTCAAATCATCTCAAGATTTGGAGCTGGGCTCACCGTCTGATTTTTTATTAGCAAAAATTTAAAAAAAACAAATAACTCTAAAACATACATTTCGGCCAACGTCATGCTGAAAATTACCATGCAAACAGAGAGCTGAGAAAAACCAAACTTGAGCCAGAAAATAATGAACCAGTGGATGATTTGATCGATATATCTCAATTTGCTAAAAAAGCCAAACACCAGATATAAAAGCAGAAAAAAGGAAAAGGGAAAAGAGAAAGACAGGGAGAGGAGGAAGGTAGGAAAAAAAAGAAAGAAAATAATTCGCTCAACTTGTGGTGACAAAAAAAAAAAATAAAAGAATTGAAGAAAAATATCTCTAACCAAAGAGAGAGAGAGAGAGAGAGAGAGAGAGAAAGAAATATTAAGAACAAAAAAAAAGATGTTCGTGGAGTTGAACGAGAAAACAAGGACAAACAATGATAAAGAGAATGGATATATATATATATATATATATATATATATATATATATATATATATATATATATATATATATATATATATATATTCCAAACATCAGAATGACCCTGATGGATAAGATTCTAACTTTTGCTCACAAATCAATGCATTTCTGATCTTAGAGTAAACCCATAACTACTAACGGCACACACACACACACACACACACACACACACACACACACACACACACACACACACACACACACACACACACACACAAAACATGCCGTCGAAAATTGGAATACCTACCAAAATATATTTAGTTCAGCAAGGAAAACGTCTACAAATTAATAAACCTAGCTCCCAAACACCATCATCCGCGAGCCCGTCTCATTCTCTGAATATACTGAAGCTGCCGTCAAGACTTTACACCCAGTTTGTGTTAATATCCTTGGAAAATGCATGAGTATATCTCTTTTGTCTTGTCTTTCATCTCGTTACAGATATAATTGCGAAGCAGACTTGGCTGCCAAACCCTGGGGGAAGCCAAATCAAGTGAAAGGCAACTAAACTGATAGCTTTTTTATTTCTAATTTCAGACTATAAACATTGAGGATAAAAAAACAGAATGTTGATAAACATAAGCAAGTAAGCATCATAATATATCCCTAAGAATTCGGTTCCAATCCTTAAAAAAAGTTGATTGATTTGATTTCGAATCATGTTATTGACGTAGTTAAGTAACTGCTGTAACATTTGATTCACAAAGTAGAAGTTAAAGAACAGATTCAATAACCGAGAAAAATTCGAAGGAATATAATGAAAAATTCAAGATTGTTTTTGTGCTTCAGTTGGGGAATCAAGAAGTGTGTCATTACAAAGGAAGTCAACTTTCAGAATTAATAATTATTAATGCAGGTTTTCAATTTTTTTGCAAACAGTCATTGATTGATTTATGATTCATTTGTCAATTCTTTTGTTAAAATATGTTGGCGGACTATCAACTCAAAGAAGTTTCAGGCATAATCAATATCCTTGAGGACGATGTCATCAGTTTGCACGCAGTCGGGGATTAAAATCTACTGGACTGATATGATATTATCATGGCTGAACCCCTTAGCAGAAGTAACAAGAACAAATATCCCAGTCTTTTATTATACTCACTGATTCCCCATCGTAAAATACGTTTTGGGGGTCAACCTACGGAAGTAAGCCCTGTTTAAAAAATATGGAATATATGTAGTATAAAATCAAAACCACATGCAAGCCATCATGATGACACACTATATGCTTGACGTGATTTATGTATTAAAGTGAAATGTAGGTTGTGTTTGATCAATACTGGTAAGGTGTCATGTTGATGTAACTGTTTTTTTATCTTCCAAAGGTTCATATGGTTAACAACTAATGATCCTGAAAAGAGAAAATTCATACAGTGTACCATGATAACAAAGTATACGTAAAAAATATATCCCTGAAGGAAATTACGTAATTTGCATTGACTGATGTTGGGAAATAAATGACGTGTGACAGTGTTTAAAACTTTAAAACTGTGTAACTTTCTTAACCTTCTCTCTCTCCCCCCTCTCTCCCCCTCCCACTCTCTTTACACACACACACACACACACACACACACATATATATATATATATATATATATATATATATATATGCGTCTGTTGTGTATGTGTGTATATGATACTGAGAGAAAGAGGATTAGTGTCGTGTAAATGTTGATAAGGTTTGGTTTGAATGATTATATTGCTCCGATTCACTAAGACAATTACATTTCCTGAACCACTGAAAAACATCTATCAGGGGGAAAACATACCTAACAATACATGCACATTCTACCACACACATGAATTGTTTCATGATAAATGCACGTGCAGGTCACGGTTAGAGATTTGAGAATAACACTCTGTCAAAAAGAGTATATATATAGATTTTGAGGGAAGCAAGTAGGAGTGGATAGCATTTCGCCGTAGAGACCAGCAGTGTGTGTCGGTGTGTGTCACGGGCTGACATTTGCAATTTGTTTCATGTCAAATCAAGTATTGAAAATGTATCATCCCAAATGTTAGATTATTTCAACACTGATTTCATTTGTATATACAATCAAGAGGGAGTAATAACAGAATTAAGCAGGTATCGTCCTCAAAATGAAGCTCGTTGTGCTTAATATGGAACGAGTGATTTCATCTCTCTAAGGATACCGCGCCTTTCCTTTTTACTGATTCATCATCTTGTTTCCAAGGGACTGGCTCTGAACGCAAGTGGCTTCCTGCTGAATTGTGTTGATGATGTCAGTGCAAGTATTAAACGCATACTTTGAAGAAACCAGTCGACCGACTTTTTATGACATGGCAGTTGCCTCCTGCTGTAAGAAATTCGGGCAGGATGTCACCTTTCATTGCCCCATTGTTTGTGAAACAAGGACAAAGGTCGCACGCCATCGTTATTCAGCAATACACACACCTGCAAATGCATTCGCACATATATCTAACCTCATCACATTACTATATATATATATATATATATATATATATATATATATATATATATATACATATACATATATTTATATATTTATATATATATATATATATATATGTATATACATATCATCATGCAGTCAATAAAATACCAAGTAAACTCATATATATATATATATATATATATATATATATATATATATATATATATAATAAATGAAAAAAATGTTTAAACATCAAATGAAAATGTGAATTATGCAAGCATAAGTAATTTACATCATCTGATTAAGATATTCTTCTCCATCCAAAGAGAAAATTCATTCATTCATAATCCAGCATATCCTTAAGCTGTTGGTTCGTATAACTTCCAATGTTCAAATTTGAAACTTGATATTTACGAAATATGACCATTTTAGTTTGTTGCTCTTATGACGTCATGAGATCTACTCATGTCATCAGGCGGGTTGGCTTTGGAATTTATTGTATCGAAAGTGATTAAGCAGCGTTGATAGTAGACTTTTTTTGTACCTGTTACGAATAACAGAATCATTAGAACACAGATTTGTAGGTTTTAATAACTACAGAGTGTGAGGGCTATTATATATATATATATATATATATATATATATATATATATATATAGAGAGAGAGAGAGAGAGAGAGAGAGAGAGAGAGAGAGGGAGAGAGAGAGGGGGAGAGAAGAGAGAGAGAGAAGAGATAGAGAGGAGAGATAAATAAAGAGACAGTGAGAGAAAAACAGAAAAAGAGGAATACACGCACTGACACTTCTGCACATACGTAAGTACTAAGATATACACTTACCAAAGAAATGATTTAGCAGGTACTCTCCAAAAGAAACATCACGGAACGTGATTGTAATTCTG
The DNA here is from genome assembly GCA_963457665.1 of Thysanoteuthis rhombus. Lineage (NCBI taxonomy): Eukaryota > Metazoa > Mollusca > Cephalopoda > Oegopsida > Thysanoteuthidae > Thysanoteuthis > Thysanoteuthis major. Next base: position 7,473,803 of record OY735202.1, on the reverse strand, counting down.
TATTAAACGGTAGAACCAAATGCCGCAAGTGACTCCAACAAACAAAAATCAATTACAACTGTTAAATGTGTCATATGATTGAATTTTGTGAATCGAAAAAAGAATCCAATTAGATTCAAATTATATAACCTAAAGAAATGATTTACATGCTTAATCATACATGTCAGATTGTTCATATGTAAACTCAAGTGCAACATTGGTGGTTGCATAACGACAGTGAAAATCATATCAGTAAAGCGAGTTCAAATTCTAACTGGGGCTGCTTATGTTTAGAGTTAAAGTAGGACAGTGTGCGTTCAAACCATGGGTAGGGCATTTTTGCAGCGATTTTAAGTGATAAAAATGGTGGAATAACGCATGATTAAATCACTGTTGCCGGTTCAGATTCTTTTTGCTTCTCAAGTCTGATGCACAAGTTTCAAACTGTTTCAGTAAGTAGCAATCTGAAGGGTAGTTGAAGCTGTAGCCAGTATGAGTGTTTTTCTCACCGCGCAAGCAAGCTCACGTGATATTCCCTGCCGATAGCATTTATGTACACGCAGACACACACACAAAATCGCATAAAATACACAGATATACAGTAAGAAAAAAAGCATGCAACTCCATTATGAATAATGTTTATTTGAAGATTAACTATTTGTTTGAGTGTCTGTATGCATCAATCTCCAAACACTGACACGAATAATAAAGCTAGAAATTGGAAAATTTTGTTTCGAAAAAATCCAAATTACTTCTTTCTCTGAATTTCTTGTAGCAGTGCAAAAAAATTCAAGATTTTTGTGTTCTCGCTCTTTTTTAGTAGAAGTGGGAGGGCAGGTGTTTGTAGCTGTGTAGGTGGCTGATAATGTTTTCCTTCATCTTGAAAGCTTGTTGTGTGTTTGCTTATATTATTTATTGAATGGTCTTACCCACTTTCATCCCAAAATATTTAAAACAACTCATCCTACTCCGACCCCTCCCCATATATGTCAACATCTATGTATCTAATGCTATACATCATTTTTCAATTCGAAAAAAAATCTCTAAGTCAAATAAACTTTCCTGAGAGCTGACTATTTCAAGCTTGACCCCTCGTTTATCATCTAAAAAAAACCCGGTACTAATCGATAAAACACCAGCTGAACCCTCCTATCATAGATATCTTTCTTTGTAGTCGAACTTGATTGTACACAAATACAAACACAAGCCTGTCACTCCTAACGAAACCACCCACAACACAGAAATATTCCCCTTTCTTTGTTCAATCTCAAACATGTAGAAAAACAATACCTGGTGAGAAACAAAGAAGATGGCTGTCAACTGTTGAAATGCATTCCAACGTGCCAACGTGATAATAAAAAATTAAGCTGCAGCCACTGTTTCTGTCTCATTTTTTTTCTCCTGGTAAATATTTGAGCATATAACTCTGTGAATGTCCGTGTGGGACAAAGACAGAGAGAAAATGGAAAAGACAATGGCAGAAGAATAAATTTATAATCTACATATTTACCAATAAATATCAGAATTATCGTCTTTTGTATCCTTGATTACCTAGTCATCTGAATCATGCTTTAAAGGAAACTTTCTATCCAATTCTTTTGGAAAAAGATCCTGCAATTACCATGATCACACAAGTTGTTTCCGTTATTTTGGAATGTGCGGCCTTTGAGATATTCAATAGACAATTGTAGAGGGAGTCAATCTGATGAAGGTAATCAACAAGCAAACATCTATTAACGAACATACTCATGCAAACTCAACCAAACTTCCGAGGAGGCTTCACAGCTTAAACACAACATCCCGACACAAAAAACATAACAAAAAAAAAAAACGATTTTTTTTTCTCAAATTATTCAGTCACTTGTTTTGGGATGTGTGCTTTTTAATTGGCGTTATTATCTCTCTTTAAGTATATATATGTGAGCTGTATATGTAAAACGTTAAACACACATACATCAACAAATATCTATCTGTGTGTAAGTATATCTATGCGTGTTAACATATATTTCAGGCCACGTATCTCCTCTCTACAAAACAAGCATTAGTTGGATATTTAGATTGCTATTTATCTATGTAATTATCTATCTATCTATCTATCTATCTATGTACCTCTCTCTATCTACCTATGTACCTCTCTCTCTCTCTCTCTGAATATAATGTATAGGTGCGTGAGAGGGAGAGTATTTACTTTGTCTAGTCAGAACTTATTCATGCCAAAACATGATTGTTTTCTATTTCGCACCGCGCCATCCCTAGAGGGACCTGAAATATACACTGACATAGTTTGTTTATTATTCTGCAAATCGATCACAAAAATTTAATTAAAAATGTTAAACAAGAAATTTTCTCTCAAAAAATGATGCATTGAAGGTTTTGTGCTTTTGTCTATATATGATTAAGTAAGTTTTACAGAATCGAGCGCGAGACACATTAAAAGTTTCTCCAATGTTTCTCTTTTTGGTGTTGTTTTACATCAGTTTCATTTTTGTAGTATCTACTAATGTAGTTTCTGTATTTTCTTCATTTTTAAAAAAAATATACTATATTGTTATCATACGACGCGTAAATTTGCCTTTGCTTTGATTCTCAGTTGTTTACAATGAAACCATATTGAAGATTTTGAAAACAAATCAGTTTAATAAACAGGACACCCCAACAATGTTGATCAAACACAGCCCCCTTCCGTCCCTTCCAGCTATGATTTGATCTCCATATATAGCTTATGTCATAAATGTAGCTCGCTGTTTTATATAGGATATCATCATGATATATTTGTGTGCATGATATATTTATTTATAACACACACACACACACACACACACACACACACACACACACACACACATATATATATATATATATATATATATATAGGATATCATATAAATAGTAGATTGTGGATTCGCTTCACAGACTAGCTCATATTTCTGCCCTCTTCGGGCCTCATCGGGCGAATGATTGTCTATGTTCTTTTTTTGTCGATTTATTGAGAAGATGTTGAGAATGTTGAGTGTGGTAGTGGGTGGTATATTCATTTTATCAAAGGGGTTTGAACTCCATATAGGGGTCATTCCTGCGAGGATGCTTAGTAGTTGTCTGGGAGTAATCTTGACCTAGGTATCTTGGCATTGGGTTTTATTGTCCCCGTTGGTATATTCTGTAAATCTAGAGGATAATATTAATCTTGATGTTTAATTCATAATGTTTTGGGGTATGTTTGAGGGTAAAAGATGGTAATGGGAAGTTTTTGGGATGATGGACATGGGGGCAAATTGTTTACTTTACTTTTTTATTTGTTGGTGTTGTTTCATGTTGATTAAGAGAAATTTAGAGCTGTGCCTGCACTGGATTATGGTGTCGTTCTTTCTATTTAGTAGGTGTTCTTTTGGTTTTTTTGAGATTTTTAGTAAAAGTTTGAATTTAAAATTTTTCATTAAGAGATTGCATTAATTATCTAAATTTTGGCATGTATTAGATTGTCTGTGACTTTTCCACTTTACTGTTGGCTAGGCGTTTATTTGGCGTAGTTTCCAGTAGTGGGCTGATAGGGACATGCTGTTTTTGTATCTTTCGTTTTTGAACGATGATATGTGGTTGGCTAATCTAAACTTAAAAGGTGTGTTCGATATAGCTAAGGGTTTTTCCTGAGTTGATATCTCTGCCTGGTATACTATGTTGGATGTAAGGCATTTGTTTTGCTAGGGGCAGTTTTTCTTGTTTCGGCTGTTGCAGTTGGATTTTTTTGTACTAGTGTTTTCTTTACTTCTATTATTTTTAATGATTTTTTTTATTATGCTTAGAAAAGATCCTATTTAAATTTTCTGTACAATTAGAACTAATTTTCAAAGTATTTCTATCAAATATTTTGTTTAGTGGGTAGTTTGGGGGAAATGTTTCTCCATTAGTCGAATGAAGATTTTGCCTGAGTTCATCCTTACTTGTAAGTTGAATGGAGGTGTATACCAGATGATTTTTTTCTATTCCTCTTCCTCTTATTATTTTCTCTTTCTTATTATTAGACTTATTTCTGTGAAACCACTATCGTTTAAGACTTTGAGGTAATTATTTCTAACTTTATCGAATATTGTTTCATCGGAAGAATTGTAAGTTAATCTGGTCTCCAGGGATTTTTTGGATTTTGTTCGGTTGGTTGGAAGTAGTGCTGATATACTTGATTATAGAATTTTCCACACTTTTGGACGTTACGGTTTTCTACTATTAAGTCTCTATGAGCAGCCTCGATTCAACTGAGATGTCGGATCTTATAGGTTTATACATTTTATATAACCTTACACGTAAAATTAGACTCGGGGAACATAGGATTATACTGGGATGATGGACTACTAATACTAGAAATTATATATATGATATATATCATTTAAATAAGGACTGAAAGGATACGTACCCGGTGAATGTTGACATAATTCACATAGAAAGAGGGAGAGATTAAATATCAGTCTGTTGGGTTTTTTTCCGTTCAAAAGGCTTCACGAAAGAAAAAAAAACGTTTCAATTAATTCAAATCAATATCGATATAATTTTAAGAATATATTTATTCCCTCTTTACTTTCATTTTCCATCCAATGATTTCAGACATTGATTGAGATGGGGATGAGGTTCATCTAAACGTAAATTTTAAGATTTTTTTATCTATTCATCAATATAAATCAGTGAATGGAAAGAAAAAAGAATATTTAAGTAATTGAAATATTCAAAGTTTATGCATAAGGAAATTTGGATCAGTATTTTATTGGATTTGTGAAAGCTGTGTATTTATTTTATAAAGATTATATAATTTTTCAAAATATTCCACACTTGCAGGAAGATACCGCCTTGCTTTTGGATAAGAAAATGAACATAACAGCTGACACAGAATAGTTGATCCACCAAAATCATAATTTGGAGAAAGATTTTGAAAAATGATTTCCTGAAAATATTCCCTTGGTTCAGATTTGTACAGAGCAGAATTTTTAGGGAGTTATTTTCTGTGGCTTTTGTTAGATACAAAATATCTTATTGATAATATCAGAAAAGAGCTTCAGTCAACGTATATTTAGCAGTGATTTTCAAGATCTAACTTGCAGACAACCTCAGAAATACCCATAGTAATTTTAATGAAGTTATGTCCATTAAATTTTACGATACCCCGTCACATACGGACAAGACTGTGAAGTATAATATTTTCTTAAGTTTGGATGTATTTACATCATTTTCCACATCTTTTGGTTCGGTATCTTCTTACAATTGTTTGGACAACTAATTTCAATGCCGGTGTTGATGTTTTGTTCGAACAGGGTGTACGTCAAATCTCCCTACAGATCTCTTTGATTCAGAATAGAGCAATAGTTCCTTCATGAGATGCTCTCACCAGTGAACTTATATTTTAACCTAAATGTCTAGGTGCCTTTTTCTCATTAAATTATTCTTAAAGCATCGTCTATTCACTTTATCAAACATTGATCATCAGCAGTGGAATTTACAACAACTGCTTTTTTATAATCACTTCCCAATTCTTTTGTTGAAGTGCTGTCGTACAGCTGCTTCGTTTTCAGCGAAGAAATCAAAATAAGGAAAGTGAGGCAAGAGGCAACGTACACGTAATAAAAATGAGGGGGGTCTTTTAGCTGGAAAATCTTCCTAAAAAAATGAATGATTTTCTATCAACATCAGCAGGTATGAATTATTCATTGTTTTTTTAAGTAGTTAACTCATATTCGACCAAAAGATATGCCTCCTAATTATTATACATTGGAACAGTGTGAAACTAACATTTTGTATGTATGTCGTAAACAGTTTAAGACATATTCTGGAGCTACAATTCCAATCTGGTAAAAATAGAAATTTAGCCCAGACTTGTTATTCCCATTGCAAACCTACCGGTGCAATAATGTATATTTGCTCTCATTCCCTTTGTAATTGATTTGCATTTTTTTAATTACTTTGCACTCTATCCTCATTGTATCTTGTTTCCCATCATCTTTGCTGCCTCAATAGCACTATCATTAACTCCTATTCCTTATTTTACTTTGGTTTCCATTCAAACAAAGTAATAATTTTTTGATCATTTTGACAGCATTTTAAACGTTTAAAAGGGTGTTTTTTTAATGCCTCATAGGCAGACTCATGATACTCCAAAAGACTTAAAATTTATCCATAAACATTTTAAAAATCCATACTTATGGTATTATTTTTCTTAATATATTTCTGAAAAAAAAAAAATATATATATATATATACATACATATATATATATATATATATATATATATATATATATATATATATATATATATATATATATATATATATATATATATATATATATATATATATATATATAGCAACAAAAGTAAGTGTATGAATTTCGGTTTCACTTACTTCAGATTATCGTCTTGATGTATTTATTGTTAAGTCGTAGTTAGATGTAGATTCCTGAGACCCCTTAGAGAAATCTCTAAAATGTTATATAACCAATGGCCAATCCGTCATAAAACTTCAAACGAAACATTGATTAGGAACCTTAGAAATATTGCGTAGGCAAACATAAATATATAAAAAAACAACTTCACTTGAAAAAGTAATCATTGATCTAATTCAATCAGTCTTCCCTCAGGCCAAGGTCAATCAATTCAAAAAGATCTTAGGAATTCAGAAAGGCCATTTAGAAATACTCATATATCAATATAAATGCGTCTATACCTTTACTATTTTGAACGTACCAGGAAGATAAGGAAATAAATATCCGTTGTGTTATATTGACCAAACTTCGACACGTGCCGAATGAAAGAGGTTGAGTGAGATTTGGCTGTAGTAATGGACTCGGTTTTTCGAAGTGAGGACAAATTACAATGTAGATGATGTGATGGTTGATTCATGGGGATGAATAAACGAGGCGAAATTCTGGTAATTTAGTCGTTGGATTATACACTATTGGAGAGCATTTATCGCGTCATTATTACTACATCAAAGGTGCGTAGAGGGAAATCAAACAGACACCCAGGTGGATAAATGAGAGAGAAAAAACAAACACTATCATACCCTTTAAACCAACCTCCTGAAACCTTGTTAAAAATGACCAATCTTCACTGGTGTTCATTAAATCCCTGTCCAAGCCATACTGACATCTCAACTGTAGTGACCCAAGAATCATTATCCACGAGAAAAAAGATAAAAACTTTTTTGAACAATGGCAGAATTCATGGATTTTAAAATTTTTAGAGGAAACATTATGACTCCAGGAACTGTGTAAATTATTCGAATTAGTACATAGCCACAATAAAAGAATAGCTCTTCAGTAAGTTATTACATTTTTGAACGATTGCAAGCAAGTAACTTGTTAGGGATCATCTTCCCTGGTATTATATCTTTATTTCTACATTTCTGACCACAGTTATGAAAACTAACTCATTTTAATCGATGTATTGACAGCAGCATACCATTTATTGTTCTCAATTTGACAGATGCAACGAAATGTATGTATAAAAAAGAATGCATCTCCACATGGGATATATATATATATATATATATATATATATATATATATATATATATATATATATATATATATATATATATATATATATATATATATATATATGTGTGAGTGTGTGTGTGTAGAGCTTGATGTATAATAAAAGTACATGTACACATTTGTGCGTTACACTCATATAAGAGATAAAAAAGAATCTTACATTTGGTATTTAAAAAAAAAACATTGGAGGTCGAAAGATTCAACAATTATTTACAATAGATCGGTGGAAGAAACTTCAGATTCAGACACTTTCTACTCAAAATCAGAAAATTTGTTCCACACATTAGATGTTTCTATTCATTTTCGTCCCAGACGGAAAAGGCTGAAAAATTTTCCTTATAAAAATAGCTAAATTTATTTGAATCCCTCTCTTTCGAATGAATTACCATTATTTCCAAACTTGATCAAAATATTGGGAAGAGATAGAACCATATATCCTTACTCTACCTAAAACTGTCTTGAAAATTGTTTAAGGCTGTTTAAATGGTTACTTTCTACCTGTTACTTGATGATGAACGGGAGAGTTCTAGTTGTCAAGTTCCCAGTTATGACGGACCATGATCATATTGTGTTATGTCTGTCGATTAAATCTTCCAGGAAACAAGGACAAGTGCTATTTAGACCAACAAGAAGCATGCAAGTTTTGAAAAAACTCCGAACGCTTAATCAGACGAAAATGGAACATGAAAATATACAAAAGTGGAAAACCGAACATGAAAGGGAAGAGAAAGCCATAATAAATTCATACCCTGCAATTAGGGGTTATACGAATATAAATGATTTCCTTCTTTCAAAAGAGTTGAAATAAGTATGGGCATTCACTTTGGTATGTGTATGATTGTCAATTCCTAATTTTCAAAAGCTCTTGCTGTATTCATCTGCATTTCTTTGAAACTGGGACAAAAGGAGAACGGATAAACGTTCAGGGAATATCAGGGTGTTTTTTGATTTAGAAGGTTTTTCATACATATATCTATTCGTGTTTAGTTTCAAGAGTTGCCAGTAAATTAAAATGTTTGGAGGCTATGCGTTGGGAAATAACCACTTGAGAACGAATTATTCCTTAAGTTTGATCCCCTGTATAGTGCCTGTGTTTGGCGTCCACTGAATGCTCTTAATTTCCAGGACATGTACCCTAGAAAAAAAAGGTCATATTTTCTATCTGAAAGTATTTTCCAAGTATTTTTGAAAGATTTGGATCACATTGTCGGATTCCCATGCAATGAATGATAAAAAAGAAATGATTGTTTCAAATTATGACCTACAGAAAAGGTATATCACTGAGAGCGATACAAAAACATTTTATCCGCTAGGTATCAAATAGGTGTTACAGTTCAAAATTCAATGAACCATACCGAATTCAACGTTAGCAGAGAAGAAAGAACATTCTAACTATGAAAACAACTGAAATAAGGATAATAGTCATAACAAATCGATGTATAATAAGAGTTCCAGAATGTTTACTAAGGCTCAAGATTCATGGCTTTATCCAAAGACCTCACGTAATCAATTTACACTTCATAAGATATTGCAGGTAATTTATTCAACCTAAACATATCCTTTATCTAGGAATCTGTTTCGAGACCATGCAATCAGCAAATGTCCTTTCACACTGAGCTGCAGATTCCGTCGAGGCATAAGATTAAAATCAGCAAACGGTGATGTGGAAATTCAAGAATCCTCTACGTCCTAATTATATTCCGTGAGGGACATCATAAATGTGCAGCTTTATGCATAGTTTGAGCTTGTTTCACGTATTCTCAGTAGATTACAAGAGTCAAGAATGTAATATATCATATCTTTTGGCCCCAAACACCATCATTACATCTAATCACAGGTTCGCAAATTACCCGTTATCCATGTGAGATCGCCGATAGGTGGAGTTGATAACATATTGGTGTCATTTTAATGTCTATTGTAATCCCCGGTATGACTGCAATATAGATTATCCTGTACAAGCAATAAAATTTCACAATACACATTCAAAGCAGTGTGGAATATTTATAAGACTTGACGGTGAAAATTTTGCAAGGCTTAAATGTAATAATCTTTTACTCGTCTCCCCCTCTTCCTCTCTCTATATGTTTAATAATCAAGAAACATTTCTGGCCTAATGCTAGACGGAATCTTTCCTTGCCCCCGACCCATGACATCCTGTATGATCCAGTTAGTTTTAAGGAGGGTGGCTTAGCCGTTGCCACTATTTTCTGCTGACCTGGTTCTGAATTCCAAATCGTCCTGTCTGCTTCATAGGATTGAGTGCCCACCAATCCAACCAGATATTGCATCCAAGTAAACAGACGGAAGACGTGAATTCATGTTTTGCAAAGAGCATCAATGAAAATTATTATATTTTGTACGTTCTTACCTCACATATATAAATATGTGTGTGTATGTGTGTGTGTGTATGTGTGTATGTGCACACGTACTTTTGTCCTGCTTGGCTTGTTCTGGTAGAAAGAGGTACGAATATAATTCATAATAAAAGTGAATGTCTGCAAACAGAGCTTGTTAAGCACTGCTCAACATTGTGGCAATTTTTAATAGCAAAAGAAAAAGCAAGAAATCAATATTTATGCTTGCAAGAGCCAATGATTTATTATTTCAAGCCTGGTTGCTTACAGTAGACTCGTCCATCATGGCCTATGGCCTGAATGCTTGCGTCCAGTTTGGTAGGTAAGGAGTTTAATTCAACATCAAGCCTACCTACACGAGCGATCGAAATATACACAAGTGTATACGATACTCCCATTCTCAACGCCATAATTGCAAACATTAGATTTGGATTTAACGATCAACGTATTGGAAGAAAAATGCAAAGAATGAAAGTTCTGAGGGACAATACTGATGGAATCAATCCCAGGTTGAAAGGAAACACATAATCAAATAAGAAGAAATATTCCCTTTTCGTTATGTCTGCATTGCAAGAGCCAGCAGGGGGAATCAGCAGAAGAGAAGTGAGCTCTATAAATCGACAGGAAGAAGCTGACCAGTTAAAAGCAGGTGGTAGGTCCAGGCCAATCGGGAAATATAGGCCCCATAACAAACTGCTCATAAAATATTTTTATAATCAGTACTAAATCTATATAGCTTATGTATCGGTGTATTCAGTTGCATATAGTGTACATGATGCACTCACAAGCAACTGAAGGCATATGAGGACTAGAGCAATGTATTTCAAATAAGTAATGATAAGTATTTCATTCAAAATATATGCATACATATATGAATCAGTAAATGTAGCAGTTCATTTATTCACTGTTAGGAATTTATCTGAATTACTATTCTGTATTAGTCCAGTTTAGATTTCGGAAAATCGGTTGAAAGTAACCCGTGAAAATTTTGGGTGATTTTGAGCCGTTGTATTACACCTCTTTCAAGCTGAATAGGGCTTGGCTGGGGTTTTGGATCTTCAAGGTTTTTATGGAGAAAAATCATGTTTCGAGGGATCCAGGGACAACCTTTATATTAGGGAAAGGGAACATGAGACAGAGATATCATTGATAGATTGTAGAACTGAAATAGCAATGAACAGGCCATGTTGCAAGAATGACAGACAATTGCTTGATATCATAACTCACAATGCTGACACCAATATGTCATATGTAAAACTGTCTCCCGAAGAAAAAAAAAAGGATTGAGTGACTATTTGAATAGGATCATCGGATATTCGTGCTGCAACACCTGTGATAGAAAATCTGGTAAATATCGGGGTTGGTCTAACGAAAAATGATGATGATGATGATGAATTCTTTATAAATCCTTAAAATATTTCTGCTTTGAGTGTAAAATTCCTTTTTAATCCTCTCTACAATAGTTATACTCTATAACAGCTAGAACGCAAAATACTTAGTACACAGCAACTTGTTTCCTTAATACATTCTAAAAAATGGAAATTCTTCTTCAATTCTCATAATATTGTCAATGCAGATCAGCATGACCTGCACATGCGCATATTGCAAGAATCTTTCCCAGATCAGCAGGTTTGAACTGCGATCGTCACTGTACTCGAACCCAAAAATCTAGCTTTGCATTCCCTACACCAAAAAACATATATGTGCATCCCCCCAACCCCAGAATAAGTCCTGCAACTTCAGTGGCTTCAAAACAAGTAATCATTCTCCTTTTATATCCTTATTGTTATCTCATTGAATTGATTATAGATCGAAAAAAATGAAACAAAAAAATGGAAATTGGATCGACGAAAATAAAAATCATACTCACACTCACGCATGCACACATGCAAGTAGACAAATATATATATATATATATATATATATATATATATATATATATATATATATATATATATGTATACATATATATATATGTGTGTGTGTGTGTGTGTGTGTATGTGCGTGTGTGTACCTGCTATATCTCCGTTAGCGTATGTGAGGGCATATGTTTATTTCAGTAATCAAGCTTTATTTTAGTGTACATATGTGTTTTGGTATATTTCTTATTAGATCATGTGGATGAGACTTTTCTGCATTCTTGTAAAGCTATTGTTGAATAGAAAGTTGTGGTACAAAAATAATGCAGTCTTATACGAAACACGAAGCATTTTGTATATACAACGTCTACAACATTATCATCATTTAGAAGATTCATTTTTAATCTAGAAATAACTTTGGCTGCAATTCATCTTCATCATAATTGATTGTTAAACAAATTATAGAGGTGAATCATGAAGAGAAAGCAGATCAATGCAATAGATTTTATATTTCATGATTTATATTTTCAAAAAGACGATGAAATAATTTGAAGTTTATCTTTCTTAGCAACCTTTTCATTTGTTAACCAATGTGTTTTCTTCATACGGTTCATCTCCTTACTTTCCTCCCACATTCTCCCGTCCTTTTACTCACATCTGTAGACGAGCACATATTGATTTTGGACATGAATAGAGAGAACATTGGAGCAATATGAAACAATTCATACACTAAACATATGTTCAATGATTAATTTCTGAGTTCTTTATCCAATCTTTTCATTGACTCTGCATAGTATATTTCATTTGATGAAATTGTTTAGATTTTTTTTATATTCTATTTTTACTCGAGTCTTTGTTTGTAACAACTTATTTAGCATCTCAGCTGACTCATGATTCTTGCCTTCCATTGAGACCCTCTTTAAATAAAGCCTTTTTGGGGTTTATCTTGTTCTGTTTTGTTATGCACTGTCTTGATTTTACATAAATTTCAATCCATTTTTTGTTTATCATAATTATCTTCCTTCCTTGAACTTCCTCTCTCGCCTTTTATTTTATCTATGCTTTCAGTTAGATTTAGAAAACTTTGAAAGAAGACAAAACTATTTTGGATTTGAATTCGGATGCTTTTTATTATATCTTTCAAGAAATCAATTACCCCCTCTCTCTCCAGCTCCCCCTCTCTCTCTCACTCTCTCTCTCTTTCCCTCTCTCTCTCCACCTTTAGCTGTTGCTTTCTCAAAACTTGCATGTTGATATTTTTGCTATTCAATTCATTTCTTGTTTGACTTTGCTTCCCTTTGTGAGGGAAATTCGATACATCCTCATTGAATAATAGATTAGTGCATTTTTATGTGATGTAAACCGACTTTAGGGAATCGGGGGAAGTGAGAGACAATGAAAAAGATATTCAATCATATGAATATCCAATGTTAAAGCTAACAAAGAAATAATATAAAATCGGGAATAATACTGTGGCGTCGATTATTCATTGGGATTCAAAGGTGACAAGGGTTCAGCAAAGGAAGATAGTTTCAGTATAGGTAGAGGAGGAAATCAAATGAATTTGAAAAATTGGGATTCAAAGATATTATTTAGTCCAAGAAAAAGCACGACACCTAATTGAAAAAGAGAAAGAAAAGAAACCTTTTGGGCTAATGATTGAAACCGGTCTTTCCAATGAATAACATATCCCTAATTACCAGAGGATATCCAACAGTTCCAGAAGTACAAAGAGGCAAAGAGTGAGCAATCGTTGACCTTGGCTCAAACTCCACTAAACACAGTTTATTTTCACTGTGTACTATCGCTCTTTGGAAATATATGAATCAATCTATTCTCCGCGGATATGAGTGAATGAGAAAGAAGACTTGGTGCTTTATCTAGGAGATGGTCATATTTGATTCAAAACAAGCAGGGAACAAATATTGATCCGTCTTGCCCTTGGGCCACTCATAATGAAGTCATCCGTCGAGTTGGATCGAAACTGCATTGAGTTACCTGTTGGAAAAATACGAGAATAAATGAAGTATACATCTCAGTTTGAAAACGTAAGTGTGACTTTGGCGGTTTGTTCTTCTGTTTGCTACAGTAGATTCGTTCATATGTTAACTGATACTCTTCCAGTTTGACAACCGGGTAAAGTCTTGTAAGATATGATAGGATGACCAACCGGGAAAGGCTCCATTGAGAGAGTCAACGTGCTTCGGATATTTGGACTTTATTTTAACATTCTATCACTCACCTGCTGTCATCACGAACTTACTAACGTACTCATGTAGATTTACAGAAAAAAATTCATCACACACGTATATCAATATCAATTTCTGTTTATATCAATTTATGTAAAAAATACATGGTGTATAACACAGCTATGCAAGTGCTTATTGATAGATTATATTTTTACAGCAATCCTCTTACATGAGTGGAAAACTCAATAGATTATATTCAATCATTTTCAAATCTGAAGAGATGAAAGGTCCATTTTATCTATTTTTTTCGATAATATTAAATTCTACCAAATTTTTTTTTCAGATACTGTAAATATTCGTGATGCAACAAACTAGATAATATTTCAGTCTCTATATCACTGGATGAGATTTTGCCTGAAATAAAGTAACATTCTTGCTCATAGCATCTTTCAGAAGAATTCAAGTGGAAAATATATGAGCAGATTGGTAAATAACCAATTGGGTTAAGTTTTATAATGTCATTCTTTGCAACAAATGTTGAGAAAGACTGAATTATTCACTTATTTCTGTCTGTAATCTTCCTATACGGAACCCTCAATCTTTCCAAATGAATTCTGATGACATTGTGTGGATGTGTGGACATGAGTCAAATTTACTGCTAACTGGGGATTTTTTTCTTCAATCGACATGTATTTAATACATTAGAAAGTTGGAAATCGAGTTTGAATTATGGAAAATCGGAAAAACGTACTTTCATTTAACCGTAATTTTTAATTAACATAATGTATTTTAGTTGTTATTTATTGAATTGTGTTGGCAACAATATGCACTTTTTAAGTGTAATTTCAGTCCACCAAAGAAATATCCTCTCTGAACGTTTCTGGAATAATCCAGTAACAATTATCAGAATATATATACATATAAAAAGAGCCAACAGGTTTGAGTAGTTTTGTTTATTCTTTTTCATTTTGAAATACCTGAACTTTCTGAAAGTATGTCTCTATATTCAATCGACAAACAATTAATTTTCTATTTCTGTAAAATTGTCAATTTGAAGTTTCTGTCTGGAAGATGTAATTTTATCTTTCATTGTAATAAATAATTATTTCGTTCAAATTGGATGTTCAAAAGAAGATGTCGATGATTTTAACATAATCAAAACTGTTCCGTTGTTGCCAATTATGAAACTACTAGGCAGACACATGATTAATCGTTTGGACTCGGGCGCTTTACAATTGGAATCCCGTACATGACTTGATTACTACTTCAACTGTCATTTCTGACTCAGTAATTCTTATTCGACATATCGCCAATTAGTACATCAATTTATACACACACACATACACACACATACACACACACACACACACACATATATATATACATATATATATATATATATATATATATATATATATATATATATATACATATATATATATATATATATATATATATATATATATATATATATATATATATATATAAATAATCTGCACAGAATGTGTGATCAAACGAAAGATAAAGTGAACTTGTTCACGCTGACGAGGCCCACACGAGTAGATCTTCAATAGAACTTCGCCTTTTTGAACAAAGTGTTGCTCCAAATCATTTTTGATAAGAAATGTTGTATCTGTGCACTCATTTTAGGATCAACATGTCAATCCGTAGCACTTCAAACAAATACAGAGTGTATCCTCAATACATTCATGGGATTATGTTTAATATCTGATGATGCAAAATTTTGTGCCACTTTCATGTCATTTTTAGTATCTAATTAGACATTTGAAAATTTGTTTCCACTAAGAACTTTTCAAAAATGGCTGACTACGTTTTAAAAACGTTTGCTCGTACTGAACATAGGGAAATTTTAAATCTTAACTGCAACTGGATTTCCCAGCATTGCCCGTATTAATGAGGTAAGACCACACACATAAAGAGAGGGAATCGATCGATAACGTAAGCAATGTTGAAAAAAATTATTCATGAATATTCCTATCACGTTTACAAGGCAAACATGAGATGGATGATTAACATTTGTTTATGTAAGTTGATCAATCATCTCTCCTGGTGTGCAGCCAAATCACGTTGACCCTTGTCATAGCTGGGATGGTTGATCCCTGGGGAAGTCAGGTGCTTTCAGCTAGATTGGTGAATGTGAGTGACGTCGCTCAAAGTCATTTGTTTGTCATGTTCCTCTTCATATAAAACTATGAGAAAATATATATTTAAGGTGAACTGTTGTCAATACGGAGACGTTATCAATCTGCTATTGGCAAGGCTTTGAACTTTTACAGAAGAACTCTTGAAACCTGAACACGATTAGCCACACTGGAAACTCAAATAGCGTTCTCTTAATAATGTCAAGGAATATGCTTATTCAAATATTTAAGGGATGCTAATTCCATACAGCAAGTTCATACATATGCACCCACACACACACACCCACACACACACACACACACACACACACATTCACGTGCGTGCGTGTGCACTGTTTGAATCTGTATTATTTGTCAAGTTTATTGAAATAACATTAAAAAATCCTGGAAAAAAGCGTGCTGACTTACGCCACCGGTTAGATTAGGTGAACTATCTAAGTGGGCAAGTTATCTGTTTCGTTTATATTTCCAGGTGTGATTGTTACGACATGTAATTTGAATCTGCAAGCACGTATGTATGCGCACACACGTAGTCACACACTCAAACATACACACATACACATGTTGCCTGAATCTGATATATCTAGAGAGTTTATCACATTGAAATTTGAACATACAAAAGAAAAAATGCTCGAACTTACCCCGCCAGTGAGAATAGCTGTACAATCGACTTTGCAAGTTGATTCTTTTCATGATAGTTCTAGATGCAATCAATATTTGGCTGTTATGGAGACTTAAAAAATCTTAGATGAGTCAGAAAAATGTTTCAGTGGCGTTATCTAAGGAATGGATGAATCGAAAAAAAAAAAGAATGAAGAGTAACGGTGAAGTTGTCTCCCATAGATTTAAATTATAGAAAGTTGATGAATTTACATGAGTATAAGAAGAAATGCAAATACGAAATATTCAATTTTTTCTCTTCTTAACGAAGTAATCCGCAAGTTAACTGAAAGTAAAAACTAGAAAAAGAATTCAGAGAAAAAAAATCATCAATATCATGCATAACGGAAATAATAATTTTGTAATATTCTATCAATACCGACATATTTGTGCATCCATAAGACGTTTCGATGCAATCTCCCTCATCAAAAGAACAATAAGATTTGCATTACCTCGTGAGTCAAAAAGTGAAAGATGCAGTGTATATGTGGCTGAGGATTGAACAAAACCTTGTTTACCCGTCGACAAATCCAAATTCGCAAACACTGAACAGAGTGCATTGTGAAGCAAAAAAAAACTATGTATTAGTATTGAAGAAAAATGGAGAAGCCTCTGGAGTAATTCTATTTGATCATTTGTTTCTGTTAAATCTATTATCACAATTTCAAGTTTTTGAATTTCAACTGATCTGAAACCTGCCTTATTTGAATTATGAATTTGATTATGAAGAATGCAGTCCTACTTGGTGGGTGAAGTATGTGCTCATTATTCAGACCATACTGTGATTAGTGTCAAAGCTCATATAGAAATACTGATCCTAAAAGGTGACAGACATTTCTAGAAGTTGGTTCAATATATCCTTCCTACTCCTAACTTCTGAAAGGAAACTTATTGTGTATTAAACTAAGACTAATAAATATATGATGATCCTCGTGGATTGTCAAAAGGGTCGCTCGAATGCTATGTACTATTTTTGTTGCTTGAAGATTCCTGACAGTATCAATCCTATCAGTTTAACAACTTTAACCTTTCGATACTTCTCCCTTGATTTAAGAGGAGGTCAAGTGGATAACATTGCAATTCACAATTATCAATTGATAACACGAGCGAATTCCAGGCACATTACTAGCGTTTATTTCCTTGAATGTGCCATCTAAATATGCAATAAGTGACAACATTACTTATCAAAATTCTTCTTCGGTGGGAGGACAGAGAACAATTCCACAATATATACGCAACTCTGAATTTTACTTAGTAAAACAAATGTTTCTTTAAAAAATGCTAAATAACTTTCTTCTTCATTGTTCCATATTATCGAAAAGAAAAATATTAAGAATATCTGGTGAATCATCTGACAAATGAATTTCTTCCTTGATATCTTTATAGAATGTGTTTATATAATTCATCCTAAAAGAACATATCTCTTCTGTCAGGTACTAGGTTACGATATAGGGAATTACTATATGTCCCTCTGTGTGTGTGTGTGTTCCTTGTGGTGATTCAAACTACCAACAAATCTTGCAATTCTTCGATAAATTTATCTGAACTTAAATTCATCGACGTGTGAAGATAAGACCGATTCATCATCGCATCAGTTCCGTAGAGGATCGATAACACTAGCAAAAGACGCAGAGATATTGTTGTAAATTGAAAGAGGAAATAGTGCCAAAGTTTTCATTCAGTTAATCATTGCTGAGAAGAAATCGTATCAACAAATAATATTTCAAACTTGGTATAGATGTATAAAGACATCCGTAAAAAAAGCATTTTCTTGGATTGATATGACTGGTTTCTATCTATAAGCCCTTCTAAAGGTTGTTATATTTGTAAATGGCTGAGTCGATAGCAACTTAGGGACTGAAGCTGACGAGCCAAATTCAAACTACAGTTGCGGGATCTGCATCGATTTCACACTAATGCCCTTTAGATAGACACACACACATATATATATATATATATATATATATATATATATATATATATATATATATATACCACCAACTTTTGGCACCATGAGAATCCAAGTCAGTATGAAGTCAGTGACGTGTTCCTTAGAGTAAGATTTTTAGGATTTAGTGATGTTTACGCGAGCCTATCAAATCTGAAGTAAAAAAAAGAATCCTCATGTAAAATACCCTTTTGACATATTTGACGGCCTATACAGATATTTATCCTCATTTGATTCCTTCTGTCGAATCTAGAAATTCCAAAAGATTTGATACTAGGGTCAGTAAGTGGAAAGAGGAAGAATAAGGTAGCCTATCAGATGAATACTGGGAGAATGGAATCTATTCAACGAGTCTAAACTCTGTCCGAGGCGTTAATGTTCATTTTGTATGATGTTCCCTAATATAGCAACATTTCATTGATATATATTGATAATCATGTTACACACAGTATTTATATTGTGAGCCAACGTCACATTTAGGCACCACATATGATTTTGCCTACGGGTGTGAGATAACACAAGCCAGATAATCCTCTTTCAAAGTTGGCCCTTTCCTTGACTCGTCACAAATCAAGGCAAGAAAAGCCCATCCTCCTCAATGTTTACCCGTATCTTGAAAGGGAGAAGAAGAGATGTATCGAAATTTTTTACAAGGACACTAGTGTGAAACAAACTTTGCACCTCTTCAAGTACTGAGTAGAGGGATAACTATTCTTTTTTTCTTTTCACAACAGTACATTTACATAATGAATTTCTTTCGACGGAAGCTAAATGTATTCGGTTCTTCTGTGAACAAGTATCTACAATCAGGCTGAATGCATTTTAGGATATGCTCATGAAGTCCTTCATTGGCAAAAATATACTGATAAATAGGAAAGATTCAAATACAATTCCCTATATATTGAGAAAGATTACATCGCAGAATATTATCAGCTCTTGAGAGGCTGAAGAATATGTCGGCTGAAAAGTAGTGATGAACGAAACAAGATGAAATAGAAAAACAAAAAACAAAAACAATATCCTGAATAATGTGAGATACATTCGTATCTATCATTGATCTGTGCTGACAGAGTTGGATGTGGAAAAGGCGTTCGTAGATGTCGGTTTGTCCACAAAATATCCCAAAAGTTCCCAATGGATTTTAACTTATATAAAAGACTGCAACGTTCACATAGGATGAGCTAAGATTCAGGAAATTTATTTTTGATGAAGAGATATTTCTTATATACCGATACTTGGTAAACGATAGTCTAAAGTATGAAAAATTACAAT
This sequence comes from Thysanoteuthis rhombus, assembly GCA_963457665.1. Classification (NCBI taxonomy): domain Eukaryota; kingdom Metazoa; phylum Mollusca; class Cephalopoda; order Oegopsida; family Thysanoteuthidae; genus Thysanoteuthis; species Thysanoteuthis major. The sequence continues at coordinate 7,453,850 of OY735202.1, read as the reverse complement.
ACACTTATCCACTTTTATATACATAAACAGATTTTCATTCGTTTTTCTGTTATTGTTTAAAAGTGATTACGCTTTATGATTTTCCCCTTGTTCTGAAAGATCTACTTAGAACTTCCACTTTTCCTTGCATAATAAATCATTACTTTATTCTGATACATTATGAACCATAACTTTTTCCTTTCATCTTTACATGTGCAAATACAATTAAACTCTTTTCTTTACACCAATGAAGATTTCTAATGTGGATACTCCTGCATATTTCTGCACGCGAGTTGATTCATATAAAGTGATATTTTTTTCGAATACAACTCAATAAAAAAGTAAACAATCATTAGAAATGTTACTCATATACCAACCATGTATACAAAATTGTCTCAACTCGAAAATTGGATTTGAAAAAAAAAAACTGTTTTTTTCATCTAATCTGGTATTTTATTTGTACAAATTCGCGAGGATTTATTCGTTAATCATCCCATACATCTCCTATCTCTACGACTTCTAATATGTACGTTTATTTTATCCGATGGATTCTGAAATTATTATTTATCCCGTGTAATATTTATTCCAATTTGAATTTGTTTCAATTCGTCATTTTCAATCCATTTGTTTCTTTTTAATGTAAGCTAATTAAATGAATGGTTGGAGTTGATTGAAAATCTCACATGTAAGAGACTAAAGACAAATGAAAAGAGATGATTGAAATGAATCTATTAAAAATGAATCGCCATCAATCGGTGAAAAAACCCAAAACCAAGATATTTATTTTTTAAAGAGGACATATATTCAAAAAGTTTTGCAAAAATATGTCGATTTACCATGCTTTCAAATCAATTACCAAAAAGAAATCTGAACGACACAAAATTTGGAAAATCATTTTCAAATTATGTTCTAGATTCAACTGATCATATTCATTAATAACTCTATCATAATTTCTAATAAAAAATTTTCGTAGATACTCCATTCGAATTTGACTCTATTATTATTATGAAATATATCATCGTAATTGTTCTCTTCATAATGTAGAGTAGTTTATAATAATGATTTTAATATCTAACAATAAGTCATCTACGATGGATTGGAACTGTTTCAAGCTCTTAACCATTTGTCTAATGTTATCAAACTGCTCATTTTACCAAAAACACCCTTTTCCAAGAATGATACCCTTTCACACATGTTTTCTCGTCTAAGCAGGAAAATCATGAATGTTTGACAAAAAGGCCCTGTGCAATCATGAACTCTGGTATAGACATCGAATTATAAAATCAATCTTCTTTCTCTGGGTGGCTATGAGCCCCGAAATATAAAATGCAGAAAGCAAAAGTTTGTCGTATCTTGATTGAACTGTAACTTTACTTTTCTTCTCCGTCTCCTGTGAAAGCCGGAATACGTTACACTATGTCAGTGAGGAGGCAAACATCGATGTAATTACAATCCTGAATTGTGGAAGGGGCCCTGGAGCACTGGGAGACGAGCCAGGATATCCAATATGTCATTTGACACAGAAGCCGTTGTTTCTTATACATTACTTGTCACTTTAATTAAGAATTGTAATAAAAAGCTATAGAAAAAGAGGGAAAGAGACACGGAGAGAGAGAGAGAGAGAGAGAGAGAGAGAGAGAGAGAGAGAGAGAGAGAGAGAGAGAGAGAGAGAGAGAGAGAGAGAGAGAGAGAGAGAGAGAGGAAAACGAGGGAGGGAGGGAGAGAGAGAAGGGGAAAAGAAAAAGAGGGAAAAAAATGGATTTTGTTATTTCCCCAACCACAAAAAAAAACGATTATAGTGCAAATATCTCTATGACGCAACTGATTTCAATTCTGTTGCAATTTAGAAAACAACAACCACATTCACGCACAAACACTGTTTGTACTAAAACACGTGGTGTACCTGTGATATATGCAAGCTAGGAACCGTAAGACTTACACTCAGAAATATTAATCCAATGCATTGAAGAAATGTCATATTGATTATTGAATGAGAGTAGATATCTATTTTTATTTTATTTAGGACTTTGTTTTGCGTGAGGAGAAAACCAGAAAGATTTGAGAAGACGGAGAGAGTTAGGATGATTGTTAATCTTGAGGAAAAAGAGTTGCAAACGACCGGTAGTCAATGCCATTACACCTTGGACAGGTCCACTTTCACATTTTAGCTTTAATCAGACCATTGTCAAGTACTGTTCAAATTTGTCTTATTTGTCTCACCTTTTCATATTTAGTCGGCCTTGGTTTAGCATTTGATCTCTGTGGATCGACGTTGTGAGCTATGATGTCCAGCAGTAGTTTTGCATTCTTGCAACCTGACCAGCCCATTGCAATACATGATTTCTTATAGAATCTATGATGTATCAGACACCTGTTTTTATTTTTTTCTGATATACTCTGTTGTCTTGTGATCCTTCCATGCGAGGTTGAATAGCTTTTCATTTAGTGCATGTTGCATGGTTTTCAGTTTGAAGGTCAGGATTTTCTCTCGGATCATTGTTTAATCTTCAAAGGTCACTATCGTGAGGATATATACTTTGCAACAATGGTTTGATTCTTCTGTTTGCTACTTGTTCTTTTGAGGATATTTGTTCTCCTAGGTATACGTAGTTGTCCATATTCTCCGGTCGTGCATCTTTCATTTTGATTGTTGCGTTTTTATCTCCAACGTACTCATTGTACCAGGCATTTGTTTTACAAAACTTCATATGGAAGCCAACTTCCTTGTTTTTTTCGTTCAGTCTGTTCAGCACCATCTTCAGGTCATTAGAATTTTCAGGAAAAAAGCGATGCCATCCGCAAATCCAAGGTGCTTAGGATTGAATGAATTAGAGTATATGCCATATCAAAATAACGCAAAACAATGTATAGAAAGATGGAAAGAAAAAATCAATGTGCAAATAATTGAGGGTCATAATTTCCCAGATCAACTTGATTGAATGATAACCCTATAAGTAATCCTCTTTGTCTTGTCTTCATCCAGAATTCCACTCAGTGTTTCGCAAAAATCAATCATTGCTATTAAAACGTACTTGGATATTATAGAGACAGTGAAAGTACCTATCTATGTCAATTGAGGTGAAAAAGATATTTGTATTAGTTCATATCTCTATGCCTGTTCGCTTGTCTCTCTCTCCGAAAATGTGTTTACAGAATATCTCAATAAGATCTTGATGGATTCCAATGACAATTTTGGTGAATCCAGGATGTCGTTACAGTAACACCCTATATGTCATAGTTGAATGCTCACACAATATCTGCAAAATTTCACCATTGTTTCAAATGATGATTTTCAACACTGACCATCCTTGCAATGTAGCAATATATGACTTGATCTAAGTTCTAAGTTTTATCGATGATGACATTGGCGCTGTAATCGAGTACTTTTTATCATTTTGTAAGCCTGCAGCATTTCCTTTGCATGGTGTTCGGTATATTTCTCAAATGCTATCAGTTGCATGTGAAGAATATGATTGACAAGAATATTATTGGGATTTTTTTCACTTGAACCAGGCAAAAGATTTAATAAACTATCCGCTGCCTGTCTACCTGTTTTACGAGCAAGGATACAATTACTATTTTGCTAACCTGCTGGGTTGACTCGGCAATATGGCAGAGTCTACAACTACAACGGATTGAATAGTGGATAACGGTAAGAAACCTGCAATACGGACGTATAATTTCCCGCAGGGCAAGCAGGCTTGACACATGCCGGAAAAATACGAACGTATTTTGACAGCGTTCAGTGTGTTTTCATTTGTTCGTGTATTGGTACGTGGAAGGGATTCGCCTTTGCTTTCAATTGAGGGATTTCATTCACTTTGTGTCGCTTGTATCCAAGCAAATCAGATGGGTTGGGATAGAAGATGAGTCGACCTTTAACTTGTAATATGGAGGAAAGTGTAAAGATCGGTCTCCTCCGAGTGAAAATCAATCGAATCAGAACGGGATGATCTCTACATGATTCACAGTTGCGTACAGAAATTCGTGTTGCCAAACACTCATATATCACATGACTGACGAGACGTGATATGGTTTAACTTCTTTTGAAGGGAGGAATAAAACAAGGGGGCTATGTAGTTATAACGAGAGTATGGCCGAAGGAAAATATTTTTACTTATAGGGTAGGATAAATAAATAAGTGAAATGAGACAAGCCTTAGATATAAGACGGAAAGCATTAGGGGAAGAAATGTAAATAGCTTGAACACTTTCAATTTTGATAAGAGGACGGCAACAGAAAAGGTAGGGAGGGGGTGAAAGGCAGGAGATGATGGATAATCTCAATTGTCAACACCCATAGAATTTCTGCTAGGTCAACTAATATCTATTTTATTTCACATATTTCATTTTTTATTGGATAGAAACGTACAAGTGTGATCGAGGATCCTTATAAAGGTATCACAAGTAAATAAAACTGATATTAGAATAATGAACGGATAAAATATCAGATATCCACTTCTTAGTGTTTTTATCACGAAAGAGATTTTATGGTTCTACCAATATTCGTATTCAGCTATTATTGATTCAGGGATACGAAAATGACAAAGAAAAAAAGGGAAAAGTCAGTGAAGGAGAAAAGAATAAAAAACAGACAATAAAGAGAAGGAAAAAAGAAAAAACATTACCAAATCCTGGTAAATCATATTTGTTCTATTCAGCAACTTTAAACACCCGAGGCAGTCCTGTGAAAACTGCAACAATGATTTACCATAGTAGGAAATATTTTCGATGGGTCAGCAAAACAGATGAAATAATTACGTAGGTAGTCCATATATATATATATATATATATATATATATATATATATATATATATATATATATATATATATATATATATATATATATATATATATCCAGCGAACTTGATAAGCGAAACTTGGTTTTGTCCAGAGGCCAAGTATTTGGAAATATGACCATCCTACTTGCGACTCAGCATAAATGATCTGCAAGGTCTGCACATTGTGATATACAAGGGTGAATACGTGTGCATGCACTCAGGAATTCAAAACATACCAAACAAATTACAAATTCTGCCAGCATTTTATACACGCTTGAAATCATATCCATTCTCAAGCGGGAGATTTTACCACTTGACAGGAAACTGATGATATTTTTTCTCGCTCTTCCCAAGATACATAATAGCACTCAACATATATATATATATGTAGAGAGATATCTGCTTCCGTTCTCAATTTCTGCTTCATCCCAACATGGAATCTGTATTCCACAAAAACATGCATTTTATGTATATGTCCCGAATTTCTTGTCAGGTGTACTTATTGCGATCGATATATGACATACACACGCCTATTCCCCTTTCCCTACCTTATCTTCTAACCATCAAAATAATACAAAGGCTCCTCTTATTGTTTGAATTAATTTTTCACCGGTGGATTAGGTATTTTGGTTAAAGTAAATGATGACTGGGCTGCCTGATCTAAGAATGAAAAAATAGGGATTCAAGCTTTAGACGACCAATCTTTTCTGAACATTTCTGAAACTCAAATAATTTCAGAGACGTTTTTGAACCATATGGAATGATCATTTCAGCATTTTCTGGCGAATTTCCTGTTATTAGTAACTTGTTCATACAGAATTCGAGAAGCATATACAGCATCGCTCAGGAATATTGGCTCAATGGAATGCTTTTGCATAACATGTGCAGATATAAATGGGAAAAAAACAAAACAAAGGTTTTCAATAATTCAAAAAGGTGATGTGCAATCTATATAAGTTGTCCCATTCACGTAGATGCTTGAAACAAGAAATACCACTTGAATGACCATGAATTTTTCGAACGGATATGTGAAAGACCAGTTTCATGATATTTATATACATTAACTTTGAAACCAAGAAATATAACATTTTAGAAAGAGGCCACAATATGTATCATCTTGAAACAATGTGCTTAGGGATATAATTCGTACCTGCTGCCTTCTGAGCAAGGGTTTCAAGTTCCTACTACTTAAACATGTAAAGTATTCAGAATATAGTTGGTGATTTGTATACTTAATCGACTATTCTATCCTCTCCTCGACTATATGTGCCATGCATGTAACTTCTTTCATAGTATTCCTCAATTGGACAGCGTGAAACATTGAGTTAACTTCTGAAGACATTATCAAACTTAGACACATTCAGCTAGATTCTGAACGTTGGTTTTAGAGACATTTGCTATATATCAGTCAGTGCACATTGCAGTGTGAATCATGTTTCGATATCTGTTTAAATCAGCGATTATGAAGAATCCACTGAAATGAATAGAAATTATAGATTATTGCTTTTTCATATAGAATTTTACATCTAAACTTAAATATAGCATACAAATTTGGAATACCCGAAAATTGGAACCATATACGTCGACGATTCGAAAGACTGACTGAAAACTGAATATTTTAAATATTTATCACGATAATATGCTCAACCTATCATGAAGACTGGCCTTTTCCTATGATGTCCCTTAGGATAGGCTCTGTCCTCGAATATAAAACTCAGAGAAGTGTTTAGTGAAAAGTAAAGTATCCTTGATATACCTGTACCATTCAAATACCTCATTGTGATGTTTGTACACTTCATATTAGAGCTCAGGTACTCCACTGTTTCAACTCTGCCAGACTTTTGGATTCGGATATGAAGTAATTATTAGTTCCCTTTGAAGCGAATATTGACTTTGTGCCTTACAATAAAGTTCACCTTGTATGCTTTATTAAGTTTCGTGACTCAGTCATCATTGAGATACAAGTCTTTCTCCTCTCCATAATTTTCCATGCCATGCATTTTCATGCCTTCATTTATAAAGCCTGCTTTTTTGTGTTATCTGCTTTCTGACCCTCTCTTCTGATAGGTTCCCTTCCTGTCCAACGAAAATTGCATTCCTTCCTTGAGCTTCCGCAAAGTGACGCATATTGTTACTGATGCGACCCTTGTGTGAAGGAGCAATTGTTGTAACATCAGATCCAGTCCCTATACCCACTTGTCGTCCACCGCTACCGCTCTTTCTGTCACCAGATATCCAGGTATTTACTGGTGCCGTTGAAAACCAGAACAGTGCTTTTGACAACGAAGTTAACGCAAAGCTGCCCCCAGAACATTTGTCCCGATTATTGTTTCTTGGTTCCATAGGATAAACGCCTGTTCTTACCTCGTTGCAGCTAGGATTAAAGTACCGCCCAACAACAAAAGAAACGTTCTTTTGGGTTGCTGTTTTCGTTCTCTCAGTTACGTAACGAAAAATGGAAGGGTCAGCAGGCACAGCAGTTGGTGAAGACTATCGCCTGCAGAGCTACACCCTTGGGGGCATACTCAAAAACAGGAACAGTCCTCTACCAGAAAGAAAAACAAACAACTAACTAGGTGTACACAATTTCGGCTAATTAACTACCGCAGTCTGTTTGCACGGAGGGTTTTGAAAAGTCGGTTACCAATATAGTTTGTTTAGCTGGGTTCGATTTTGGTGTAAATGAACGTGATAAGTTGTGTGAATAGGGATTTGTGAAGAATGTGTTACTTTTTGCTCTTGTTGATAATAATAGAAATAACGATGATGATGATGATCCTGTAATGAATGACGGTGAAAGTGATGCTGATAGTTGTTTGGTGGTCTGGGTTTTGATGCAGAGTGAGAAGCAGTGTTGGGGGCAGTGGGTTCGGTAGTGACTATATATTTGCAACGCACAAAGCCGGCCCGCTCAAACAACCCAAGTATAGTATTTTCCAGAAAATGATTTTTTTTCATGATAAATTCTACAAAGATTCGAGGAAGCTGAGATGTATTACAACTTGTCGTAGTAGTAATAAAATTGGATTGTGTTGTTGCAGCCGTGTAAGTGGGAGTGGCCATTCGAGTTAGATGCAGACAGATAACTTATTTTACAGATGTATTTCCTCCCAGTCGTAACCAGCTTTTGTTTTAGGAAAAATTCATGGCTATAGATTGATCGTTATTGCAACAAAAATGATTTTAAGTAAAAAAAACTTGACTTCGGCATCCACTGATCATCACATTCAAAACCTAAAAGAAAGTATTGGGAGTTTATACACTGAAAAGACTCAACTCCTTTTCGCAATGATACATTTAAGATCAATCACGTACACACACGCCTATCCCTATCTATACGTACATATTGATCTTTATTTGTGAATTCCAACTTTTGTATACTTTGTTGTGTTTATGTGTGCATGAGTCTGTGATATTTTCATGGAAAATGAGTACTTATATGTGTATATAGGTAGGGAAATAGTGCTGAATTTTTATACATTTGTAAAATTAAGAAAATTAATAGATTTACAACTTACGTATGTGGAAATTTGATCTGATATTTCCAATCACACGAATCCTCTGTTTGAGATGAGAGAAACGACAAAAAACACAAGATATTTTACTGAATATCCTAAATGATTAGATAAGAGATGATCTTCAATTGGAAGGGGGCTTCCCCTTTCTTTTTGAGTGCTATTATGTGTCTCTCTGTCTCTATCTCTGTCTGCCTGTCTGTCTGTCTGTCCGTCTGTCTCTCTCCGTCTCTCCCTCTGTTTGTCTGTCTGTCTGTCTCTCTCTCTACATATATATATATATATATATATATATATATATATATATATATATATATATATATATATGTTGAGTGCTATTATGTATCTCTGTCTCTATCTCTGTCTGTCTGTCTGTCTGTCTGTCCTTCTGTCTCTGTCTCTCTCTGTCTCTCTCTGTTTGTCTGTCTGTCTCTCCCTCCCTCTCTCTACATATATATATATATATATATATATATATATATATATATATATATATATATATATATATGTAGAGTGCTATTATGTATCTCTCTGTCTCTAACTCTGTCTGTTTGTCAGTCTGTCCGTATGTCTGTCTGTCTGTCTGTCTGTCTGTCTCTGCCTCTTTCTTTCTCCGTCTCTGTCTATCTGTCTGTCTGTCTCTCTCTCTCTCTATATATATATATATGTTTATATATATATATATATATATATATATATATATATATATATATTTATATATATATATATATTTATATATATATATGGTGCTTATAGATGTACGAGCTTAGTACAAGATTTGTGTGTAATTTTTTTTCTTTCTACCCTATTTCTTAAAAAAGTATTTTGTTCATGATATATACTTATCTTCCCTAAATCGACTTATGATATGAAGCAACCATTATCATTACTTTGAAACTGCTGGAACTCTTATAAAAGACAGTAATATAAGAAAATATTCGTACCATGCTGTGTTTTCTTGTCATCTCCACGGTAAAGAGGATTATTCAAAGGCACTTTCTTTGAGACATTAAGGAGGTAATACAAGGAGACACGGAACAAAGGTCATGAATATTTGACCTGATAAAAAATATACCCTTACATCATTTTTGTTTTATAAGCAACATGACAGTATGTCTGCCACTATTGAAAAAGATTTGAAAAGATTTGGTTCAGACGATAGATTCTGTGGATAGAATCATGAAACAGAGTCAGAAGAAGGCGGGAAAAAATAAAGAGAAGCAGGATTGAGTATGAAAAGTGTTCAGTCGTGATGGTTTGGGTATCTTGGGTAATGAGTATTTCTTTTCAGATACTACAGTTAAGATTTTCATTCTATCCTGTTAGCAAAGGAACCGTTTACTACAAAGCGTCAGCCGAAACTGTGTTAATAAATCCCCTCAGTTTTCCCACTTGTCCGTGTGGGTAGCTAGCTTGTTATGTATTTATATATGAATAGATAATTCACATAGCCCCAACGAAATTGTTTATTATTTTGTGCCTGTTTTGGTCTCTGACGGATCTAACTTGTTTTAAGAAAAACAAAGGGTCATATATGTTGCACTGCCTGCGTTGCCTGCACTGTTTTTCATTTCATTAATGACTGTCTCTCCTGACCAGATCTTTCACCCTCATAATTAAAACATTTGAAGCCTTTTACTTCAGACTCAATCTTGTTCTCCTTCATAATCCTTTTTTTCTAATTGTTAACACATTTGTGGTTTCATCTCATTCTGCAGCAAGTTTGCTAAGCTTTCGAGAAATATCACCGTGTTGTCACTTCATTTGTTCAGCAGAATGTTATCGTCTTCTTAATTGGTAATGGATTACCAGAAGTTCCTTTACATTCAGGAAAAACATCCCCGCCTTTCTTACAGATAACAGCGACAGAATCTATCATCATTTGCAATGGGATTCATGAGAGTTATTTGCAATTCATCCACATGAGAACAGGGTGACCTTTTCTGTTTGTTTCTCCCTCAATTACAATTGTGTTTTCCTCGTATGAGTTGGATTTGTCAAATGGAAAATATTTCTAACCAGCCATTTGAAACACTAGAATCTTCTGATTAAATGAGTTTGGACACTTTTGTATGAAAATGTATTATCAGGCGTAAGCATTTCGTAGAAACAAGGGAAAAACAAAAGTCAAATAGAAATATAAGCAAATAAAACGAGAAAAAGTATATCTATATATTTTTGTGTGTTGATGTGCCTGTATTTGCGCAAGAATGTGCATGAAAGTGTACGAAGAAACTTATGAAAAATTATATTCCTTTAAGAAGGATAATTGGATCTTCACACCTCAACAGGCAATTATCAAAGCATCACAAATGATGCCATATAGATTTTTCTCTAAACGTGTATATTGGATTACAGCTTGAATCTTTCTCTATGTACTTGTTATGTGTTTGTTTTTCCGTATAAGTATCATCCTTATAGTACTATCTATATTTTATAATTTTATATCTACTCAATTATGCGTCTACAATATAACTTATATGATAAGATTGGAATGCTTTCTCATTGTTTAAATCACATTCCATTTAGTGTGTCTCACAAATAACTAAAGATGAATTTTTTGGCCGATCTATTCATCTCCTCTAGACAACAAAATTGGGCAAACCTGGAAAAACAAAGTGATGCCTTTTTTCCCAATCATATATCTAACAAAGGATCCATCGACAAACGTGCACAGATTCGAATGCTAATGGCTCGTACCAGACTGTATAGACAGTATTCGCAACATGCTCAGTTTTCTTTAGATAATTTAGGAAATGTTTCCAGTAAAGTCAGTTTCAGCAGATACAAGCTCATTTGGTATGGTTGGTGGTCTCCAGTCAAATTGATTCTATAACACTAGTTGAACTAGCCTATGAATATTGTTAATTCGTATATTGATGTTATTATGCTGTGTCGCCGTATAAACCAAAGAAAAAACTTATTGCTTGCTGATCCAGAGCTGCACAATTCGATGTCAACATATATGAAGGAATCCATCATGCACTCCTGGATCATTTTTCAGGGAAGATATTCAGATAAAAGCAATGTCTATCCCTCAGCAGCCGTGAGAAGTTTCTCCCCTTTTTTTTTCTAATTAATTTTCCCTTGACTCGGTTGATCATAGATCTCGATAACTTTCTTTCTTGCTCTTCCACCGCCAAGCTTTTCCCCTCGTCGTACTTGCCCTGCACTCTGTTTGCACAACCACGACCCGTAGATCATGTACACCCCCTCGCCATTGATGCACCCTGTGAATATTTGGCCCCATTTCGGCTCTCTTTCGTTCTTCCTTCGGACATCCTTCCTTAACACGTGTAGCAAAAGAAAAGTGAATGGCCTCCCGGTTCATAACAACGATTTTCTTGTATTTTTAATCTCCTAACTGCTTGATCACCTGCCACATGACTTGGCGATGCTATTCTCAACATGTGTCGATAGAACCAACTCTCAGTCAATTCAGGTCTTTTGTTAATTCCTGACGATATAATCCAACATTCACTGGCATATAGCAGATTGGGTATTTCAAAGCAGTTTAGCCTTGCTTTCCTGGTTTCAAATGTTATTTATCCATCCGTGTTTTAGTTTTTTGTTATTGCTTGAGCTTGAAAGGGTCTATGCTCGTTCAGTCTTATCAAATCCTTCTCTTCATGCTTTATGTATAGCACTGTTTCATTTTGAAAGTTTTTGGTATGATTAGATCATCAATTGAACCGGAGATCTATCGGATGGAAACTAGCAGCCTGATCATCAAGATGAAAGAAAGAGAAAAATGGAGTGTTTTGTTAGGGGAAAAGGGGAAAAAAAAGAAAGGAAGAAAGGAAAATAAGGGAAGAAAGAAAGAGAAAACAGAGGAACAAAAAATTAATTGAAATGAAATAAAAACAAAAGATAAATCAAGGGAAAAGTGAAACAAAGAATGTCAGGTTGCAAAAAGGAAAGGAGTTGGAACGGATGAAAAAAAAACGGAAAAATGAAATTGAAGGGAATGAACAAAGCAGCTTAACAATGGATATGACGAGAACAGACAATTTTGAACAAGAGAGAAGTACAGGAAATAGAATTGGAGAAGATTGGAATAGACAAGACAAACAGAAAACATGGATATTGGATGCACTGAGAAGACAAAAACAGACACTGATCAAAAACTGCAGCCTTTTTTTTTCTTTCTAATCTTATTACAGTACCTAAACGATCTTTGCAAACAGTAAGTACCTTTCAACCAAAAGGACTTCGGTTCTCATAGACTCATACAAAAAAAAAAGTGTCTATTAGCGTCTGACAGTCGCTGGTGTTAAGTACTTCTGTGTACCTTTGATATTTAAGGCGATTTTTATAAAGGTCAATGTTAATGTCAAGTTGTATTTTCGGAGAGGTAAGGTTACACACACACACACACACACACACACACACACACACATATATATAAATACATATATATATATGAGGTAAAATAGGAATGATAGAAAGACGAGGTCAAGAGGTTAACAGTATCTAAGGAATACATGAGGTAAGAAAAGTAAATATAGTAGAAGTGCATCAAATGACGAGGGAGAAAAAGGCAAAGGAAAAGACACTGGAGATTATAGTTTTTCATGGATACACATAAGTATGATAATATCAAGATAATCTGGAAGAATGTGAAGAAGAAAGCATGTATTCACAGTGATGTAAAGCCAATACACACGTGAAATGTATAGGAAAGCTGGAAGAGAAACATATCTTGTAAGTGAGATCAGGGGATATAGGGACACGGGAAGCCAAAAAGAAAGAAATCAGGAAATGGAGCTAATACAATGACATAACAAAAATACGTATATGAGAAAAAGATGTACATTTTATGAATTGGAGATGCTGATCTGGGACTGTAAAACATGGGGATTGATTCTAAAAAATGATCAGTTAAAAAAAAATGAAACTGTAGCACATGACTTGAATGAATGGAATTCGTAGAGGAAAGTAAACAAAGAAAGTTTCATGGAGAAGTTACAAAGAGAAAAATGGTAACAGAAAGGGGGAAATGAGATATGAAAGATAAGAGAAACAGAGAGAGGCAAATGCACAGAGAGAGAAAGATAAAGACAGTGAAATTGAGACGGAAAATGGGAGAACATTTGAAAGAAAATATAAGAACGAGAGAAAGAGAGATAGTGAGAAGAGAAACAAAGAAAGTACAAGTGAGAAGCCAACTGAGAGGTTATGCAATGATAGACATTGAAGATTTCATACGACGCAACAAATATAAAAGAAGAAAATGAATTGAAATGTACCAAAAAAAAAAAAAATGAACAAGTACTCAAACTAAAAATCGATCACTTGTCGAATAGACTTTGGACTTTACTGAAAAGGTTAGCACTAACTTTGGCAGCAAAAGACCTTTGGTGCCCGTTCCGGTTAAAATGGTTTCCATACAAACAAATAGTAAATCACTCAACTTCATATTTTGTCTTCTTTATTCTTTGCAATTTTTTCTCGGTTTTTTCTTGACCGGAGGAATTAGTTTTGCTCTTTTTTTTGTTATCAGAGTTAGACATTATTTGTCCTGGCAGACATTAAATGAAAAGAGAATAAGTGAGAGGAAAATCTGCCTGAGCAAATATTGCAATATATTTATATATGTATATGAACATATAACATTTGTGTACGTATGATAATGGTGTGTATGTATACATTTCATGGGTGCTGAAGTGAAATGAATGAGAATGTCTCATGATTGTTCATTCATATTTGTTTACATGGACCTAAATTTTATGTGGATATGCGGGTTGTATGTATCTAGTATGTGTGTACATATGTATGTGTTTTATGGGACCTTCACGTTCGTATGCAATAGTTGTATTCATGTATCTGTATATGTATCTAACATGAAATTATGTCTATAACCGTATATGACATTATTGTGTAGAATGAAGTGTTCATGTACGTAATGCGTGTGCTTGAATGTTATGTGCATATGCGTGTGCATGTGTCTCATCTTTGTCATGTGTGCGCAAGTATACATATGACTATACAAATCATTATGATTTGGGAAGTCTAGATGTTTGCATATATTTAGTTAAATTTGAATATGTATGTGTACACGGCAATCTTGTATATTGTGCGTGTTTGTGAATATGTGACATGTTTGTGAATTATTGCTTGAAAATGTGTAACATGTGTGTATGTGAATAGGGTAACTGTTTTCTGATAGTGGTCTCTATGCATAACCACTTGTGGTACGTTTATACGTGGTCGGTGTAAGCCTCAGTGACTGTGCGTATGAATTTAATGTGCTAAATGTTGAATTTGTGTATGCATGATTACATGCATGTGTATATGCGTGTGCATATATGATACAAATGTTTGAATGCATACATTTGAGTATGTAGCATATATATATATATATATATATATATATATATATATATATATATATATATATATATATATATATATATATATTGGTTGTGTTTGGGTCCAAGCATAGGTAGTGAGGGTGAAGCGATAGCTTTTACCTTTGCTATATGATGTGTATCCAACATAGAGTAAATGTGGGTATATACGTATACAATATATATGGGTTATGCAGGAAGTGTGTTTGTGCATATGTAACTGCTTCTATGCATGTGAGTACGTGTGTTCATGTACGACATAATCAGGTATGAATGTCAATTGAAATCCCTAACGATAGATATCAACATTGTTTACCATAAAATGATACAGAGGGTATGTTTCGACACAGTAATGTAAGATGTGTTTACATATGTGTGAACGTGTACATTGGCCGTTCTCTGCATTGGACGTTTCTGTTTGCAGGAAGTTTTTGCTGATTGTCTCTTTAAAACTTGAACATTCTGAAAAATCTGTCGTTTGAGGCACAGACTCTTCCAACCCCATTTGAACATATCTTGAAATTCTAATCCTTTTTTTTGTGGGATGTCTGCGGATAGGGAGCCTGGGACTGAAAATCGTTCCCACGCATTGGGCCAAAGAACTATTTAGCTAACAATATAATGCATATATTTCCTCTTAAGTACACACATACGTACATAAACACGCACATACATACACACACACACATACACACACATTTATTATTAAAACTAGAAGATGAATTCAAATATCTTCAGTGTCACGTTGTATAGGAAAAAAGTTGAGTATCCCCCTAAAATCAATTACTCATAGATTATATCACCATTTTTTGTGCAGTAGAGAATATATATATATATATATATATGTGTGTGTGTGTGTGTGTGTGTGTGTGTCTGTGAGTGTGCGTGAGTGTGAGTGTGCGTTGTTTCTCAAAAATACTTGGCAAAGAGTTAAAATGAGATGATTGGAGAAAATAAACGACTGTTCCCCCCAATCAGAAAAAGCGAGATAATTTACAAATAAAATTCAAACCTTCACTAAATTGCTAGGAAATCAATATATTCCGTATTGTTTATTTCCCCCAGTTTCAGGTTAAAGATCTTGAGAGAGAATCCTTATCGATCAGTTTTTACATCTACAAAACATCACCCTTTCGGGCAATAATCGAAGCAAATTCATGAACAAACCTTTTGTACACCTCAGAAGACCTGATGGCAGAACCAATGACACACAAAAAGTTCCTTTCAGGTAGTGCATATGGTGATGGCAGAAAAAAAATAGGGAGGAGACGTCAAAAATGGTTTTCATTTGTTGGAAAAAGTGAAATTATGTAGATAATAATGTAAAGAAAAAATTAGTCTATACACGAAATCACTGATGCACGCAGGTGCACACCAATACTCACACACACCATTACTCACACACACACACACACACACAGACGCATGTATATATATATGTGTGTGTGTGTGTGCGTGTGTGTGTGTGTGCGCGTGTGTGTGTTTGTATATTGAACATAATTCTTGACGAATCAATGTACAGAACAGGGCTATAATTGACTTGACTGCACCGTTAATGTCAAAGCCATGGTGATGTCAGTACATCAAGAACTGGCTCCTTGCTGCTGGCCAATTGATGTGTACGTCATTTTTTAACCATTTTAGATACATCTGAGGTGTTATAACTCGACAATCAAGTAGTGTCGGTTTACAACTGAATTCAATTCCAATGGAATCTGGAGTTTTGTGAAGCAAAATATTAAAGTGCTCGACCCGATGAAAGACAGCTGTGAAAAGAATCGGTACTGGGAAAACAGAGAAGAACTCCCTTCGGACTGGCATTTTTCTCGAAATCTAGGTGATAGGCAACCTAGCCACTTCGGCAATTGCATTAGAGGACAAGTATTGTGGTTGGCTACGTGACATCACTGTGTTGGATAAAGCAACGGTGATCACAAAAGTTTTCATCGGATCATGGATCACCTAACACTTACATATATATTGGGCCAGGAGTATCACAGTATATCCTTTTTTTCCAAATATGACCTTAGTATTTCCATTCTTATTCGGACTATCCTCATCTTTGTTGTTTTTCATACAACGTTTCGGCCGTTTCACTCTACGGCCTTCGTCAGGTAACATCTGGGATATTTTTGGGGAAGTAACGAACCGAACCCTTTATTTATCCGACGGGGGTATATCGAACGTACTCCCCTCTTTCAGCGTTAGTAGTATTGTTATACTGCCTCACACTAGGATCGAACCTAGTACCATCAGATTACTTAACAGTAATTTGTCTGATGCTGTAACCACTGCGCTATGTGTCCACGTGGACAACAGTGTTAATTTTTAGGAGTCTTAAACCTCAGGTGACGGATTTTTTTTTTTTTTTATGTTATTGTTTTCTATCTTTTATTATCAGAGGTTCCCATATGGTATCCATTTCAATGCTAGGATTACTGAGGCAGTTTTGCTTGCCTAGCATATGGGCCGACTCTTTCAATTCACGGATTTTCCAATGTTCTTCCTGGTCAATTATCTCAACCTTGTTCCAGAGGGGTAGGTGGTCTCCCTTTTCTTTCCATACATGGTCAGCTATACCTGATTTATTGGTTTCACCTTTACTCACCGCTTTTCGGTGTTCTTCCACCCGAACCTTCAAGGGGCGACATGTTTCACCTGTGTATTCGTGCCCACAGCTGCACGGTATTGAGTATACACAGTTTTTAGTGTTCGATAACTCAGTGGGTGGTTTGGTGCAGGAGAGGTAGCTGCGTAGCGTTGATCTGCTTCTGAATACGGCCCGGATATTATATGGGGCGCAGATCTTCTGGATCTTCTCAGACACATTCTTAAGGTAGGGGAGACAGACTGTTGTTGGTTTATGATTGTCATCCTCCTCCTCCTCCGTCACTCTTCTTTAACTAGTGGTGACAGTTAAGCCTTTGGGATAACCATTTTTCTGGAGATTCTTGCTTATGTTACGCATCTCACAGAGGTATGTGTCAGATTCGCTACTTATTAACTTTGCTCGGTGCTGTAAGCATCGGACGATCCCTTTTTTAACGCTGTATGGATGGTTAGAGGCGAAGTTGAGATATCGACCAGTGAACGTTGGCTTACGATACACAGATGTATTGAAACCTTGTTCTGATCTTGTTACCAGTACATCTAGGAAGGCTAATTTATTGTTACTCTCCTTTTCCATTGTGAACTGTATAGAAGCTCTGATTGAGTTCACATGGTCAAGTAGTAACTGTGGGTCTTCCAGATGTGGCCATAGTACGAAAGTGCCATCTACATATCGAAGCTACATGCTTGGCCTTAGGGATGATGTTCCTAAGGCCAATTCTTCAAAGTACTCCATGTATATCTTTGCCGTCACTGGTGATAGCGGTGATCCCATAGCTAAGCCTTCCTCCTGTTGGTACATCTCATTCCCCAGTTGGAAGTATGTTGTTTCTATGCTGAAAGTCAACATTTCCATTAGGTTGTTAAGGGGGATGCTGGTGCGTTCATCCAATGTGGGATCTGAACCTAATTTATCCCCAACTACTGATAGTGCTTCGGATGTAGGAACTCGTGTGAAGAGACTCACCACGTCTAGGCTGAACATTCGTTTTGTTTGAATTGGAGCCCCTCTGAGTTTATCTACGAAGTCAGCTGAGTTCTTTACATAGGATGAGGTCTTACCCACCAGCGGGTTGATTATACTCACCAGGTACCTGCTCAGTGGATGGCATGCTGAGCCCCGACAGTTTACTATAGGTCGTAATGGAGCCTACCTTGTGAATCTTTGGGAGGCCATACATATGTGGTGGCTTACTATATCTTTGAGTTAACTGTCTGTATGTTACTGGGGGGAAATGATCCTTGTTCTTGCTTAGGATCTGTGACAGCTTCCTCTCGGTTTTGAGAGTTGGATCTCTTTTTAACTTGCAGTAGCCACCCTCCTCAATTATGTTGGCCAACTTTTCACTGTATGCTTGCTTGTCCATTACCACAGTTGCGTTTCCCTTATCCGCTGGCAGTATGACTATACTTTTGTCACCCCGAAGGGTCTTGATGGCCGCCCATTCCTCCTTTTGTATATTGGGCTCAGGGGCTCTTGCCTTTTCAAGGACCTGTCTCACTTTCCATCTTAGCTCATCTCCCTGGGCATGGGGGAGATCCTTATTCAAGGCCGCTACCTCGATTGGAGCTATGATGTCAAAGTAAGGGACTCGTTTACTCGGGATTGCGAAGTTGAGACCTTTATTTAGTATAGATTCTTCAGAGTTTGATAGTATCCTTTGACTCAAGTTGATCACTGCCTTTACGGGTTGTGGATTATCGATCTTGGACTTTAAGCATCGTTCTTTCAGCTTTGCTAGCTTCCTTATTTGTATGATCTTCACATTTTTGCATTCGGTCATGTACGATTTTTGGAGACAGTTCTCGATTCTAGCACTGTCTTTGGTTTGCGCTAGGTCTAGGAGCGCTTGCTTTCGAGTAACGATCTCATCCTGTAGCTGCTTTTTTCTCCCCTATTGTGGCATATTCTCTCTCGTACTAGGGCATGACCTAGTTTTTCTGCAGCCAGTTGAGCTCGCTTCGATCGTACCGGGAGTTTTGTCATTAGGCTTGTTGGAATGAGCCTTAGGTCCCTACATCTGAACAGGAATGTCAGGTGATTTGACGTTCTAGCCAGTTTTTGGTGGAGACGTTCGACTCGTCTCCATTCTTTAACTATTTGGGATACTGTGTCAGATATACTAAGGCCTTAGTATTTGAGTTATCTATAATTGTAAGCTTTTGTTACCCTTTGGCTCGTTCAGGAGTTTTCGTCGTCTAAATGCAGCTGAGGATGGCAAAAAAAACTCCATGTTTATAAAGAATCAAATCCCAAACAATAAACGGTAAGGAATACAGAAGTCGAGATGAATCGTGGAGAGTAAATGCTTCAAAAGAAATAATGAGTGAATACATGGATGTCGATTCGAGAATAATGGATCCGTCTCAAAATGTGCATGATTCTACGTTACTTTATGTTCTACAATACTACTGAGAATCACCGTAAACGTTTGCAAATATTGTATGAATAAACAGACCAACGAATGAACATGGGTGAAAATATATTCTTTTCATTATCAATTGAAATTTCATGTTGCTGTTTTTCACATAAAGCAGCTTTCAATGTAGTGAGTGCGCGTAAGGGGAATGCAGAACTAATAATTAATTCTTTTTTTTTTTCACTTCTTAGCATTGGTACTGAGTAGATGTTTTGTCGATAATGTCCTCAGATCTGTCATCACTTATTGTCAAATGGTCTTTCTTCCAGGATCTTAAAAATATATAGACTGGAATTTGATATGAGAAAAGGACACCAATTTTCAATTAGTTTAAAGACATTGAAATAATTTATTCGATGATCCCGTGGTGATAGGTTGGATGCCGTGGACTAGCAAGCAGTTGAATTGCGTGCCGTTGCTGTGTGCTGAGGTATTTATGTTTGTTAGGAAGGAAGAAAAATCTATCTCAATATTCAAGCCAACCTATTCCTCCTAAATACATTTTCCTGTATCATCTCTTGAGAAGCTGAGTTGCAGGAATTTGACTCTATAATTTCATTTTTATCATTGTTTCTTCGGAGAAACAAGACGTCTATCACTATTTTCTCTAGAGGCTTTATAGTTGTATTTTTTTTCCTTTTCCATATGTTGTTGAATAATAGACCGATAAGCTGGCTCTACAATGGATTGCTGAGTTAAGAAAATGTATATTAGATGTAGTTATGAATGTAAAGCTGGAAATGTCACGTACGAAATCGTTTCATCATTTTTCTATAAATTCATCGACCACTTCTGTTTTGAATGAATTTCGTTGGTGTTTAATAGATGTAGTATCTGATGCAAAGAAAATCATGAACACGACAAACATCACGCATCATGTCCAAGTTTTTATCATGAAAGATTATGATGAAATGTATTCTTTGTAACTGAATGTTCAAAAAAGGATGCAGCTGTTATGACAACTTGTGCTTTCATCATCAGCAGCAGTCTTTTAACGTCCATTGATGGACATAAACCTTCCCTAGGATTTGCATCACTTCTCTATCATGGGTGTCGCGATGCCAGTACTTCATGAATTTGTCTAGCTCGATTCTCAATCTAATATTCTGCGGGCCTCTGTTGCACATGTGATCTCGGGGGATCTATGTCATGAATCGGGATGTCCATCGGTTGTCCACCATTCTTGTAACATGGCCAACCCATCGCCATTTGAGATTTTGAATGGATTTTATGATGTCCCTGACTTATCTTTCCTCAGATGTACTGTGCTGTCTTGTGGTCTCTCCGTGTAAGGCCGAGCATAATTCTTTTATGTGCACGTTGCATGGTTCTCAATTTACGGGTCTGTCTCTTGGTTAGGTTCCATGTTTCAGCTCCATAAGTGACTATTTGGAGGATGCATTTGTTATACACCCTTTTCTTTAGGATTAATGGGATATTCTTATTCTTGAAAGTTAAGCTAGCTCTGTCAAAGGCTTGCCATCCTAGTGTGATTATTCGCTTGATTTCATCTTCTTTTGAGGGTCTCATGGAGATTCATTGTCATAGGTAGATGTAGTGATCTACTTCGTCCTTTATCTTCGATGAGGTTGTCGCACATAATCTTTGTCTCGCTGAAGTTCATGTGTTGTTCGACTTTCTTGCTCTCTTCATTTAGATCATATTCGTCTTAAATATGAACACGGTTTTCGACGTCGTGTAAAAGATTACAGAAGTATCACAAAACTATGCAACTTACAATCATATTATCTCTTTACAATGCACGCTGGTAGTGATTAACTTCAACCTAAATGCAATCATGTACTCGCTTGATAACATATTCTTTTTTTTTTCATTTTAAAAAATAGCAAGGCCCAAAGGAATGTAAGATCGAATGAGTTTACCACTTGATGTAACTATTTCAGTTACAAAGTATTGTTGTTTTCAAGTTCATTATCTTTTATTGACTAAAATTACAGAATAAATATGCATGTTACCAAGTTTCATCGCATTGTGCTTGGGTGGCGTTCTCCACAAATAAGTCAGAAATTGAATAGTTCAGGGATTTCTAATTCGAAGAAAAATCTGATGGATGATTTACCTATGATTTAAAGTTGCTGTTGTTTAAATGATGTTTGGGTTTATCTTTTCTACGACCTATCATCTTGATGTATGGATGAAGACTTTTATATCGTGATTGTGTCATGGAACGATTGCAAACACTTCTTCTCTCAATAACAGCAACGTTTGATTCTTAGGAAGCAAATGTTCACTTTAGACTATCACAACAAAGAATTTGGACAAAAGAATACTAGTTTTTGTATACACTTTTTCGATTTTCTGTCAATTGTTTTTTTTTTCTGTTGGTTTCGAATTTGTCTTCTGAAGTGGGACAATTGAAAGTATTACTAATGTATGGCTGGAATGAATCTGGATGTTTCATAACGAAAAAAATGAACATACATTCACAGAAAGAAAATTCAATGAAATTGCAACCGATAATGATTATTGATTAAAAAAGACTACTTCAATATTCGATTGTTTATCCTTTTATTGATATTATTTCAGATGAAATTAATGACAAAAAGAACAGGACTGTCATTTGGAAAAATGATGTTGAAAAGTGAAAAATCTGATCAAAGCCATCATGAAATACTGAAATAAGTTTTGGAAATAATTGGATTACCAAATAGAAAACATGAGAAAGCATATTATTCAATGATTTCATTATCTTGCAGGCTTCATTCCAGAAAAAGATGAACTGATTTGAATTCCATAGGATAAATGTTGTAAAACGTGAAAATCACCCAGGAACAACCTGCATTTCAATATAAAAAAAGCAGGGTTTGTCTACACTAATCTATCCCAACAAAAATTATTCAACAAAGAAACATTGTCTTTAATATGATACAGATAAACTGCTTCATTCGGTTTTGACGATTTGAAAATCTTTTCATACTAGAATATCTTCCATCCCTCGTTTCCTGTGTGTGTGTGTGTGTATGTGTGTGTGTGTGTGTGTGTGTGTGTGTGTGTGTGTGTGTGTGTGTGCGTGTGAAATATATACCACAAATAGTATATATCTTTCTGGCAGTGCTCAATAATACAATACATATGTGACTCGGCCAACAGTTATATAGAATCAGAACATATTATCCAGTATGTTTTGAATTGTGACGATCGGGGGAGTTGTTATCGTTTCATCATATTGTTTTTGTCAACTCATGTTACATTGCAATTAATTTCTTCTAGTGTTAATTGTTCTCTGATGTTTATTTTCACTACTTTTGTTGTGAATGCATTGCTTGTCATGGAAACTATCTTTGTATTTGATAAATCTGTAATTATATTTGTTAGATGAGTTTAAGCATTGTATGAGGATGGTTTGATTGATGTGAGAGACGAGTAAAAAGTTATGAATATCAACACTGGTTGGAGATACATGTATGTTTGATACTTCAATATTCAGTAAAAGGGTATGTTGATATATCTAGCTCAAGAAATATCTTCCTGTAGAAGTATTCCTTACTCTCCCACTCTTCTCTCCCTCAATATACATATAGAAATAAAGAGAAAGAAAAAGAAAGTGATAAAGACGATGGCATGAAAAAAGTCTGCAAGTCTTGTCAATGTCGAGAACTAAATTTCCTTTCTTTCAATCACTGATATCTCTAACTTTATGATTCATAGTATCAATCTAAGTTATGATCAAATGTCAAATTTCACATGTTGCACTTCCTGTCCTTCCAAATAGAGATCAATCCACTCTATTTCAACCATTACCTCATTTTTTCTAATCCTTCCTTTCTAATCGACACCCTCTGCCAATGAAGTGAGTTGTCAAGAGGATTGTTTCACATCGATGCTATTACCAACATAATCCCGCCAACCATGGAGTCATGTCCGATTACCTTCAATAGTGCATGCATCAAGCGAAGCATCTGCACTCGTTACAAATCAATTGCTGAACAAAGGTATGTTCTCCCTCATGATGGGCAAGATTGTTTTAGTCTTTTCAACTCATCATCTTTTGTCTGGTCTTACCCAACGCAGGCAGATTTGCTTAGATTTTTGGTACCATCTGTTGCCCTTTCTTTTCAATTTGTTCTCTTTCACTCTCAATGTTTGTCGCCAGGTTATTTCTACGATATACTCCAGCTTCTTTTGGTTCCAGATTAATCTTTTCTTCCATCGAAAACAGTTGTTCAATTGCTCATTTCATTCTCTTTTTATCCATGTATGTGTTTATATAGGGTATAGGGTTTTATAGAATTAGTTCGAAGGATACTGTGTCAGGAAAACTTTGGTAGATACGTTTTAAATGCTGTCAAGATTCAGGGCAAATAATTGATACCTATTAAGCGCAGTTTAGAGTAGAAAGATGGACGGTGAAAAGTGCAACCCGCTGTTATTCCATCTGTCTATGTGCCCTGACCATATTAATATACGATATCGCAAACACAGCAGCCAAGGACACAAAAAAAAATTCAAGCACAGAAAATATGAATATGTTGTGTGTGTGTGTGTGTGTGTGTGTGGGAGAGAGCGAGAAAGAGAGAGAGACAGCTTGGTCTGGATGTCTTTAACGTGGCTGATATCTTTGCGTTGGGCTCAGCATTCTGCCAAATGATAATGGAAGGTGGTCAAAAGATGAATTCAAAGCTATTAAAATCTACACCCCTTCGCCGTCATCATTCTGTTATAACACAGAACGATATCTTTCAAACTGTCCCCGTCTCAGATGCATGTTAATCTTTTTTATTTCGATTAGAGTTATTCCCGACACCATCCTCTCTTTTGTCTTAGGGTTGTTTTTCAAAGGTTAAGCGGGTTTGTGTTTGTATGCGTATGTTTTCCAAATAATCATGCAATTGCTGTGTGGACAGATTTAGATTTTCAAATCACAACTGACCGTCAATTAACTAAATGCTTCAATTTGATTGTATTTTCTTGAAAAGCATCGATAGAAATCTAGATTTTTCATGACTTGGTCAAATTTCTTCGTCTACATGTTAATTCGTCACAACATTTCAGAAACGTACTCTCAGGCCTCCATCAGTTCATGTTGTTCCATTAACATATGATTTGGAAATCAGCTTGACTGAAGGAACTATGGTGTGCCATTTCCTCGAACTGTCGTATCCGCCAATAGTACTCTCTATTAATAATCTGTATTTCATCCCATGAAGTGCCAGTACTAACACTTCTCCTTCCACCCGTGGTCAACCATGCCAGATTATGTTTCTCCACGTGTTACGGTTTTCCTGTACTCCTGTGTAAGGTTTTCATTTTTCTGCCGTTATAATGTCTACGATAAAATGAAATATATGAAAAATCTGGTCATGTTTTATCTCCTTAAGTAGTTTTAATGAAGAGTTGGGCAATCCCACTCTTGGACATTATATCAAATAGTACATAACTGGGATGCCTATCTTTAACATTAGGTTGATATTGGACTCTCTTCAGTATTATGTTTCTGCAAGACTAACTAATTAAATGTTATTTCATGAAAAATAGCATCAAGGATATATTCAATAAGCTCGATGTCATAGACTACCATACTAAACTGTAAGATTGTACGGAAGGAAAAGTTATTCATTACACTTCAGTAAGTGCCATCATAATTAATAGTATGTTTAAGTGGTATTATCTGTTCTACTATTTTGTATGATACGATAATAGAGCTTATGGGACTTTTATATCATATAGTTGATTTTATTCCTCGGTATTGTATTTTATTTTTAGAATTATTTCTCGTTGAAAATAATTTGGGCGTGGGTGTAAGTGAAGCAAACTGAAATATTTGATCGAAAATACGAAGGTGCAGGGTAACCTTTTGATAACACCAGAGGACGAAGGAACATTGCAGTTGCTTAGAACACCTGTACATAGATAGCCATTATAGCCACCTTATTAAGGAGAAATTGGAGGAAAAATGCGGTGTATAAGAATTTTAACGGCAGAAGTAAGAAATATAGTGAGTTCAGTTGCGTGAAAAACGAAAACAAGGAGGGAAGGAAAGGAAAAGAAAGATGGACATATAGTTCTGGTATCAGGTAAAAGAGGAGAGCATGTTAATTCAGTAAAAGAAATTGCAGAAGAAATGTAGACCTTACCTTCAAAAGACACAATAAGGTCAGAGTCAGACCAAAACAGATAGAGCATAGAAGGCAAATCAAAGAACAGAGGCTGTTAATCTGCAGCCAATAGAGTCATGCTGACCCTGCCCACTGGCAGTGGAAATACATTGAACTTTCACTCTACCCCTTCTATCTCTGTAGACAAACTCACAAGCTCTTTCTCTGAATCATTATTTTGTTCAGTCTCCAGTTGTAGACTTAGTATGTATTATTAGTTGGCCGAGAAAGAGAAATGATGGTCCGATTTTGAATTGGTGACATGAGTAATTCAGTCCTTCCACGCTACAGCTGCAGTGTGAAAATGTGCAACATTTATATGTGCATGAACAATGGTGTAGTTTGTGAAAAGTCCCTCCCTAGATGTCAAAGAGAAATCTGCTAATGACTAAGAAATTAGATTATTTCGATTTTCCAACATCGAGCGTATATGTTCTTAATGAAAGAAAAAGTATCAAGGGTTAATCGAAAGATTTCATCCGTCGCCAAATAAATCTAATCCTGCTCACACCAGGCATTCTGCTTTCATGATTTTCGTGGCTTCTATTTTGAGAATCTCATTTCTAAAAGATTGTGATAGGATTTTTGGCGGCGCCTACAAAGAACTCTCATAGAGAACTGAAAAGATTCTGACCTCTGGTTTCTAAAAACAGTATCATCTGATGGATCAAAAGTAGATTCTTATCCTGAAAAATTGATTGAAGTGAATCATGTATGCATAACAAGTGTTGTTATAAGAATTTGCATCGACAACAATGTTGAAGGAGTAATTTCATACTATTTTTGCACTTTATCGTTAATATCACTCAACGTGATCTTCAATGAAGAATATAGATGTTGGGTACTACTAGATTCTTTTTCTCATCAGTCTTTTATCTCACATCAAAGGAAATAGTCGAAAGAAAAAGTTGATTCTGGGAAAGAAGTTTTATAAATACACATTCACACATGGTGATGACAGAGCAACAAAGAGAGGAATAAAAAAAAATTAAAACACACTTCCTTTATTTTACGTTGATTGGGTTTACGTTGCGTGAGACTAAAACCAGTAGAAGCGGGATAGAAGAAGAAAAGCCAGTATATTTGGAGGATCATGGAATTCATCTTAAGAGAGATCTCCAAGCAAGATTCTACTAGTTCAATTTAAAAATTTACCATCTATTTAGGTTAGGTTATCTATACATCAGCAA
>OY735202.1:7255344-7426689 GCA_963457665.1 Thysanoteuthis rhombus | reverse complement strand
ACTCACTGTATGTAGATAACGACCAAATTTAATTCTTTCAGTTGGGACTCAAGAAGAACAGGAAGAAGTAGTGACAGACAGATTGATCAAATATACGATGACAAAAAATCTACAAACTGAGAGCTACAGAGGGAGGAAAGGGAGAGAACATTTTTTTAAAGAAACAAGAAACGTCGCTGATATAGTGAGAGAGAACAATATAAAGATGAAAATTCCATTTACAGACTAAAGTGGTCGTTATAAAAAAAATACACATATGTCCCAAAAAGATTCAGGATCATTCTTATCGATTTCCCAAGAAATGATCAGTAAAAACTTTAAGATATTAGAATGTAAGATCATAATTTATGTAACTAACTATTGGTATGATGTACGATCCATTTTTGTGATCTACTTACTCAGTCGAGGAACAACATGTGACAGTCCGCCATGATATATATGAGTGATCGTGCATGGTAAATTTCCACCATGCCCTTGATAACGATATGAGAGAAACAGATTCTATTATTTCTTATGAACATTTGCTCATTAAAAATTTTAGTACTTCAAGACTACAATGATTAGTTCATCATAATCAAATGCTAAGCATCAAATCTTTAGGAAAAAAACGCTTTAAAAGCCTATAATAAGTATCTTAACGGTGACATGATAAAAATATTTTAAAAAATCGATAAGAAGACTGCTAGCAATTTCCACCCGAGCTTTTACAAAATTGAAATCAGTAATGGTGTTCTAAGAACTCGATTTTTTTTTTATAAGATTCCTTTTAACAAGCATCAAATTAATGATACAAACTGTGTAAGTTTTATAAAAAAAAAAAAAGTAGAGGAAGGCTGGTCATTGCATCTTTAAAAAAAATAAAAAATGTTGCCAGCGTAATTTCATAAATATTTGAAACTGATTTACTCAACCTGGCTCATTAGTCCACAAAAGTTCTTTTTTCCGAATTCTCTTTTCTACCATGAACGGGTGTATTTTGATTGCACATTCTATTCCATTCATGACTTTAAGGCCGATCAAACCTCCACAGGAGATGTATCAATTGTACCCCTTGGGGACATGCTGAATACTGTTTCATTTGCTACTCTCTCTTGCAGCCCTGGCCAAAGGGTTGTATTTCCGATTTGAATCCAGATCAATCAGTCTCCAAAAACAGTTTGCAAACCTGGGTTGAAGTAAAATTCTACTTCCCTATTTACCTATAGTTTGGGAATAAGAATGTACGGATTGATTGGGTTTTTTTTCAAGGGAATTAGTGCAGAGGGAGAACAGTTGCTTTCAGTTAAGATTAGAATTGCCTGGCAAATTCTATTTTCTTTGCTGATAACAACTCAGTCACACATGAGTGAGAAAAGGAGGATAGAAAAAAACCCAAAAACAAAAAAGATGGAGGATAGTAAGTAAATTGTCTAATCATTCGGTGAGCAGAATTTAGAGGAGAGCTGAAAATGAATGCTATACACATGCTCATTCTGATTATCTCAATTTTGGTTTAACGTCTTAACGTTTCTTGCTTTTAGATTTTTCTTTCTGTTTTTCTTGTTATTTTGATAATATATTCGAGCTTTTACTGCCAACCCCTGTTTTCCCTTCTTTTACTTGGGAATTTCATTTCAATCTTCTCTTCTCAAACCATCATTCACCTTTTCAAAGATGTATGCTTCTCATGCTTCACACTAGCAACGAACAGAACAATATAATCTTAGTACTCTTTGTGTAATGCTTACTTTCTTAAGAAACATTAAACTCTTGTTGCAAGTCATTGTGAATTTCCCGTATGAATAAATGTATTCTCGCTGATACAAGTAAGAGCTTGTCCACTTGATTTCCTCTTTTTTGGCTTGATACAATGATAAATTCACTGCTACGTGGAAGAACAAAGTTGAAACAACAAAGTCAAAAGCTTTTGTTCACATTATTACAATGTATATATATATATATATATATATATATATATATATATATATATATATATATATAATAAATTGAATAAATTGTATAATTTATTCAATACATTATATATATATATATATATATATATATATATATATATATATATATATATATATATATTCAGTCAGTGTGTGTGCACTGCTGGATAAATTTATGTTCCTTCGATGATGACTGCAATTGTGTTAAGTTATTCCTTGTCTTCCAGACGAACGATATTATTACGATATTCCACCTGGTGGCTTCCTACTGCGTTCAATATGCACTCCGGCTATATTTTTGCTAGTGAATCAATAGGTCTCATGTTTCGATCTGATCCTTCTAATAAGTTGTTGATTTCCACTAAAGAAAAAAATCCAAACGATAACAAAACTCAAAACACATCAAGTCATAAAACAGTCAATCACATCGTCCTAGATGCCCTGTCCTTAGATAAACCAAAAACATTGCAATTTGGAGAAATCCTACATAGACTCGACGTTGCCTATTTGGGAATCTAGACATCAATTCTGTGTTTGAATTGTTTTTCTGTAAATCGAGGTTTATGCCCAGCTAACCATTTGCAATATTTATATTAAGACTGAATATATCGATACGATAATCTTTCATTAAAGTTCGAGTTGGTTTCACATCGATCAATCGAACAAGAAACACTCGTCTCCCTCCTCAATGGATTTTCTTTCTATGCTCGATGAAATTATCTTTTGTCGGGTTGTTGTCCATTGATGTCTCTGATGAGTGATATAAAATCAAACACCTTTCCTCAGAACATTGAACGTGAAGCCTTGATATGCTGCAGCACATTGAAAGTTAGATAGATAGTGTATGCAATGCTAGATCTTTTATAAGCGTTTAATTAGATACAGCTTGATTCTATGATAAATGTAAGTGCATGTCTAACGTGGATAGGTGACAAGATCATTAATTGACTGATAAACTATTCTGCAATTCACTTTGACGTCGGAAGTTTACCAAACTTACACACACGCACATACATACACATTCATGCAGACACTCACACACAATCATACACACATACACATCGAAAACCCACACATACGTACCGAATATCCGTCTGTCCTGATGTGACAGTGCAACTGAGGAACTGTACAACATATTTCTGTATAGAGATCATAGGGAAAACAAAAAAAAAAGAAATGGAACAATGGAGAAACAAATCAATAGCCTTGCAGCTGACAGTCGTTCTTAAGCTCGAAGGATTGGAATAATAATCTTGCAGATTTTCCATGTTCATCGGTGATTTTTTAAAACTGATTTTCGACATTGGAGCACTTTCAAATCTATATCCGTCTAACTTTCAATTATGTGTTCGTATTGATTTGTTCTCCGTTGAATTATTGACAACTAATCCTAAATAATGATACAATCATGACATATCATTTTACGTGGATGGTGAAGTTTTGTTTCAAAAAATAATATTCCATCTGTAGCAACGTAATACTCGCTAACGTGGAGTCCGATTCGATCAAGAGATTTGGGAATCGGGAAAATCTTTCATAGATCTTTCAAATATCTGAGGAGAAGTTATTTACCTTGGTTTAATTAGCTTATAAGATAAATTTCGCAGGTTGAGACGTTAGGAATGTCATCAGTTGACCCATGCATTTAAACCTAATTACAGTTCTGTTCAATTTGATTGCTGTCCGTACAAGTGTAATATGATTTATGGTTCGGTCCTGTTGATACTGACTTTCATTTCAAGTTGTGTGAAGTTGTCTTGGCAAATTAGAAATCTTATTAATCAAGTGATTTCAATGTTGTAACTACATCACATCGATGTCAGTCCTTTAATCAATGAGGAGAAAGTGTTGAATTGATGACTCAGCCAAAAGTTTTCAAAATTTAATACATGACAGCACACTGAGAAATATATTTGATTTACAGGAAACATCAACTTTTTACTCCCATCGAATATGTATATGTATTGATATAGTTAGATTATCTGAACATGTGATATTGACTTCAGTATTTCTATTATTCCATATATTACAAATTTTCATTTTACATTCTGTGTGTCCATACATTCTACATACATACCGATATCATTATTACATTTTTTGTCTATTTCAAGCCGTTTTGTGTTCGTTGAACTGGAATGTTTTATCTATTTTTATGACTATCAAAACTGTATGAACCATACAGCGAAGGTTGATTTCGTCTGATCATCGACTATTGCTGGCTATCAACTTATGTACACATTCACTTTGACAATTGCATGTGCACACGTTTAGACAAGTGAAGTATCTGAAACTTGAATTTACGTATTTTGGATTTTGTCACGTAAAATTGCCATCTGCATTATTTACTTTCTCTTTTAGTAATAAATCTTTTGCAAAAACGAATGGTCCTGTTATAGGGATGAAAAAAGGATGGTAAGTCACTCAAAAGAGACTATCAAAAGACAAACATAATCTACAATATCTCTGTTGTGTAAGGGTGATCAGTACAAAATCTAAAGAAAGAATCAATAGAAAAGTTGCATCTCACTCCTTGTATTTGTTAGTGAACACAAAAAGCCAAATTTCAAATAAAAAAATAAGATTTTGCTGAAATTTGGATTGAACCCCTGTTTGTAAACTTTTTAAGGTGAAATTGAAAAAAAAATGATCTCAGGCAAAATGATGAATAATTTCGGATTTTCCGACCTCTAGCTCCATGCAAGCGGCCTGTACGCATGGTACATACATTGCCAGTCAATCAATCAACCAGCCAGCCAGCCTAAAGGATCACCTTGAAAAATTTAGAAGACTGTGATCGAACAGTTTTGTTAGAGAGTTTCATATACGTGAATCTTTCTTCTGTAGCGTCTATAAAGAAAGATGTTTCTTCGTCTCTCTATAGATGCTACAGAAAAAAGATCCACTTTAAAGCCAAAGATAACTTTTAGACATGACAGAATGTTTATCAATCAAAATATGAAAGATTGATCGTATCGTACGTTTTCTTTGGAAATTAGTTTATATCCATCTATTTGATAATCTAGCAAAAATTGGCTTTTTGATGAAAGATGAGTATACAGTCAATGCATCTTCCTGATAATCACGTATGGAGCTGAAACACGAGACTTCACCAAGACACAGACCTGCAAACTAAAAACAATCCAAGGCGTTCATAATAGAATCATGCTCAATCTTACGTGTATAGATCACAACAGACCACGATATATCAGGGAGAAATATAGAATAGAATCTTAAAAAAAACAACTTAAAAACGGGAATAGGCATGCCATGTTGCAAAAAGTGCAGGCCACCGATGGACATTGCAACCCACAACATGGATCCCCAGCCTTCACATTCAAAACTGAGGTCGATGGAGGGATAAACTAAACAAATTCAGGAAATACCAGCTCCACGATGATCATAATTGAGAATTGTGGCAGATCCAAGGGACAGTGTATGTCCAATGACGGACGATAAAAGCATGATGATGATGATGATGATGATGATGATGATGATGATGATGATGATGATGATGATGGTTGTGGTGGTGGTGGTGGTGGTGGTGGTGATGATGATGATGATGGTTGTGGTGATGATGATGATGATGATGATGATGATGATGATGATGGTTGTGGTGGTGGTGGTGGTGGTGGTGGTGATGATGATGATGACGATGATGATGATAAAACAATTTAATGGAAATCATTTACATTCTTGGTCTTACGGGAAGATGAATACTAAACATAAAAATCATATATAAATGATTGAGTGATTGATGGCGATATGCTATCATAATTAATAATTTAGATATTTTATGCATATACATGTTCACACTCAATGTTTGATCGCTATCGCTAGGGATATCACATGATGCCTGCTATATCAAACCGATTTCTTGGTATCCTCTAAACCTGAGAAACACCACAGTCTGGGATGTTTTTCACACTATCTGA
The DNA here is from genome assembly GCA_963457665.1 of Thysanoteuthis rhombus. Taxonomy (NCBI): domain Eukaryota; kingdom Metazoa; phylum Mollusca; class Cephalopoda; order Oegopsida; family Thysanoteuthidae; genus Thysanoteuthis; species Thysanoteuthis major. Next base: position 7,420,826 of record OY735202.1, on the reverse strand, counting down.
TTTTTCCATTTTTTCTACATTCACCACTGATATTTTGGTTACGATTCACAGGGTGAGGTGAGTGTTTTTTTCCCAATATATTGCTTTCTCTCATATGCACCCTGCGGTCAGCTTGCGCATATCTTCCCTCATCTTTACACTGGACGTGGATGTCGGCCTAGAATCTAGACTTTGTTCTTTCTAAGTTGTGTGCACATATGCCTTCACTTATGTTCTGCAACATACCAAATACGAAGTTGCAAGTGCACAAAAATGTTTATTCACCTAAAATAATATAGTTTATACCGATGAATATAAGTATAATCACAGTTTATTTCATTTATACATTTCGAAAAAAACAAAAACAAAACAAACTATTCAAAAGCCTTTAAACCAGTTTGGCAATTTCTTGACTCCAAGTTCATTCCAGATTGTAAATCAGGTTTAATTCCAATTCATTTCACAAACTTCAAAGGAAAAAATTTGGTCGTTTGACAGATATAAAAAAGGGGGGGGCATGATCCTCGACTATATCATTACTTTTATCTTTTTTTTTGATCCAATCTACTTTTTTCTGATGATATTAATCAAAATTCAATAACGCTTGTTATTTCCTGAAATCTTCTATGTTTGCTGCAAATCTCATGGATAATGCGTGCATCTGCCACAAACACTATTCACCATCTTTCTTTCGTACATTATGGTTTCGACTAACATCGAGGAACATTTTGTTTTAGCATGAAAACACTATCTTTGTTCATCAAAGTAGAAGAAGATCCTGATTATTTCTTCGAACGTATGTTAATTCATTATCTCTATCGGTTGATTTCATATTAGTGAAGGAATCAAGTGTTAAAGTGAATCATGAAAATTTTAAACAAAAAGTTGATTTACAGTTTGAATTAAGTCGTCTATTACCTCTTACTGAATGAAAATAGGGCTGGTACCTCAAGAATAAAGAAATGAATGGAAAATTGAGATGACTATCCCTCCATCCATGGAAGTTTCCAGTCTCTAAATTAAGTACTTATGAGTTTTGTAATATTTTCCTTTCAATTCAACATTTAATTAGATAGCAAAAAGCAGAAATATTTCATTTCAAATTACAATTCTGTAAAAGAATCGTCAGATAATTGGAATTCATTTTACCTCTAAAATCGTTGCAAATGATACAACCCAGGAGTCGAAAGGGGGTGTTTCTACTTGTATTCATATATTTGGGCTCACTTCATTTTATTTAAGCCTAAGAATTTTATATTTGCCTATCACTTCTGATCCAATTGATATATCGGCATGCTGATTAGACTTGGTTTGTGAACATGACAGATCCATCACATGGCTGCCTCAGCCCTCACATTAAAGGTCCATCCTTCACTTAGCGGGCGACCACTTCACGAGCCAGCCCTTTGCATGTGTAATGCCTGGCTTACAACGTGAGAGGAAATCAAAGAGCTGCTAATTTCGGTTTGGTTACAGCATACATAAAATGTCAACCCATCAGTGAATTGTAAATGAAATTCCCTTCGTCTTTTGTGATTAGAAATTACTTCATCTAGCCTTACAACACACGGATAACATTGTCAGAATACAATTTAACTGAAATAACAAACAAATAACAAGACCCAAGCCCCCCCCCCTCCAATCCATTTCAATGTAACACCCTCAAAGCTATCCCTGACTAAAGGTCCCTAATAATTATGCATATCATTTATTCGTCTATTTCGATGAATGTCTTTGGTGCTCTCCAACTGTTAGTGTCATAATGTTGACACTGATTTCTGCATGAACTCGACTGCACAGTTATGTAATCCGTCATTTTAGAATCGATTATGGATAAGTGTTTCGTTCAGTAATGTTTGCTGAACATAACTTCATCTCCCAAAAACAAAAGCGATTATTCTGTGAACAAAACATGTACCTCTGGTTCGATAATTAACCAGTTATAAATGTAACCAGAGGCAAATTAATAATCTTTATTTTTCCCATTCAAGCTTATTTTAATCCCCTTCGGAACATTCTTCAGATTTGAAGGGAAATTTGATGTATTCGTTGCCGGATACATTATCAGATCGTTACAGTGATAAGGGATTTAATTTCCCCTGCTTTTTTTGATACAGTCTCGTATTGTTCAAATATACACTTCGTTAAATTTACCTAAATATTCATGAATGTGAAAACATTTACAAACCTTTACATTTCGAGCTCTAGGGCCAAGACAAGCAAAACCTTTAATTTTCTATTTAGAACAGTTATGTGTTGAATAATTAACATTAATGTATGTGCTTGTTCAGCAAATTGAGGTAAGTTCGAGTGGGCAGAAATGACTTTCACTACCTTTGAATTCGACGCATGATGCCCGTTGCCAGCTTTTGGGTTCTTTTTGATCTGCCATTCGCTTTTTGTCTTGCTATCAATATTTGAGGATGAAATGTAATGCCTATCGCATGCTAGAGAACCTTTAATAAGCAAGTGTTTCTTATAATTGGCAATCATTGATGTTATTATCCAAAGGTATTTCAAATGCAAGCAACTTCGCTTCAGAAAAAATTGGCCACGTTGAGACCGCCAGACTAATTATCAATTAGGATATAATGTAGTTACAACAAAGATTTATTTTTGTCCAGAAAAAAAGATAGGATGCTCAAAAAATCTAAAACGTTCCCATCATAGTCTCTTGTATGGTGAATTTGGCGTGAGCAAAGGAGCTAGCAGTAATATACATGGGAAAGTTTTGATAATCTCCAGACCTCCAAAATAATGATGCTGATCATTTTGGCTGAAACATTGACGACTGATAACTGCTACATAACAGATGATGCACACAAAAACATATACACATACGCCTAAGGCTGCACGCATACTCATGCATACATGCATATAGATGTATATTGCTCGTTAAATGTAAGCGTTCAAGATAATATATTCTACTGAATCAATTCTATCACACTCAAAAATCTCTAAATGTCCAGTAATGACATATCAATATACATAGGTATCACTGATTTTAGCCATTTCGCTTCGAGTAATAATACATACATTTATCTGATCATCCAAAGAAAGAAGATTCCAACTTTTTGATTTCTTAAATTTACTCAATAGAGTTTTCCGGCCCACGACACTTCATTATTTCACTTAATGTTCAACTCTTGTGGGTTGAATTCCTGATGATTATAAATCGAGATGCAATTCGATTTTACAGAGAAATACAAGCAGTGAGAAATTGAGAAAAGTCTTACCTTTCTTGATGAGGTTCATTGATACAAACCATGGTACTTGTGCACAACGCAGCATTTATGAACTATTTATCAAAACTTAGGGACTTGCCAAACGCTGCGGGTTTTTCTTATCTCGACGAAATGGAAAGAATATATTATGCATATTTTTTAAGGCCATTCATCGAGATTTTCAAAAATGTCACAATCAAAAACACCTCACACACACAAACACACACACATAGACACACACACACACACATAAAAATGTAATCTTCCTGACGAACAAACACACGCATACACACGCACACACACCTGCTTACACATGTGGATGAACACAAGTATGCCCACGCATATATATTTATTTCTTTTCCTCTCTTTTTCCTTCATCTTCTATTTATATCTATATCGATCCTTATACATACACACACATATATATATATATATATATATATATATATATATATATATATATATATACATATATATATATACATGAATATCCATACACACATATATACTGATGAACGTATATATATATATATATATATATATATATATATATATATATATATATATATATATATATATATATATATATATATGATCAACATATGTAAATATATGTGTACAAAATATATGTGAGTGAGTGAGTGCAAGTACGTATTCCTTCGTAACTGAAGGAAAATATTGCCTCCCAAATGGTGAATATCTCACATTTATGGATCTCAGCATTAATTACATATGTTGATTTTCGAACAGTTAATTCTTTACCAAGAAATATTTCAGACCCCAATGCAGTGAATGAAACATGTGATTTGAACTCTGATAAACGTCAAACTTCCAGACATAGTACACGTCAGAAAATTTTTTTATGTTTATCTCATTATGAATTCAGAAGATCCTCCCCGTTTCCCCAAGGCGATCCACTCTTACGACAAGGAGCAAGATTATTTATGTTCATTCTGCAAAGATTTGATTTTAGGCCATCATTAAAAAATAAATATGTTAATCAGGAATGCAATAAGGAAAGCATTTTTTATTCACTGTCGATTAATCTGTGTACATATCTATGGCAAGTTGTGGTCACTGATTCATTGATTTTCTTGAATCATATAAATAAAATTGCATAAAAGATACAAAAAGAATATGTGACGCAAATAGTCTAAAAACACCTGTTAAATGCTCTCTACAATACGTATTGTGATGCTATTGTTACGTGGTAGGTTCGTGAGTGGACTACGTTGATAATTTGTGAGTAATTTTGATTATCAAAATAGGCGAGAGTTTGCACCTCTAACAAAATTTAAAAAAAAAGATGCGTTTGTGGTCGTTTTTTAAGTTCCTATCCCTTTCCCATTAGAAAATGAATGGAGTCAGTGGACTAGAGCAGCTGACCTGTTCCCCAAGATAGTTTGCCAATGAAGTGTGTGGACCTACGTGGTATAACTTTATTAAAAGAGTAGAATGAATATACAAATAAGTAGAAGGATTAATAGACGTGAAAAGAATCAAGTATATATCTCTTGTTCAGGTGGTACCTATCACTTTATAATATGTTGCTGCTCATTATGTTTTGATTCAACGGTATGTTTATTTGTGTTTGTCTCTCTCTGCTTAGAATGTCTATGTCACTTTTGATATCCTGTGAATTTGTCTGATGCATGCACTGTGTGAGTACGATCTAATTCATTTAGACTTAACTATGAACACGTAGGTCGCAACAAGTGACCTAACAAGGGAAAATTTAATCGTTCGGTCAGAATTAATTTGAAAGGAGGATGATGAACGTTTCCGGTCGCTGCATTATTATTTTCAACTGTGAATTAATGTCCCCCCGTCACAAACTAACAAAACTTCCACTTAATTATGCCTAGAAGGTTACTTGCCTTTCAGCGTTTCTCCTACGTCAATGAATCTTGTTGAAACTTAATGACAAATTTCATTAGGGACTTTTTTTTTCTCTAAATCTCTTTCCTGCCGAGTCCGAAACGGATATGATAGATGGAAATGCAAAAAAAAAAAAAAAAAAAAAGGAAAAGGAGGGGTTTCTGTTGGAGGGGAATTAGATAAAGAGAAATTAAATTTCTTTTGAAAGGAAGAAGTGAAAAAATGTAGATAAAGATAAAATGCAGAGAAAAACAATTAAAACGGACAAAAAAGAAATTTGTTCGGAATTTTCAAGTGAATTATTACCATTACTAAAGAACAGCCCGTTCAAAAGATGAGTGTTTGTGAGGTGAGAAGCAACCTGTCATAATGATCATGTAAAAATTATTTTGAAACGTACACTTCACAGTTTTGGGAATAATTCTTTTCAGTGTAGCCAATTTTGATGTTGTTTATCTATATCTATATCTATAGCGCTAGATTTTAATAAAAATCACAATGATATAAGATTTTTTCAAAGTATTTTTCTGTTACATTTCCCGATAATTGTTAACCCAAACAGCTTTGAACTTGACACTTCATTTCCTTGTGTGCTGACCAATATATCTGACAACAGTCACATCAGCAAGTGTTGTTGAGTAGTCTTTATGCATACAAACACATAGGGAGACAGAGAGAGATTTCTTCTATTGAAATTGTAACATACTCTAATAAATCCAACCTATTGCCCTCATCTTGTTTTCTCTTTAAAAGAAAATGGCCCCCGCACGACACACATTCATCTGCAGTTGTCGGTCACCTTCTGGGAGTCTTGAATCGGATCCTCAATCGAATCCATGGGGTAACTTATTCTCATCGCGCTGTTCATGCCATAACATAGCATATCGCATCTAATTCTCCCTACTTAATACGTACTTGCTATGTATTTCTCTTCCACCAAACCAAATATATGACTTCTTTACAATCTAAGTATCTGGTCCCGCCCTTTTATTTTGTATCTAATCTCATATCAATCTATATGTTAAGTATTTTGACATTTCCTCTCCTTCTTCTTCTTCTTTTTCTTTTTCGTCTTCTTCTCCTCCTCCTTCCTCTTCTTTTTCCCCTCCTTTTTCTTCTTCTTCTTCTTCTTCTTCTTCTTCTTCTTCTTCTTCTTCTTCTTCTTCTTCTTCTTCTTCTTCTTCTTCTTCTTCTTCTTCTTCTTCTCCTCCTCCTCCTCCTCCTCCTCCTCCTTCTTCTTCTTCTTCTTCTTCTAAATATATCAACGATCATTTAAAGGTATAGTCACTTCAACTTGAACGACTTGTGTTGCTTATTAATGGAGCATCGAATAGAAAACGATGTGAAAATCCCCTTGAATTCTGCGGGGTGATAATTTTACTAGATACATTATGGCCTGCAGTACGCACAAATCCAACGAAATAGAATCTAAAGTTATTGCAATTACCAAATAAATTCAAGAATAGTAGGAAAACTGAAGTAACCCATTTTTTCTTTTAGTTGCTCAATTCTCCATTGCATGAATACATAAGAAGTTTAAACTGAGGTAATGTTTATTTATTCATCTTGGATCGATCTGTTTCCATATTTAGATGCAGGTCTCATTCAAACTTCGAAATAAAAAACATTCTTGGGTTTTTTTTTTGCTGCCGCTAAGTCTATCCTTTCACAAAGCTAAAATATTATCATCCAAACAAAACTTGAGTATAGATCAATGCCTATACATTCACATAAAATCTTGAAGAGTGTGAAAACACTATGCACACCAAAACTACATGATAATATGAGGCAAAACTCTGCCTTCATAAGTAAGATGAACTGAAAATTTCATAGCCTGTGATAAAAAAACAGTATTTCCTTTATTGTTATAACGAATAACAAGGGTGAATTTTACATTTTATGTACGATGTGAATCGATTCAAGCACACACAATGTAATAATGATTTTCAATTTAATTTTTCATACGCAAGGACCATGAGCTGCAGGAAAATTGACTAAATTTTTGGGTTGATTCATTTACATTTATTTTTCCCAGCATACTATATATTTCTGTAAAAAATCCATAAATATTATGTAAACAAAGAATGGCTGCGATACAAAGTATTGTTTTGGGACCTTGAATAAAAACTTTACGATTTAGCAATGTTATCACCCCTCAGTCATGATCTTCATGTCCTTATGTCACGTACAACAAACATTTTAAGGACAAAAATTCAACAATTGAAATCGAAAATGCAGAGCAGGAGAAAGTAGACCACTACATCTACTTAGGAAGATGAGTTTCCTACGGTCGAGAGAAGAAGAAATACAACAAAGAATCACACTGAATTGGTAAGCTTTTGATTGAACGACCGATTAAGAAAAAAAACAAGGGAATACAACCAATGCATCTTTCTAAAGGGCCAAAACATTGAACATAACCAAAAGACCGACCCCTCAAACTGATATATATGCAACGTGCACAGGAGAAAATCATACTCAACCTGATGCGATAATAGAACAACATTGTAAATCAGAGAAAAAGACAGAAGCCCAAGACATAATTAAAACAATGTTATACCACTCAAAGGACAATGGGCCTTACATGTTACAAGAATGCTGGACATCATGACTAGTGTGACTAGTTAGATTATTCGGAAAGTTCTGGCCCCAAGATGCCTATGATAAAGTGGTCAGGCGAATCTCTGGGAATATTTACGTCTAATGACGGATGCTAACAGACTGAGGACGCCGAAACTATTTGAACCATCTGAACCAAATATGACACAAATACCAAACATCACAAGGAATTATCACAAATACATTCCCGGAAGGTTCAATGTATAACCATCTCCAGTTCTTTATAGTTACTACGAGTAGAACTCAAGTGGCTTAAAAACAAAGGAATTTTTTTCAATGCCGTTGAAATTATGATAAAATTATACCAAAAACAAACAAACGAAGACATTAATCTGATTCAATTCATGAAAATAGGATGTATAAAAGAACAATAAAAAAACATGAACAATTTAAACCAGGAAAAATGTTTATTCATTCTTTTCGTATCAAACATTTTTTTCCAATTTTGTGATGAATACTTTTCAAAACCTAAAAAAAATCCTATGTTTTCTTCACACATTATCAGCGTTCGTGCCGCCAACAGGTCTATCCCTTTCGAAAAAGTAAAATCAGATTGTCTGTATTATTACTGTTGTTGTGATTCCAAAATAGCTATTTATTCAAATGATTTGAATCAAAAATGCATTTCTAGACAGCTTTCTGTTGCAAAGAATGAACCAACTGATGGCTGTTTTAATAATTTTACTTTTCACCTTCATATAATTTTTAGTGGCTTTACTAACCCTTGTGACCCCGACCGTAATTCTACAGCTACCAGCTAACTGCATACTCAGAAATACCTCATAGAAATCAATAATAATAACTAATAATGTAAAGCTATGTTAACGAAAAGAAGAAAAAAGAAATGATCCCTGACTAACCATTCCTTGATATCGACTTTGCCCATCATCAACAATAATATTTATCAAATTGTTTATTGGACCTATGAAGTAACCAAAGCATAAATAATCTCTGGAAATTATATAATCGCACGATCCTATTTTTATCTATAATATGGTAAATTATGATGTTTCATCATTGAGAGAATTCAGAGCATTTATTTCATGATAACGTTGTTTGTTTGTTTTTTAATTTGGGCCATTTGTACGCCATTTGCAAACATGGATACATCTTATTTCTATTATTATTCGGACTACCCTCATATTGGTTGTTTTTCATACAACGTTTTGGCCGCTGTACTCTACGGCCTTCATCAGGTATCATCTGTTACGTGTGGGGGAGTAACAAACCGAACCCTTTATCTAACTGACAGGAGTACATAGACCTCTCTCCCCTCTTAGCAGTGGTAAAATTTTTGTCTCACACCTACCACATGATATCTGATGAAGGCCGTAAAGTACAACGGCTGAAACGTCGTATGAAATACAACCAAGATGAGGATAGTCTGAATAATATTAGAAATGATAATAATACCTCATCTAAAACATTCAGAGAAACATGGATACATCTATTAAAAAAAAAACGGACATACAAGTATACACTAATGAAAAAAGTCAATAATAACTTCCCTTCCTTTCCGTTAAAGTGTCTTATAATACTAAATGAGGATCAATTTATACCCCACCAATGATTTTTTTCAATCAAAATTCTAAGTTTAATGTTTGAATGAAAGTTTCTTGAATGAGCAAGGATTAAACAATACATTGAGACGATTTCTTTTCTTTTGTCCACAAAACTTTTTACCTAGACATTGGACTTCCAAAAAATCTAAGATATATTTTCTCGGTTAAGAAATATATAAATGTTTTACAAGGGGGTTTAATTTGCAATGCAACTAATTTGAGCACATAGTTTCCGCCATTTTACGGAAGTACAGATTGAAATACTGCTCACATGAAACGATGTTAAAAATTATAAAATATATAAAAAATAAGATTGGATCACATAGAAGATAATTCATATAAGCTGTCTCTCCGTCTTTCTTTCTTATGAAAAAGTGGCGGCAAATAAATCATATTCCATAGAACAGAAAGAACAATTTTGAGACGTTTCCTTTGTTGTAATAAGTGAAAGTGAAAGCAAACCTATTCCAGTAATGAACAACAAAATGAATCAATAGAAACAACTGATTTAGTTTTCTTGGTATTTTCCTTCAATCATTCTGTAAAAAGAATTCAACATCAGGTTTTGAAAAAAGTCAATGAAAAGATTTAAACAAAAGAACATTTTTCATCATCTCTTTTCAGTTATCGTCTATATTCTATTATTATTGATTTTTTAAAGATTTATCATCAGATTCCAAGTCTGCAATTCAACTTATTTGAATTTATAACTGTTGTATCCTCATATAAGGGTAGAACAAGCACTTTTTTGAAATCATGAATAACTTATTTCAATTTGATTTTTGTGGCTGATTCTATCGTTTAATTTTGCACCTTTTTTTCTAGTATCAGTCATTAAAATTTATGTGAAGTGATACGTTTCATAATTATGTGTTAATAACAAGAATCAAAGATGACATTGTTAGAGAATATAACATAGAATATATATATATATATATATATATATATATATATATATATATATATATATATATATATATATATATAAAGAGATGGAGACAGAGACATTTTTGTCAATTCATATGAATATAGATTAAATTATTTGAGATTTTGCAAGTGAGGAAACCGGAGATGTTAGATTTTTTATCAGTATTTGTCGACTTTTAGAATATTCAGACAGCTTCACTGGTAACCAAAGTTTTGGGACATTCGTAAATGGCTTTGATTTGAGTGATATTGCCACCACCACCTTCATAAATCTTTTTCTTACAATGCCAGCCTTCCACCCAATGCTATCCTGGGTCATTTAACAGAAATTACTAACAGTGACAGCCGCTAATTTTGGGATCACTGTCTTGGTTTATAAGATAACTAGTTTTTTTTGTTGCATGAACCATTGCATGTTAGATTAAAAGTTATAGATCGGTCTCCTTTTAATTATTTCCCTCGAAATACAAGCATTTGATGGTCTTTTTCATGGAAGTTGAAAAATTAAGAGGGTAACTCCATTCGTTCATTAAGAAAACATGCTTTCTAAATGGACTCCACCCAAGTTAAAGCGTTGTGATTTTGACATCTTCGATATTCCTTTTATTCTTGTATTGAATCCATAATGTTTCTCTATTAATTAAGTACTGATCATTCAACGGATAGCTTTTTTCCCATTGACCCATAGAAAAGCCATACTAGCCCAGCCATCGACATCAGAAAATGCTTTGAAAACTTTTTATCGTGTACTCGGACATTGACAATTGCTGCCCATTGAGGACACGCAACATAACTATTTCCTTTACTTATGATGAAGATGGATTCATTGTAGACGATACATTTGGAAGATATCAGGCAATCATTCAAAGAAGTTACTAGGAGATAAATTTACATGTGGACAGAAAATATTTACGTACTAAATATTAACACTAAGATATGCTACTTAGGGAAATGACGTATTGGTCCCTTCCAGAAGACTGTTCATGTGACTGACTGTCTTTTCAAATTTCCAAAACAGTCAACCAAGCCTTTTTGGGGAATTACTATCAGTTGACATTTTGTTTTCCTTAATCCCGACAACACCATGAAATCTTGTAGGGAAAGGGATCGGAAGACCTTCAAAGTATTTGGAACCACTTTTGGGCTGCATAAGAGAGAAAAACAAACATTGTTAACACAGTGTTTTGCGAATAAAAAAAGCTACCTAGAGCCAGCTGAATAGTTATTCCTCGCTGTAATAAATGAATAAACACCTTTTCGCGAGACTATCAGCATCTGCCTCCACTGACTTTCTCAAAGTTCATTTTTCTTCTCTGTTACAAAACTGTACATTCCATTTTTCTTATAGATTGGCCAATCCGATTATTCTCCCTTCTCTTCTTCTAAAAACTTGCTGTCTCTTCTTGCTATTTTTCTACATAAAATCACTAATAAACGGCGACAATCAGGTAGAATAAACTAAAAATATTCCATTCTCCCCTCTTCCAATCATCATGAATCATTATGCAGTTTTACTTTCATCCTCTTATCGTTCGGCATGATTACATTTTTTCGTTTTTTTCCCCTTATCGTTCATTTTTCTCACTCATTGTATTCCAAATCGTTATGTTCCATCTGCATGGTTGCTTAGATCCCTACTAACCCTAAGAGTGAGACACTGGAATGAAATCTATATTACATGAATTGTATATCAATACGACTCATGTAAAATTTATCATTGCAGGGTTAGAATCACTCAAGACAGATTTTTTTGTGACCCACCTACATTGAACATCTGATTGTTTCTTCTCATGTAATCTTCATATCAATTGAATATTCTGTTCATGTCTCTGATCTGTACATTTTGCCTCTTTCAAAAGCCTTTCCATCAGGTCACATTCCAATATTATACACAAATACTCTTTCTATATATTCGCCAGAGCCTTTCAAAAGTTTTTCCGTGGCCCATATCAAAAGCTAACATCCATTATTTTATAGGAAAGAAAAAATTACAAAGAGGGAAAGAAAAGACAAGGTTGCAATCTCCCTTCATTGCTTAATTGAATTCCAACTTGCGATCTATAGTGGTTAAGTCAATGTTGTTTATTCAAGAGAAGATATGATTAGATATAAATAATATTATGTATTATTGGATGGTAGATACTGACTGTTCTAAAACCTAAAGCTCGTTAGTAGAGTGATTTTTTGTGTCTGTGTCTGTTTCGGGGTCCGTTGAGGGATTTGTTAGTTTTTCTTTATGAAGACTACCACTCCATACAGGTCGTACGGAATTCAAAATGTGAATTCCTGTAGGACTCACAGAACGGATGTGAATCATGTCCAACATAGAACTTTAAAGAACTGATGGATGATCCAGATCTTATTGATGAGGATGATGTTGATGATTGGATGAACGTACTGATTCATGGGGAATGACTAAATCTACTAGTTCATCTTTTCAATCACTTTTGCTTAACACAGAACTTAGTGAAGTCCATAAGCAGTAACATTACTTCAGGAGGCAAATGGACTGCCTGTAGATTGAATATCACCTCCTGCCAAGATAAACAATAGAAAAAATAGAACCTTCAGGACACAAAAATTGGCATGATATGCTAAAAGAATCCCACTTCTCTAAGCCTTAATGATATGGACTTTGGGAGAGTTGAATGCAAGATGCTTGTCATATACTTGGTGACAGAAGCTACAACAATGATTACAATGTTGATTTCAATCATCTTAGCGAAATTTCTAATACAATTGGAATCAGATTTCTCCCCTAAACCTGTTGACTTTCCAATGCACAGAAGCTTAGTTAGCTATGCTATCTCAATCATAGCTAGGGGAGAAATGAATTCATGACTTTCCGAAAGGTATGTCAATATGAACTGATTTGACTAGTGAAAAGTATACATCAAAAAGCAGCTAACTACACCATTGGAACACTCACTTTTTTTCAGTGATTTTGTATTCTGAATGCTGTGATTCACATTATCAGTTTACTTCATTCCAATACAGAGATTTAAAATTACTGTTTTTGATATTTCAAACAGAGGATTTAATATCATATTTCTCTTACATTCACTATCAAATTTAATATCGAAGATTTTGTTCTGCATAGAAAAATTTCATTTTAGACTGCAATTTTTTGTTGGAATTCGTGTTGCTATTCATGCGCACAATATAGTGATTTTGGATACAGAGCGTAAAGGGAACATTTCCTCCTGGAGAGAAATTTGAAATCCATGTGGATGCTAAGTTCCTAAAATAAAAAGAAATATAAAAACTCTGCAGTTATTGTCAGAAAATCAGGAAATCAAGTATCAGCCATTCTCCGCTACAGGATTTAACACACGATATAAACTTCAATTGTCCCATTGCCTGATTCTCAAATACTTTTTTCTCTTTTGTTTCTGTGATAATTCCATTGCCGATTCATTTTTTATGAGGTTTATTAGTTTTTCAAATGTATACTTTGGGTTACATACCAAAATTAAATACAATTAGCCCCTTGTATCTCTGGGATTCAATCAACTGTAGATTGCATAAATATTGCAGAAATTCCCCAAATCCAAACATGAATTCTCTATGTTACGGACAATACACTACATCAACTTGTATGAAATGGTACACATATTCAATAGAAGCCTCTTGCCATATCATATATTTTCAGACTTGCTCCAGTAATTGTGGTTTGAGAAAGGGAGAGGGAAAAGAAAGTTGATTTAAATTCCCACTACGATGGTTTAGTTTGAACTGAACATGTACAGATTTTTCATATTTAATTATCCCTCAAAGATACAATATAAAAAAAAAATACTAACATAGCGCATACATTATATTAAGTATTGGAAAGAAATAGTGTAATGATTATATCAAGTACATAAATTGATGTGTCTATGTTATTTGCCGTTTCATGAATGGGATTTTAGGTTACATTTGAGGCATACTGTATTTGATAGGATCAGTACAACGTTTATCAAATAATTCTAAGGAGTTCAGCTTAAGGTAACGGCTGATTATACATTCGAATCCGTAGGCTTTCAATAGATTCGGGCAATGCAAACGGATTAAAATTAAGGATAGAACTGTTAATGTCGATTAGACTTCAAGGAAGAATAATGCCAACACAAAAATGTAGAATAAACAAGAAGCCAATAATATGTGCTGGGAAACGCTGAGATTAAGACAGTTGATCAATAAGCCACCTATCTGACTCGTAGTTTTAGCTAATTTTGATCTGAAATTATCTCTGTGTCATGTTGACTATGAGTATATCCAACCATTGAATGAAATACATTGACCGAGATGGAAATCACGTTAAACAATGAACTTTTTTTCGTCACTGAGGTACAGTTTTGTGACAGAACCAGCCTACATACAAAGGTTGAAGAAATGTGTTTGCCGTCCAACACATGGTTATCAGATACTTTATGATCCCTGGCAATCATTGACTTCTCTCATCGCACCAGCTCGCCTATTCCCAAAAGAGGAAATACTCTCAATGTTGTATTCCAGCTCTGCCGAGCTTAATTTTTTATAAACAGGCATTCTGTGTATAACCTTTCATCCGACCAATGGAGCATCAGTAGCAGCTGAAAGCCCAAAGTACGTCACATAACTCAAAATAACACATACAGACCACAGTTCATATCTATGACATGAAATATTATCAATTCAAGTCAATCTGTTACGTTCTTTGTGGACGGATGGAAATTTTTACTACACTGTTTCGATCAAACCACCATCCTTCAGCTGTTTTGAGGCAAGTTGTTTTTTTTTTCAATTTCAGGATTTCTAACTTCATTCACGAGTTTTTATGATTCTTAAGAGCACTTGTTTCCACACCCATGACATCTCAGTTGTTGTCACTGAGAATTCCAGACTCCACACAATTGTCTCTCTAAATGTGTGGCAATGTTTCCTGAATATTGTTAGACATTGACTGTTTCTATGCACAGGGACGAAATTAGCTTCCATCGGATTCAGTTTGATTTTACGACAATGAGAAATGTTTCGGAAGCCATGTTGAAATATGTACCCAAATAATGGTGAACTTTAAAACAGGTTCCGACGAATGTACACAACCTGGACTTGATGACTCATCTACTCCGATTCAATCGCCTCAGTGTCATACTTCGTGGTGTTGTTTCAGTTTCTGTTAGCCGGTTGGAGATTCCTCTCTACAATCCGTCGTTTACTCTTTCTTTTGTCTATTGACGTCAATTTGATGGCTTAATTTGTAGGCTTTGACATTTCCATCCATCTTAGGTCCATTTTGCAAATGCTACACGGTGCATGGTGACAGCTTGGATCTCTTCCAGAATTCATTTAGATCTTTAGAACCTCAATAGATTGATATTGAAGAAGTTAATGCCAATTCTAAATTTGAATACAAATACAGGGATATATCAGTATTGACCTCGGTTCTGTAGTTCTATGACGTTTCATTTAGACTCTTGCCGTAGATTCGAGGATGTATTATTCGGAAAATACGGATCAGAATCGAATATCATGAGTAAAAACTGTTTCCTGACAATTTTGTAAGTTGAAAACAATTGGAAAAAAATAGAAGAAATAAAAAACGGTTCACGTTCAGTGAATGAATGAGAACTGGAATTCTCAGAGTAATTTGACCACGACAATCACATCCATAGTTCATCTAATCAGTCATTAATGCACTGAAGCAAATTGATTTCTCTCTCAAGAATAGTAACAGTTTTACGAATCAACTGAGTAACAAAGACGGTGAAGAAGACTCGATTATCAAAATATCAAATAGCGTTTCGGGAAAACAATCATTGTCCGAGAATCAATTTACCCCGATGGGGGATAGAAACAGTAGTGTCACCAATAAATTAGAAAGAGGAAAATAAAAAAAAGTCGTATTCAGTGTATCCTCGAGCTCAACTGTGGAAAGCAAATGAGATGGAATGTCTTGAAAAGTTTTTTTTTCTTTGTTCCTGTCTGCTGATTCATTTGTTTTATGGTGTAGAATCAAAGATATACAAGGAACACGTTATGTGATTTCTTACTGGTCTCATGAACTTATGAACGTTTGCTTTATTCCAAGGGAGGGCTTTGCAATGTACCCAGCACTTTTCAGAACATTCAGAATACACGGACAAGTAGACAACTTATTTTCTAACTCTTCCAGTCTTGATTTCTTATTCGGATGTTCCTTAGTTCGTTTACTTATTGATTGGGATATATACATCTAACACAATCAGAAAAATTCGAATTGCATTAGAAATAGAATACCAAGTACTATGATGTTTTAGTCAAGTGTACACGTCAATTTGTTCTTGATATCTTGCGTGCTTAGAAGGTATTCAGTTGAAATCAAGATAACATCAACAATTCATAAAATCATGTGTGTCACGAAATTCTTCCTTCTACTTTTTATTTACTTTTCGTTTATGTTGCTCAAAAAGAGGACACAAATCAAATATATAATCTTTGGAATTGGCTTGAAACACCTGAAATGTATGTCTTAGAAGAATATTGCATGTTCAAGACAGTCAAAAGATTTCTTAGCCCTTAGAGAGCTGACAATTGATGTTTTTGGTGACTTCTTGTCTTGCTAGTGTCTACTAGCTATTTGATCTCGTTTCTTTCTATCAATCTGTTTGTAGATTATTTTCCTAACGCTAATGTATAATAGATCATAGAATATCAAACTTAACCAAATACAATTATCAGACCATTCAAGAAACTATCACGTCTATCCAATGGTAAAACAATCACATAGCTGACAATGTCTTTTTTAATTTATTAATACTTTCCAGTACACATCTACTTCTCTCTCTGTCTCTGTCTCTTTCTCCTTTCTCTCTGTCTCCTTCTATATATATATATATATATATATATATATATATATATATATATATATATATATATATATATATATATATATATATATATATATATGTGCGTTTGTGTGTGTATATATATATATATATATATATATATATATATATATATATATATATATATATGTATATATATACGTTTGAGAATATGTGTGTACATGTCTACCTGCATCAGCGTACCTGTCATATCCCAGAAGGCATATTTTAAGGAAATTCAATGAAAGCTTCAGTCACTTTGATTATATGTGTAGGCACATGAATACAAAAATGATGATCTTTGTTTTATGTAAAGCTATTCGTATTATCTCATACGACATAGCACATGTTACTGACTCAAGCTGATTTCAAAGTCTCTTAATATGAAGGAAAAAGAAAGACTTTGGAGTCTCCTTTGTATAACCTGTCACAATCGCATAGAATGTTACACACAGTCTTCTCCGTGTTTGTCTCCGAACAGCAGGAGAGGTGTCAGAAATAGTGGATCTATGTTAGAATACCGCCCTGAGTTTTTTAGGCTTCAGATACTGCAGTGTCTCAAAAGTTGATATTTGTAATCCAGTGGTTCTCAACTAATGAACCAAGGCATACTAGTATGCTGCAACTATCTTCAAAATGTGCCACACTCATGTATATGAAACTTGAAGGAGTAGAAACCATATAAATCTTTGTATTTGTTGATGGATATTCAGCAGGATTCATCAAAAATCTCATTTCAGTGAACCTTTTAAAACTTCTGGATAATCCTTATCATTGATTTTTTAAAGATGAAGCTATTTGACACTTCAAATCTTCAAATATTTCCATAATTTCCCAATTTTTTTTCAATAAGTACATAACCTAGCAAAATAATTCGAACCACAACATAATTCAGTGCTATGTAGGTTGATGATTGCACCGAGTATTACAACTGCATTTTTCCCAAGGAACTGGGTTATCAATGAAGAAAAATTTAGTTGCTACTTGATGGGAGGGAACAAAGGTAGGGTTATGAATAGAAAGAAGGATGTTGAGGGAGAGAATATTTTTGAAGTGAGTGCAATAGAAAAAAAGGATCAGCTAAAGGTGGGATTGTAAGGACTAATCAGAACGGATGAAACGAAGGGTGATTTAAATAATTGTAGTAATGTCAGTGGATGAAGGAAGAAGAATTGGAAAAATGAGAAATAAGAACAAAAAAGTAAATAAAGTTTATTCCTTTCAACTGATAGTATATTTGCAAACCTAGAATCATTAATAGGGATGAAATCAAATTTCCAAAGAGTATGGAATTTGAACGGTGTAGACGATCAAAATTTGAAGTTGAATACACCTTGTAAGAGGGACAATATCACAGCACCAGCAAAATACGGACTATAACTGATTGAAATTTTAACTTCAATATTGCAAGACATTTGTTCTTAGTTGATAGCTACGGGAATTTCACAGATACACTGCTATCAAAGTATGGTGAAAAAATAAAGAGAGAATGGTCATGCAAATTTATTTACTACTACTACTACTACTACTACTACTACTACTACTAGCAATGATGCTATTGATGATTGCTGTGATGATTCAAGTTTAAATGTATCACCCAATCACGACCTGATCAAGATTTTTTAAGCAGAGAAAGAGGGACGTGTCAGTGTATTTAAGGGATAGAGCTGACTACTGAGTGAAGAAACAATGAAGTAAAATGAAATTTT
The DNA here is from genome assembly GCA_963457665.1 of Thysanoteuthis rhombus. NCBI lineage: Eukaryota > Metazoa > Mollusca > Cephalopoda > Oegopsida > Thysanoteuthidae > Thysanoteuthis > Thysanoteuthis major. The sequence goes on along the minus strand of OY735202.1, from coordinate 7,402,101 downwards.
AAAAAAATGATCAAGACCTTGATGGACGACGGATATAGATTTTGAGAGGGAAGATGTTGGTAGAATATGTAGTTGTCTGATCCTTTGGAACAACCCAGAGGGCCTAGCTATGAGTTCAAACGAGCTACGAATCAGATCAGACATCAATGGCATAAACATTTAACCAGGGGAAATGAGGTATAATGTACATTCTGATATATATATATATATATATATGTTCGCACAAGAAACGTGACCGACCATAGCAATTGCTTGATCAAATCCATTGAACCTGATCAATTGCAGAATTAAAGCATGAAAGATATACGATCACTGACACGGAAATAAGTTATGGAGCAAAATGCATGGCTTTTATACCCCCTTCATCGTGCCCAAAGTTAGTGCATGATTCTCTTTATCTTCTTCTTTCTTTAAATTTCATGAAACAGTTCTTTACTCCTATTATTTTCTTCTGTATCATCTCTTCTTCTAATCATGATACTAAATGTTTGAATGCATTCATCTTGGGGTGACCTTTGAGTCGCAGAATTTGTGCATTTTTAAGTTAGCTATAAAATTCAAGTACTCCAAAATACACTCCTCTGGATGATTTTCCGCTGTCAAAGTTTGATGAGCATTAGCACTCTAACCTGTTAATGATCATCTGAATTCAATTCATCTATCTATATATTTACTTATGGTTGTTAATCCAACTCCCAGTTTTACTTATATTCCTCTTCTAAAACCATCCAATTTATCTACGATTATATCGTCCCACAATTTTTTTTAATAGTCTGCATTTAAAGTTAGCATGAAAGAAAAAAAAAAAGCCGGGAAAAGTACATGTTCATCTATACGTCTCACACTCTCCGTTCATTCGACTAGAAGTTAACACAAAAAAAAAAAATATATCAATATATTTCAATGACATTCTGTGAAAGAACAAACCATTATCTAAGGTTTTTTTGGTCCTTTTAAAGTTGTTATCCCTTCACTTTGGGCTGTGTATTCATGAAGTACCTACAAGAGTTCCAAAAAGATTCCAATGAGGTTTCTTAGAACGATATGCAATTAGCTAGAGACGATTGGTTGGCATGTCAGGTGGATTCTGGAATGTATTATGAAATTATTCTCCCTGAACTGTGGTTATATTCAAACAAATCAATATTTTCTTCCTTTGCTCTCCTATCATCTTGAAACGCTGACATTGAGCTCTCCTCTATCATATTTTCTTCTTTCTTATTGTGAGTGTTCAAGTTTATGAGGAAAGTGAAGAACTGACGAAAAGATTAGCTTTTCTTTAACAAGAAAGATGTGATGATTCGGTGAAAGTAATCACAATTTGCAAGAAATGGAAAGATTTATCTTTTTTGTTGGCAAGATTTCCTTACTTTGGATATAGGTTTAACATCATTTCGCCGGAATGAACCAGGATTTCACAAGGAATTCAACTTCAGAATATAACTATAACATACACACATGCGCGCGCACGCGCGTGTGTGTGTGTGTGAGTGAAAGTTCGGCATATTATCAATGACAAGCGTTCCTGACTTCTGAAAGAAAGTTCAATCGGTGCTGATATTTTGCATTGTACTATTGTCGTGTGAAATTACTGATTAGTTTTGGTGTGATAACATGTTTTCCAGCTTCCACCTGTCAAACATTAATAACGCCTTTCCTCCGAAAGATCGACTCAAAAGAGAGTCAATGCAGAAGCCTAAATGAGACGTTGAGCTATAAATGAAAATATTTACCAATATTATCTACCAGATATAATTATGGATATTTCAGTAAAAAAGTTTTGAACACCAACTTTGATATTAAACTTTGCCAGAAGATGAATGCAATAGGCATGATATACAGACAATATAACTGCCGTTGGTTAAAAACTTCTTTAACTTATAAAGTCTCTTCTCCTCACACTATAGAACCCTCTGAGTGCCTTCATATATCCTTATAACCATATCGATCTATCAGAGAGCAGTTCATTCAATCCGTTGTTTTGCATTTCATAATCGTGTATTTCTCAATAGGACACGTATCTTCAACCCTCGTGTTATACAGATGTTAAATGTTAAACTTTCATTGAAGCTCATAAAGAGTGTATATCGGGAATGAAAATCGACTCTCTGTCTAAATGCACTATTTTTTTCATTCATAGTTTCGTGTACAAACATGCATTTGAGACATATGTTTTCAAATGTGTAGTCGTTTTCCAGCAGGCATCGTGTGCTACCCCTCTCCATAACACACACACAAGCTCGTGCACAGACACACACACACGCTCACACAAACTCGCATACACACGCGCACACACGCATACACATATATATATATACGTATACACACACATATATATATATATATATATATATATATATATATATATATATATATATATATATATATATGAATAAACAGGCTGATTCGAGTAATCAAATTTGTATTCTTACTACTGACCAATTATATTGAATCTTCTATTTATGTTGTCTCGTTAGTTTGTTGACAGTCAGTCATTTCAAATCAGTTTGATTATATAATGTAGCGAAATTTAAATTCATTTTGTTGGATCACATACATCCATTTCTTAATACATGTCCGTGTGTGTAAGTACATGTGTGTTAAATGTGCACGTAAGTATAATTGCAAATACACCCTTTGTAAGTGCAGTATTGTATTGATGAATGAACCATTATTTCAATGTATTAATGTATATATCACTATATTCGTATCAACAGTGCATATATATATATGTGTGTGTGTGTATCCATCCATCTATCTATCTATCTATCTCTCTCTCTCTCTCTCTCTCTCTCTCTCTCTCTATATATATATATATATATATATATATATATATATATATATATATATATATATATATACATATGTAGAGATATATAGATAGATGGATGAACAGATATGTGTTCATATAACTGTATTAATGTAATAATTATAACTTTTGTCATTATAACGCAGTTTGTATTCTACATTTTCCTTCCAAGGCATTGATAAAAATATTGTTTACCAAGAAATCTTTGTATCAAAAAAAAATTTTTCTTTTCTATTGTCTGCATCGAACATTTCTGATAAAATATTCAAAGAAGCGTTATACAAAACAGAACCTATCTTGGGATGATCAATAAGGAGACAAATTGAGTGAATCATGTGTTTTGAATTCTCAATCAATTATCCTAGTTTCTCCACTACTGCTTTGTCAATCCTTCACGTATATTTGTATTTGGTATCGTATGATACAAGTTCACATGTATCTATGAAATATTTCACAGGGAAGTGCTACATGTATATATATATATATATATATATATATATATGTATGTATGTATTTATGTGTGTGTATATATATATATATATATATATATATATATATATATATATATCAAGTTTGGCTTATTATCGTTGTCAAGAATTATTCACACGTAAAACAAAGATAAGTTCGATCGGTGCTGATATTTTGTACTGTACTAATGTCGTGCAAAATTATTGATTAGTTCAGGTGTGATAACAGGTTTTTAGGCTCCCATCTGTCGCATATCTTGACGCCTTGTTCTTTAAGGAACGATTCAAACAGAGTCACAGCAGATCGATGTGTGAATCAGACGCTAAGGTATGTAAAAAATCATACACTAAATTTATTCACGAGGTAGAACAATGGTATTTCAATAACGAAGATTTATACAACAACGGATATATGATATATAACAGAACATAACAAGTAGCAGGAATCCAAACAGTTGTAAGTGTTAGGTGTGCTATCGAATATTTCCAGGTTCCTGCCCAATCACAGGTATAACAGTTTTCGATATTATGTACCGTCGGTTTTCTCAAAGTAGTCGGAAATGCTTTTCAAGTCATTATTTTCAAAATACTTTTATGCTGTAGCTCTATTTTCCTATTGTATCAAATTCATGAAATAATTCTTTCCGCTTTGAACGATATCTATTTCTATAAATAACAGTATATCGTTCTATCCTGGTTTCACAGTAATATATTATTGCTGGGGTTTAAAGAAAATGGAACTTTTTGACGGAAAGTGTTACCTCTTAGATTGGAAAAGGAAATGTACAAATGCGGTGCAAACTGAATGTTATGCAGAACCTTCATGCATGGAATTCGATTTGATCAATTCGAAAGGAAATCGACCAAATTGAACCGTGGAAAGCTTATCAAACTTTATTACATTATTTAAAACCAAACAACATCAGCCAGTTATATTCTTTCATTTTTGCACCATCTTCCAATAAAAGACTAATTCTTTCAGGGCCGTCAGCCAGGTATGAAAACATATTTACAACAACCAAATATACGTACACATGGATACATATTTAGTGAGATGAAAAAGTCCCTCTTTCTTCAATATAATATTGTCCGTACGTAGCATTTCTCTTTACTTTATTTCGATTTCAAAAGAATTTTTCTGCTTGAATTAGAAATCTTAATTTTATTGTCTGCTTCAAAAAATCCAAAGATAAATTTTGAAGAAGCCTCCAACAACACCAATTCTGTGTATCAATAATAATAATAATAATAATGATAATAATAATAATGATGATAATAATAATAATAATAATAATAATAATAATAATAATAATAATAATAATAATGATTATAATGATAATAATGATTATAATAATAATGATGATAGTAATAATAATGATAATAATAAAAACAAGGGTAATATCAATAACAACAACAGCAATAGTAATAATAATAATAATAATATTAAGAAGAGGAAGAAGAAGAAGACAAAAAAGAAGAAGAAGAAGAAGAAGACAAAAAAGAAGAAGAAGAAGAAGAAGAAGAAGAAGAAGAAGAAGAAGAAGAAGAAGAAGAAGAAGAAGAAGAAGAAGAAGAAGAAGAAGAATCGAGTGAACTCAGTCCCTGTTCAATATTTTTATAACAAAAATCTATTTCCATGAGGAATATTTCGTTCTTGTACCTTATAAAGAATTGCTGACACTAAAGGTACCGGGCGCAAGTGCTTGGGGACGCCTGTCAAGTTGGAGTCCAAATAAAAATGAAATGAAAAGAAATGAACGAATTAAACTGAATAAAAAATTTGCAATGACAGAAATCCTTGATATGGTAAGAGTTTTCAGAAAATCTGACATTAAATTCTCTTAGATGGAAAGACAAAAGAAAATGGTGTGGGTGATCATCTTACCAAACTATATGTACGATTAGTTAAAGCATTGTATTTAACATTTTCAATGGTAAGTTTCAAACGGTATATACTGGCATATATCCGTTGCTCCTGTAAAAACCATGTGCTAACATACACAGCACAAAACATCCAAATTTGTCAATCTTTTTTTGGAGAAAAATCGTAACCCTAAGCGACTAATCACTAATTTTTTTGACATTTTCCCTGGTGAAGATATCATGCACTCTTGATAGCATCCGACATTAGTTGGCATTGGTAAATATGGAAGGAACTTCGTCACTACCCGATTGCTGGTATAGCACATCAGATTCACAATCCCACCGTCTTACATATATGGGTGTGTTCGTGTGTGTGTGTGTGAATGTTTGTGTGTGTGGGTGTGTGGTATTACCAGAATTATCTAAGCATGGGTTCAAACAAACCCTGATAAAAAGCCTATTTCAAAAGATTATTATAAAATGACATGGAGTGATGTGGTCTATTGCCTGGCATATTTTCTAATGCCAATAGCAATAACAGATTTAGAAATTACTTTCTTGAACTACAAAAAAGCAGCATTCGATGCGCATCTTACACGCATTATCTTCATTTTAGTCAGTTTTAAAATCTTCCCTCAAATTCTAATCAACTTGCATTCAGTAACGGATTTTAACTTTTCTAGTCAAGATTTGTTTTAAAAAGTACTTTCCTACTAAAAAAAAAAGGTTCAAAAGGTACTAAGTTCATATTCAATGCAGTTATCCATTCTGTAAAAGAGAATATGTTTGCATTAAGATTTCAATAAGTTTGATAAGACAAATATGACTTTAATCTTACCGTCACAATTAGAAATGGATAATAAAGTATAGTTATCTCTCCCTCCTCCTCTCCCTTTTCTCTCTCCCTCTCTTTTTTCTCTCTCTCTATATATATGTATGTGGCAGTGCATATGTGTGTGTGTGTGTGTGTGTGTGTGTGTTTGTGTGTGTGTGTGTGTGTACCAGAGTATCTGTAGTGTCGGTATAATACAAAAGCTCTAAGTAGGTAAAAATGTATTAGGTATTACATATTCTTATCTCGCGTGTGTTGATGTTTTGTATGAATGATGTTTGATTTAACAAAAAAACAAAAAAAACAAATGAAGATATTCACCATGTAGTCCATGAGTGTATTCACTTACAGCGTCGTTGATTAATAAGATACCCAATCGAATTTCTCATGAGGATTTGAACGCTTGAAACAGTGACGCAAAATTAAAATGAAGAATTCATTTAGGAATTTAGCACAAACCAATGCATATTTAGAAAATGAATTGAAAACAATGCAACTTGCAGAGGGAAATCATGCTCCACATAATATGGACACATAACATTATATATTGAGGGTGTAGATATCATGGAATCCATAAGAAAACTGATATTGCAATGGGCTGATTATCTTGTGATAACGACTGACATCTGCCAGACATCATCTGACAATCTTGTTATTTTCTTTGCAATGAAAAATATATGAGAAGGAAAAAAATACCTGATTATGGCTGCAGTTTCCCCTGTCAACCACTCTCTAACTTTCATTACAATTTTCCACTTGCACTCTCTCGGCCCCACTATCTCTTTCTGATCAGTTTGTGGGAAATGATAATAAAAGAAAAATTCTACACGGAATATTCACTTTTTTCTTTTCTCTTTCCAATCGTCAAATCCTTCATCCTGTCAGATCACCTCATATATATACATATGTATGTTCGTATGTATGTGTGTGTGTTTATGTATGTGTGCATTTGCATTTTGACGTATGTATTATCCATGTAACAGCACAGAAAAATACGTTTATCCGTATTTTTTAATCAACTTACTAAATCATTTGTAAAGGATCGTGGTTGTGTCTGTGGGTATGTGTACCTGTGTGTATATGTGTGATTGTGCATTAGTACGTGTGTGAATATGTGTTGGTCTATGTGTTAATTATAGTATGATGTTTTGCATATTCACATGATCAAGTGAAGAAAACACTTTCTGTTTATGATAAAGTCTTTTCATTAAATTATGTTCAATTTGGATGTTGGCCGGATAAAAACAAAGACCAATAACGTTTAGGTTTTAATCAAAGGAAAGTGCTGGTTTCATTTCTGCCTAATATGACATATATAATTAGATTACGAACTGACAATTTATGTTGCTGAGGACAGCAACAATGCCAATTGTTACTCAACTGGATTATTGGAAATATTCGGAAATTGATCAATATAACACGTTGCTGAGGTTCTGATCTAAGACATTAACTTAAACGAAAGCAGAGAATTCATATGAAGCGTAATAACCAGTGATTTTGAGTAATAGGATGGCAAACTTTTTTTCCAAAGGGGACACGAAAGCATTTCTCTCCTCTTTGTTGTTTTTTCTTGCCTGTGTCTTACTGTTTCTTTCTTTTGGTTTAAAACTGTACGTTCCCTTTCAAATCTATGCATCTTACTCCCTTCCCTCGTATGTTGGTCTATCTATTCCTTCCTTTCCACCAATTCCAAATATATGACCCTCATCCTACTTAATTTTCCCGTTGAAAATCACAGTGACAACTTCCCTTCTAGCGGGAGTAATACGTGAGAAGAATGTCCAAACTGAAATCAGAATGTATGATTACTTTCGATTCTGACCAAATGAGGCACCAATCGATCCAATTCTTGAATACAGGGTATCAGTAGATTTGAACATCTATCATGATTATCTGTCTCTCCGTCGAGACATACATTGTAATATTTTGATATTTGTTCATTTTGTCAGTCTTAGTGAGGAATTTGGAAGCGGAATATTCAGACAAGGCTCAACTATATGGAGTGAGCAGAACATATTTTTGGACCCCTCTATTTCTGCTGATAATATACTCTGAATATGTAACGTCATGTGAGTATTTGAACCTTTTCCTGTCTCTCCTTCTACATCAGCAATTGTTAACCTTGTTTTTTTAGGTAATCAGAATTCCTTGAAATACCAGGGACTCTGTAGAAAAAGTAATATGTACAAACAGATGGGCGGGAATTTATCTATTTGTATTTCAGTTAATGACCGGATTAAAATGTGCCAGGACCCGATGGTGATTCTGTGGCTCCCGTTAAGATTGGCCAATCCAGCTTTTGTGAATCATAGTAAGGAATTCATCTGGTTATGATTTTGAATATATTTGTATCTATCTCTCTATAAATATATATACACAAACACACACACACACACCCACACACATATACATATATATATATATATATATATGGGTGTGTATGTGTGTGTGTATATGCATGCACATGTGCGTGCGCATGTGCGTGTGCGTTTACATGAACAGATATCCGCAGAGTATACAGATTTGTGTACAGACGGAACATTGGAATCTGGGATATCATGGAACGCAAAACAAAATTTGAAAATGCCCTCATCATTTTCTCAGGATGGCATACAAACTCTGGATTCAACGACTCACAACGTTGATCCTCAGAGATTGTATGCAAAAGCAGTTCCAACAAAATGTAATACGGTACTATGAACTGGATAATTTGAGAAAATACTGGTTTAGTGAGGCCTACGTCAGAGAGATCTCTCAAATTTCGGGCTAAGTCTACGTCCATCAACAGACGCTAAAAGTCACTTGAACACCTCCATATTTTCAAATGTGAAATTTAATTCAATCTTTTTTTTCATTTTGGCTTTTTGATCAAAAGATATGCAGCTGAATTACTGTGAAAACCTACATTTTAACAACTATAAGATGAACACATGTTCTTGAAAATCATTACCCTTTTTTAAACATGATAAAATATTAGTTATCTTACGGATCAATAGACTTACTTTTCGGGTTTACTTCATTCCGAATAGTTCACAGACACAGACACACAGACACACACAGACACACAGACACACAGACACACACACACACACATATATATATATATATATATATATATATATATATATATATATATATCACACCCATTAGAATATATATATATATATATATATATATATATATATATATATATATATATATCACACATTAGAGTATATATATATATATATATATATATATATATATATATATATATATATATATATATGTATATATATATATATATATATATATATATATATATATATATATATATATATATATATAGTTTACTTTTGGGAAATAATACCTTTCAAAAAGCAATTTTATGAAAGCGTTGTATGGTCTTACTGACCATGTGCATGCATATGCTTATCAGTGATATGCTAAACGAACAAATATATGTCATCAATATAAGCCAAAGTAGCAGATGATGAGGTCAGCAATATGAGTCATTGGGGCAAACAAGATGGAAAAGATGGATATACATACCAAGATTTTGACATAGCTATTTTGTGCTGACTGAGGGGCTTAATCATATAAATGAAAATGATGTCTCGAGATATTTTGATAATGAGATGCAGTCCTGACTGCTTAAACAAGTTATATGATATGAAATGATTTTTAGATATTCTTCTGTTGTAAAAGATAGGAATAAATTTTGTACAAAATTTTGCTCAGTCTGAAACAGTTTTATCATTCAGCTGACCACTGTAAGATGTTATTGTTTATATATCTGAAATCTACTCAAAATTCAGCTGTACAAGTATGTGTGTTTAACAAAAAACTTAAATCGTCATAGTTTTATCATGACACGTTTTATATCTCACTTTGGTGTTTGGAGTTTCATTTATGCTTTTATTGTGTAATTCAGCTATTTCCGACGACTGCAGTTGGTTCGAACATACCATGTTTACTGAGGTAATTTGAAAAAAAATTGATAAAAAAAAAAATTCAGGGTCTAATTTGGAGTGTTTAGCATTATATACTCAAGTGAAAAAAAGATCTTTACATTCGTTATTGATTTCCAGCAACAAAAATTGGGGGTCACATTATATTCAAAAACACAAAATATTCAAATAATTGCAGTGTATCAGCGAAATACTTACTTCTGTGTTGGAGAGTCCAGTGTTATAGAACACAAAGTGCCGACACAACTCACTAAAAAAGAATATAAACTTGTAGGGAGATCACATGAGGATCGATTCCACTAAAGATGATCAACTAGATTAACCTGCAGACAATAGTTATACTCATTATCAGGAGCTATTTTCGTTGTGTATCAATCATTATTCACAGCAGAAAAGAAGTTAAAGTCAAAATGAGATTCAAATGCCGTATTTTTTTTTTTTAATCAATTTGTTATGAAAAAACATACTAAATTTGTTCATTGAGCAAATTGGATATTGGGAGCGGTATGTCATCTGATTTACTTTATCCCAGGGTGTAAAAGTTGTGAAAATAGAAATAAAATCATACTGATTATTACTAATGTAGATATATTGACTGAGCGATAATTGAGAACAGATACCTATACTGATAGACCCGTCAAGGATTGAATTTACAAACAAAGGCTCGAAAATTTACGTAATTGATCATCGCAATGCAAAATGCCTCCGGGTTTATTATTTCTAATTATTTATCGACACAAAATTTTTGATTACAATGTGTGTAAACTTTTACATTGTATCAATTACTTAGAGGACTTTGCTATACAGCAATTGAAATCATTGAATTTGAAGATCTCTTTATCATTGAAATAGTGGGTGGGACATATCTATTACAGCAAAATATAAATGCTATCTCACTTTTATGATGTATCACAGACATACCTGTAGAAAAAAAAAACAACCAAAAAACAAGTCTAACTGCTAATTGAATAGTATATGAGTGAATACAAAGGACAGTGCTTAGTTTTTCAGGTGATTTTTCCTCACCTGATACCAACAACAGTGGCCAGGCGCTGCAAGCTGAAAGATACAAATCTTAGAATACACGGCTAATTTACTGTCTGGCGAAACAGTATCATCATGATTAAAAGTGAGTTGTCTCGTATCAACCGACATTTTCTCTGATATCACAACAAACAATATGTTTAATGACACATATTCTGTTATCCACAATTAAGTTAATTGCAGTAACAAGCCAACGCGATTGCGTTCATACAAGGCTCGTCATGTCATGGAAGTTACACGCAACGAGAGTTCCAAATAACAAGAGAAAAAAGTAATGGAAAAATAAATATGACGTTATTAGTGAATGGATGAAGTACGAACTCAATGTTTATTATTGGAAAATGAAGTCCAAAAGTAAACATCTTCAGGCAACAAATTTACAATGTTGTTTGAAATTGAGAAAAAACATAGAAAAACAATCTTTTGAAGCAAATTGTGTTTTTAATAATCCATTTTAAAGACATAGCTAAAATTAATATACAAAGTGTGTCCCAGAAGTTTATATCGATTTTGAATATCTCATTAACGAATTGCATCGCTGTGATATAACTTTATCATATTAGTTGAAAAAAAACAGTACAGCATATGATTAAAAAAAAAAAGTAGCAAAAAAACATTCAAGCTGGTTTTACACAATTTGCAATGAGTCTCTTTTGAATGTCCCGTGTGTTTAGTGTGATAGTTGCATTCACGGTGATCAATAAAGCTTGGTTTGAGACAGGAGATCACAAGACAAAAGGCTGTCAACATTCTTTGAAAAGTCTTGATTAAGCTAACGGCAACCTTCATTTTTTCTGATAGCTAAAATCTCGTTCGGATCAGTGGAAAAAATTGACATTTGAAATGCAAAAGGGGTTTTTGGATAAGTGGAAAAGTCCCGTATCGAGAGTGTGATGGAGATAATTGAATAATCTTTCCGTTAGGTAGGTTATCTGTGTCGTTGATAATAAATGGCTTGATCCTGAACTGAACTTATGTATGTCTGTATTTTCTTATATATTGAACCGTATACACTTCTCAAGAGAGATTTGCTCTTCCGATAACAATCAGTGCCCTATTATTGTGGGTTTGACTCTTACTTGGTGTACATTACTCGGGCTTTCTCCTAGACAATGCTAAGCCTCCATCAAGTATAATAAGTAGGAGAAATTTGGGAATTTTTTTCCGGTAGAACTCATACAAACGATCAATAATCTTTGAAATATCTTTTTGTATCAAAATCTGAAGTACGTCGAAATATCTTCTCTGAAATGAAAGTTAATAAAAAAAATCACCCAACCTTCTTCGCCCCAGAAATGCTTAGACAAAATAGGATAAATATTATATAATTAGGTGGGAGAATGTTACAGGCTTTCAGTGGTTATAGATTTGAAAGGGAAAAAGTAAATAAATAGCTTACAGGGGCAAATTGATTCTCATTTTTCTTTGAAATAAAGAATTGATTAAATGGGAAATAATCATTTGGAATTATTCATGTCTTCAATCATCTTTCTTTTTTAAAGACGTAGCTCAATTTTTTTATGTGGTCATACGTCAAACAGCATGCAATTCTGAGCGGAATTATTGCTAGTTTGATATCTACCAATGCGCTACTAAGGCGGAATTGACATTTGAGGCTGAAATGCGTTGTTGAAAGCAAACATTATGATGCAGCATGTATAGCAGGACTTTTTCACTCTGATCGAAACACAAATAATGATGCCAGATATTGAAGCAACGGTCATTTTTGATAGATTGTATTTCTGTTATAATTACAAAACATTACTTCTAACCATTGCTGTGACACAAACTACGACAAAATTCCAAAACAACACGAAAAAAAAAAAAACAGAATCTTTTGTCTAAATTTCTGAAATGAGGAATCATCAATATGTACAGATTTACTCATCAACAATCCTGGTCCCGTTTTTTATTATGCAACTTATGAAATATTCGTCCAAGAGCCTATAAGATAATCCAAGAAAAGCAGCCTTTTTGAGACAGGGGATCATTGTGTTTTGTTATAGTTCAAGGAGACAAGACTGGTAATTATCAGGGACAAAAACAGTAATGTGACATTTGGAATGAAATCCATGTCATGCTGATACGGGTGTCCGTCCAGTATCTAAAACTGTGTGATCTCCCGAGTGTAAATAAATAATAAGAAAAAAAATTATACTTGAAGGATTTTTCAAGAAAAGCTATCACTTGAATGACTAGAAAACTAGACAATGGCATTCCTTTTAATCGGCAACTAATTCAGCCAGGCTTAGCTAGTTTGCTAAAAATGAATGTTTACAATACTACACCCAATAGAGTATTGATGTCCAGCTTGTTCGAGGCACCAGGAATAGTGGTTACAAGATATTTTTGGGTATTAATGCATTCCCTATCGGAGCATGGTTGACGAAAATATACAATGTCGTTTCTGGAATTTTGTCAAGTCCTTTGGTGACTTACTTTTCATGAAGATACATTCGGACTAGTGCAGCTTTTGATCCTTTTCCAAGACGGAATATTATTTCTCACTGCAAGCATTCCACTGAATTGGATGCTTTTATCCTATTGATTTCCTATTTCATGAATAAATTTAGATCATTTAAAAAGTGTATTCAATGAGGACATCGTAAAGATAACTCAAAATAATAATGTATAAACGAAACAGGAATCGAAAAATAAAATTGGAAATGAAACGATCAGAGCTTATCAAATTTTCAATTTATTTTCATAGTTGCGTTTGGAGGAAATGTCTGCAAAGTTAATTCGTTCTCTGAATTGTTTTATTTTTCATTGCAAGAAACATCAAGTATCAAAAAAACATCTATGAAAACCAACTTTTCCACATCAACACACATACACACGCACGCACACACGCACTCACACACACACACACTCTCACATACACACACACACACATATATATGTATATATATATATATACGTGTATGTGTGTTTGTTGGAATGACGTTTCGTCAAACTGCATTTTATCTATATATGCAAACACACTCTCACATACTCACCAAGTTCACATTCACTCACATATATATAGTGTTTACATACATAGGTGTGAGTGTGCACGTGTACGTGAGAGTATGTTGCACTGGTTCATGTCCAAAATATAGACACTCCTAATTATAGGTAACACATTAGCTGATAAAACTATCGATGACATTTTAAATAACACGCACGCACACACACACACACACACATACACACACACACACACACACTCATATGTAAAAGTGTGTGTGTATGTTTGTGTTTGAGTGTGTCCATATATTTGTTTTTACTCAACATCATTTCACATTGTGCTTCTCAATTTATGAAATAGTCAAACATCAAAAATAAGAAAATGTTGTTTGCCAATTAAATTTACTAATGAACACGTAAACAATAGTTGTCAAACGTTGTCACAAATCGAATGAAAATACATTCTTAAAGAAATATGGTAGACGGACCAAAATTAGTTCTTTTGTTTCCTGAAACAAACATTATTCGTGGTGTGGGAAGTAAGTTTCCTTAAAAGAATGAAGTGTACTTGATTAATATGGTATGGGATTGTTATTTACTTTTGATTACTAACACTGCATATGAACATATATATATATGCATATATATACATATACATACATACCTATATATATATATATATATATATATATATATATATATATATATACACATATATATATATATATATATATATATATATATATATATATATATATATATATATATATATATATATATATATATATACATATATATTAGAGTATCTTACTTAAAACTGTCTCGGAAAACATGGTAGAACAGTAATTGGAGATTATCTAATGGTCTTAGGTACTGTGGTGTCATTGCATTAATAGCAGAAACAGCAATAGATTTACTAAACATGCAAAGTGGTCTCTATAAAGAAAGCAAAAAATAGCAGAAATGGTTAAAAAGCAACAAAAGTAACGTTCAACGAAGGATTATTGAAAAAAAAAACCCCAAAAACTGTCAAAATAGAGGATGACACTTTACTAAAAGTTAGGGAATACACTTATAATCAAGGCAAAAAAGAACGATTGGTTCATCGGAACAGAGCCATCATTTAAGCTATACTGCATAACAATGTGAGTGTATATATATATATATATATATATATATATATATATATATATATATATATATATATATATATATATCGTTGAGACTGGCCGAATTGACGAGAGATAGTTATCCACAGGAACATGAGAGGAAAATATCATCACACTAAGTGGTAATTTAATACAAATTGCTACACATGCCATCATATGACACAAAAAATTGTATATAAAGAAGAATCTTCCAAAGGTTCAGGGGAGCGAAAGTTATCAATAGATGGATTGAATGTTTGTAATTCATTTCACCGAATATAAATCAAATTCAGAGATTAAAAGTATGTTCTTTGAAGAAAGAAAACACTTCACAAAAGCCATCAACGCCTTTTTTTTGTAAGAATTGAATGCAAAGATGAACATGAATCAGCTTTTTATACGAAAATGCAAATCTGGCTTCAAATGCAAAAGTTCTCTCCCCTTACATATTTTGCATACCCTGAACACAAGTGTTTACTTGCTCATCGGAAGCCCTGATTTACCAACTCGGTCACCGTCTCTTTCTTTTCCTTGACTTCTCTGCAGAAGCGATATGATTTCGCTGACATCCTGTTCCCCCATCATGACCAATCATTATTCTGATATTATTCACAGTTATTGAGATATTTCTCATACGCTCAGCTGCTCCTTTTGATTTTCTTCTCTCTATTTCCCGTGAATGAAATATATTTACTAAACTACAGTCACGATTATCTTCTGTCTTCTAGTTCTCTTTACTTTGCAAGGATCACTGGGATTGAACCCCATGTGTTTTTATTTGACTTGACTAATAGCCCCGTCGTGCGATTTTCAGCACCTGAGACTGTCCCCGAGGTTCCCTATTGGCTTTTGTAATATCTGGTCTCGTACAATGCCCTCATAGCATTCCATCAATAACCCAGTCCCTGTAATAATTCCTTTGTTTTCAAAATACCACACCTTATGGATTCAAAGAATCGTTTTCAAATGTTTTTTGTCCATTATTTTAACATTCGGGTTTTTAATAATCTGATATCAAATAAAAAAATATCAATATTACACCTTAACTTTTTTCCTCTGAGCGATTTGCTTGCGGCAAAATTCACATCCAAATAGTTAATTTGAAGTTCCCCCATTTATTCTGTGGAATTTTCAGCTTTCAGTAATTGGAGTTAATTTTTAATGAAAAAAGACCGACTAAGATTGAATCACGTGGACTTATGTATAAGCATAGAGCAGAAAAGATCACAGTTAATCAGACTTATCAGTGGATTATGACATTGCTGAATAGCCTTTTTTGTATGGCGCTCGGACGATTAAATCATATTTTCACACAAGTTTGTTTATACTTTAAATGAATGTATACACTATTAATTTTATCTATGATTCACTATCAGGCAGCTCAGATTTTTGGTAGGAGCTCTTTTGTATCAGCAGAATATAAATTCAATTCTATCATGATATATTACAGACAGTGATACAAAACAACAAAAAAAAGCAAAGGAAGTCACAATGTTCATTAAATTGAATGACTGAGAATTTTTAGAAGGACCCTTGTTTTAGAGTAAGTAACTCTTTGTCACCTAATACTGATGACAATAAACAGACACTGCTACCGGGAAGATCCAGATAATAAATCATATGGCCTAAACAAGTATGTAAGTGTGGCTATCACCATGACTACTTGTGAGTTGTCTCGTATCCTCTGACATTTAATTTGATGTCGCTGCAGATAATATGATCATGTATATCAATTCTGTTATCCAGAATTAACTTAATTGAATTTACTGGACACAGCCATCGCTTCCATACAACAAAAGTATGGAGACAATATTTTCCCCTGAAGACTTATCATGACATGAGAGTTACACGTGATTACAGTTCCAAAAGAAGGGAAAAAAAGAAGAAAGAGAAGGACTGGAGAAAAAACGATATCAGCAGATAAAACAAGAGTTCAATTGTTATTAATTGGGAGAGAAAGTCGGGAAATAAGCAGTTTCCGACAACAACTTTCTTATATTTAGAAATAATAAATCAAACATAATTTTTGGGACTAAATCATGTCTTCAATTACTGGGTTATTAATACATAGCACAAATGATATATGAGATATGTAATACGCCATTATGATGATCCCGAAAACTGCTTTTGCAGCATTGATATAACTTTGTGTCAAATCAGAGGGGAACCCACTACCTGTGTACTTAGGGAATATTTAATCGGCAGTACGATGCAAATTAATGTGGATGCGTACTTTGAGTAATTTGCTATGACCGAATCAGTTCAATTTTTTTGGCTTGGGTACACTAATTTTGAAAGCTGAAAAGATAATTTTAACGCTAAAAGTTTTTATTTGCTAGATGAATATTTTGTATTTAACTATGGTGTCATTCTCATCGGGAGGCATTATTCTCAAATATTTTTTGATGATGATTTGAAAAAAAACAGTTCGTAGACAATATGAGGGGGTGATTTTAAATCTGATTTTTATTTCTGGCTCAGCAGTTGAAGCATTATATATATATATATATATATATATATATATATATATATATATATATATATGTGTGTGTGTATATATATATATGTATACTTATGCATATATATATATATATATATATATATATATATATGTGTGTGTGTGTGTATGTGTGTGCATGTGTGTGCATATGCATATATACAATGCTCTTTTGAGTAATCTGGTGAATGAAGGATTTATATCTGCCTGGCTGGTTTTGTAGTCATGGAGGTGGGATATCAACTTATTGGTCTGAAATGAAGGTTTAGATTCTACCTTGCGATACTGGATGGGATAATAGAGAGTCCATAGCCATACTTAAGGCATGTAATACATTGAATTATATATTAAATGTTTTTTTTGTGTGTGTATTGTGAGAGAGATGGAGAGATAGATAGATAAATAGAGAGAGAGAGGGGGGGAGAAAACATATTATATACTATGGTACCCGGTCGTGGCCACTTGACATTGAAGATAATCGGAGGAATAGGGCGGCAATCATCTCAATATTTTGCTTTTTCATCAGGCCCGAACACGAAGCAAGCCAGGAAGAAACCCTGCTCGCGTAATGTTAGGAGCACAACTGACTTATTGAAGTTGTTATAGAAGTTATCTTAAAAATGACATGCTTAGTAAAATTTGTGATTTTATCGACCCCCCCAAGTTCGTGTGGTACCATTGTAAAGTACTCCCGTATTCTGACTTCCTCAGGCGAAACAAATTCTTCCACCCTAGTGGAAAGGGCCCTATTCAGTTTTTACAACTGAGTGTAGAAATTGGACCTTTCTAAAAAAGATCAATTAAATTGCAGTAGGGGGCTTTTGGCATGATCCACAACTGCTTAAAGTACCTAGTGTACATTTGTTAACACCTCCGTGTAGCTTAACTACATTGATAGTAACATAACAAATGAATAAACAATCCACACGACTTGGCCGTGACTTTGAGAGCACAGATTGGGGTTTTCCGAATTGGCTACGAAAATGGAAACTAACAAGGATAATATAAGACATTTTATGAAATCTATCCCTGTACAAATAATACTCACTTTCTGTTGAATGAATTAGAGACAACACGGTATATATTCAGGTCTTTTATAATGACAAATGTATTGACAGCCATTCCAACCATTGAAATGAAAGTGAAAAAAAATTTTTTTGACTTACTTTGAAAAATAGAAATTCTATGATTCTTCAGAGACATGGAGAAGATTATACACACACCCACACATATATATCATAAATTTTCAATCAAAGAAATGATGGATTGTTCATTATATGTTATTTTACATGTGGATGCATATTTGTGTGTGTGAAGTGCAGTATGCTTGAGTGTTTTTTGTTGATGTCCGTTTCAATGAATCATATGCAAAGTTTTATCATTTATGTACAATACTGATATATACATACACACACATATATATATATATATATAGATATATATATATATATATACATATATACACACACACACACACATATATATACATACATATATATATACATATATATACACACACACACACATATATATATACATATAAGTACGTATATATATATACATATATATACATACATACATACATATATATATATATATATATATATATATATATATATATGTGTGTGTGTGTGCATGTGTGCGTTAGCGTGTGTACGAGTGTGTATGTGGTTAAGAAGTTTAGGAACTTTGATTCTAAATTACAAATATCAGAAAATAGGGAAAGAGCTGAACTGCTTTCTCGCTCTTTTTGTTTTGTTTTTACTGTGTTTTTTTCCAACAATGTGAGGTTTTGCTAGAGATGTGAATACTTGATGATAATTGAATGTTTGTTCAAGCAGGAAGTTCACAAAAATACCTTCACAATGGCTATAGTTTTGATCATTCCTTATCAAGATACACTTATCACATTCTTACTCAATTGTTGCCCCTAGGTTTAATTTATATATCGAAAACTTCTCCATCGATTAGACCTTCTGGAAACGAGTATTCAATGTAGCTTGACTAACTTCAGCGTGTACTATATTTACCAACAGCAATGTGAAGAAAGGACTTCATTCCTTTCTTAAAACTTGGTTGCAAGTGGCATTAAACAGGCTGAACGGGAGTTTTAGGCAATCTTTCATGCAGGTATTCACTGTACTTCCATATACCCACAGAAATATGGAATTAGCTATATCAAACAGATATTTTAGAAGGAGATAGAAGGTAGAATAAAGCTAGAATAAAAAAAGAAGGACGTCGTTGGATTTTGCTCATGGCAAATGAAGTGGTGTGTGGGAATTAAGATAATTACGTAACTACATAAAACACAGTATATTTTCATGTTCCACTTATTCATAGGTTTGTATAGTACTGTCCATCAATTGTTCGTTCTATCTATCTATCTATCTATCTATCTATCTATCTATCCTTCTCTCTATCTATCTATTCATCTATCTATCTGTGTGTGTGTGTGTGTGTGTGTGCGTGTATGTGTGTGTGTAGCCTACAAACAAATTGAACTTATAGACACGGCAGTTTTATTGCCATGTTCATCACATATTGAAGTGTTATTTTTTTTCAAGTGAACAACGTTTACATCACTACATTTCTTATACTGACGTAGTTTCCACTTTCGAGTCCATTGCTAAAGTTTTACTGATATTGTATCATTCATTCTTCGCATTTGGCCTCCAATTTCAAAATATATTTGGAACTTTTAACGAAGTATACGTGAGGGAAACCCGAATCATCGTGAAAATAATTCAAATGAATCAGAATTAAAAGAGGCAAATGTAGAGAAGTATAAAAAAAATCCATGTTAACAGATTGTGAGAGAATGTTTTCGAGTTTTTTTGGACAGAAATGTCTGCAAGGCAACTTTGCTCTTTCAAATATTCTATCTCTTTCAGCAAGAAACAACGAAAGTTAAAGAGAGAAAAGATTGATGTATCACAAAAACGTAATTTTCGATATACATGCACACACACACACTGATAAACACACATATGCACTTAAATGCATAGAGTATGTGTATGTTAATACGTATGTAACAATGTGAGTTTGCATGTGTGTATATAGTATGTATTTGTCAGTGTCGTATATACGTTTTTTTGGCATTTTTGATGGAACATCGTTCGTTCAGAAGTCATTGTACGATATATATATATATATATATATATATATATATATATATATATATATATATATACACACACACACACACACACACACACATATATATATGTATATACATATATATGTATATATATATATAAATATATATATATATATATATATATATATATATATATATATATATATATATATATATATATATGCTCTGCCATATGAATAAAGCATTCTGGTGGATGGGTAATATAAAGTAAATAAATATATCTCTTAAATTCAACCTTCCTGATCGTTCAGTTCGGTGGATTAGAGATATGATACCAGCGTCTGGGTTGGAACTGTCCGTTTCAATCGTACCCTGTGGTACTAGTTGGGAAAATTGATTGTCCATAGCTACACTGAAGGGTTATAATACAACGAAACAGCTGTCTGTGGATGATATATATATATATATATATATATATATATATATATATATATATATATATATATATATATATATATATATATATATATGTATGTATGTACGTATGCAGACGTATGTTTAGAACTCCATTGGATTAATACGTATATATGTATTTTGTCAGAAATATGCATATTCTGCATTCGTATTTCACCATATCTCTTGTTTGATCGCCTTTTCTTCTTATTTGCATGTACGCTTGCCGACAGAGTACTGAGGGAACATGAATACTGTTTGGAGAAAAAATATCATATCGTTGTGAATAACAAAATCAACTCATTTTCTGTCAAATTCTACATTTGGAGGATCCAGGAAAATATATTAGGGGGAAAAAATTGTAATAAACCATTTATCAGCGACTTTGTTTCACTGCTAAAATATTCAAAATATGTGATTTGATGATGCACGCCAATCTCTCTGTTTCTTTTCCTGTATTTGGACAAGATACGTGAAGTAAACTGAATTTCACATCGAGACGTTTTCTAATATAAATGTTTAAAAAGTGCAAATCCATTCATCGAATGCACACACACGCACAGACTTGAAGAAACACAAACATACACACCCTTATGGATATCAAAATATATTCAAAACACTGCACCTATTAACAAAATATTAGATGAAGAAAGGAAACTTAATGAAAAGTGCAGAAACCTCAAACCACTACCAACCACAAGGGAAAAATAGAAAAACCCGAAATGACCTAACCAATAAAGAAGAAAACTTACAGAAGACAAAAGAAGGTATCTGACAGCCATCATCCAGGCGAACCTTGAAAAACATCTCTGTACAGGAAAAAAATAGATTACTAGCACCATGGAAGCAAATGGAGACATAACAACAGATTGAGACAGAATAGTTGAACACGCCCAAAAATTTTACCAGTAACCCTTCTGTTCAAAACACGCACAATACAACAACGACCAGAATACACAAGACTACCCTGAGGTTACACCACTGGAAGCCATCAAACAAACAAAAAAAGATAGGCCCAGGGACCAGATAACATCACCATCGAGCTACTCAAAAAAGCTGGTAATAGCATCAATAGAAAACTAGCAATTCTTCTCAACTTGTGTCTAAAACATAGCAATGTCCCAGTCTTCAGGGACTTTACTATCATAATACTTCTACATAAAAATAAAACCCCAATGACTACAACAACTACAAACCTATTATCCTACTCAACTGCATATACAAACTTTTCACAAAACACTAGACAAGAATCAACCGAGAGAACAGGCTGGATTTATTAGGAATTACAGCACCATGGATCATTTACACAATAAATCAGCCGAAAGAGGAGGCAGCAGATTACAAAATGCCACTCAACGTAGCATCTATAGACTTCAAAAAGGCATTGGACTCTATAGAAATGCTCATGGTCACGAAGGCCATGACCTACAAGGTGTAGACCCTGTATACGTCACAGTACTACATCAAATATAAAATTACGGCAACTCTTTCATTAGGTTACATGAGGACCGTAGACCGTTTCCGCTAGCGAAGGAGAGAGACAAGGTTATACCAGCTCGAACAAACTATTTATAGCCTGCCTGGATAGATCATCCGAAACATGCGCAGGGAAAATTGAAGAAATAAAATTAGACGGTAAATATCAAAGCAACCTTAGATTTGCAGAAGACATCGCCCTTCTTTGCAGGGAACCAACGCAACCTCCAACTAACGCTAGATGAACTAAACAAAAAGAGTGCAAAAGTTAATCTACACATTTCATCGAAACAAAAATCATGTGCAGCAATCATGCTGAGAATAAGGTCATAACTATCAAGAAGATGCAAAACTCGGCAAGGTAGACCACTACATCTACCTAGGACAACAAACCTCCATGAGATCCTCAAAAGAGGAGGAAATCAAGCGCAAAAACTCAATCTGGGCAAGCAAGATTTCAGCAGAGCAAGCCTAACATTCAGAAACCAGAAGAACAAAATGATCCAGAAAATAAATGTATACAACCAAAACATTATCCCGATAATCATTTACAGAGCTGAAACATGGAACCTAACTAAAAGACAGATCCACAAAATGAGAAGCATGCAGTGTGCACATGAGAGAATCATGCTCAACCTCACATGGAAAGATCACAAAAGATCACAACATGGATCCCCAAGGATCACATGAGAAACGGAGGCCGACAAAACACAGATTGAGCGATGAACAAGATAAATTCAGGATATACTGGCTCTGCAAAACCCATGATAGAGAAAATATAATAGAAATCTATGAAAAATTATGCAGACGTTTAAATATCATTTCCTCATACGGCAGTAGAAATTTGAGTCGAATAAACATTGATAATATATGAATGAATGCCTATCAGAAGATCAAGAAACTACAAATTAGGAGAATGAAAGGAAATCTGCTAATTTAGAAAAGGAAAGGATTGGTCATATTTCATTTACCGAATCGTGTCAGTTACAAAAACAATTCGATTATTATATGAACAGAAAGTTTTGTCAAAAATGAGTGAACAAAATGGAGGAACGAAAGTTGGTTTTCAGTTTAACAGCATTTAAATCCATGCCCTCAATGTATTGAACTCCAACGAGTTCAGCTAAATTAAAATTGATATCATGTCGCGTCTGGGTCGAAGAATTACTGGAGTTTGCAGATTGTATACATTTATTAACGGCAGCAATTCCTGTATAAGAGATAAGATGTTAAATCTCACGCACAAATAAACAAAACCAAAAGTCACGAAATGCACTAGTTTGCCAAATACTAAAGATTAAATACCTTGAAGATTGCATTTGCAAGAAAGAAGACAATGGGAACTCCATTGGGTGCTTTCCTTTCAGGAAGTAATCTGTGGGAAACTGATACATAATGTATTATATTCAAAAGTGTGGAAGAGAACAAGTTTGAAAGAGGGAAAGAAATTCTACCTTGTAAGCACTCATGTACATGAATATACATATTTGTGTGTGTGTGTGTGTGTGTGTATCCACCACTGTATCTGTTGCAAGTGTATATATGATTGAATATAAATACAATATTGTGAGTGAATATACATAAATGCATATATATGTGTGTGTGTGTGTGTGTTTGTGTGTTTATGAGTGCATGCGTGTGTGTGTGTCTGCATGTCTATATTTGTGTATCCGTGTGCTCGTGTGGGTTTTTACATCTACCACTTTATTTTCCATCATTGCTTAATGTTTGTCGATGTAAATGCAGGAATATGCAATTATTTCTGGTGATTCCGGTGTTACTTGTAAAGTGGAAGTGAAACACCATTGATTGACCTACGTCTACTGCAACAGCCATATTCTTACCGTGCATATCCGGGATATAATTTTACATATTCAAAGAGAGACCATAGACGCTTTACTGATCATTATGCATATCAATTGTAGGTGCATAGATGAAGATAAAGATAGAGAGACAACGGAATGAAGAGAAAGTTGATTCACAATCAGGGCATTTTATCTGGAATTCCGAGGGTCTAATGTATTGTTACACATTAATACCTGGCTGCTTCACGATCGGAGACAAATAAGATAACTTGTCCAAAATTCAATTGTTAACCACAATCTGTGTCATCCTCACTCGCTACTCTACCCACAACCTTACGCTAGACCGGGTTTATATTTGTAATTGCTCATACAATGACACAGGGTAGATACTCCTTTTCCTTTGTTTGGACTACATTGTTCGTGTGTGTGCCTATACAAGAATGATAGTGTTTATTTCTAGGTATAATTAGAGCAGGAATATACACATATGCAGTAAAAAGCATAGCAGAAGAAAGAATTGACATGCATCAGTTCTGAAGTTCCTTTGAGACACTGGACGGGCCTGGTAAGCTGTATGGACTCAATACCCCAGTGTATTGACCTGAAAAATGTTATGATCTCTATTAGCTCCAGAAGCCCTTATTTTTTCCTTATCCAGTAGATGTTTCAAAGTGAAAGTAAAGCCTTACAGGCGACTGCAGGAGCTATACAAAGGAAGTAATGTTGGCATCCAGCCGCCATATTGTGTGTTGCATCCTTGGTTTTAAAATCAATCTTGCTTGTCCTCAAAATATATTGCCCACCACTAGAAGAGGGATTCTCTTTTTGATTCGCTCAACACATTCCTGATATTTTTTTCTCTCAAATGTAACCTCTGTTTCAATGCTTTTTGATATCATTGATATACCGTTTCGTAAAGAAAAAATAGGGTTGCTCTAATCTATTATATGCTAAACCTGCTTATATTTTCAAACATTCTGAATCCAACACAATAATGTCGTCTAACTTTGCTTCAAATTGTCTTGTAACTTTCTTTTGGCCAGTGATACGACATTTTAGCAAGCATGGTTTGTTATTATTGATGACTGCATTGTTGCACCTTGAAAACTTATATATCAATATTCAATGACCAGTTTTTTTAAAAAGCCAGCCAACTCAATAATACTTTTAGTTCTGATATGTTTTACGAGTGTGGTCCTTTCTCAATTTTGGATCATGTATACCATCAGTTCACATTCAAAGTTTGTTGTTTTCAGTCACTTTTAAACTTGTGTCAGGGCAGCTCTTTCTGTTTTCAATTTGCAGTCTGTATTTATGGAGATGATGCTCTTTCATTTTTTTCTGAAATTCTGGCCATTATGAATCTTACAGTCGAATTCATTTCAAAATTTATCAACAAATATTTCACTATATGATGAATATAGTCCCCCCTCTCTGTCTCTTTGTCTCTCTCTCTCTCTCTCCCACTCTCTCTCTTTGGAAATGCAACCGTTCTCGATTTTCTGATTGCATAGTTGCCTTTTATCTCCAGGTTTATCGGTGCTATCACTCAAAACTTTTCTAAAATTGACGGTAACACTTGATCAACATTAACAAACCAGTGTACACGTCGGCACATCAATGCACCCTTTGACTCAACACAACACTTTGTCAGGATTATGCAAAATAAATAATACAATTATTTTCTTCAGACAATCATCTTTGCTCTCGGCTAATAGAATGACGGTAGCCAAATTAGTGTTGCAGTTCATTATAAAATCTACTTTTGAGAAGATATCGATAAAAATACAGTTTGTTATTGAATAAAGTGAAAAGCAAACTTAAATGACAAACATACGTCTCAGCTTAATTTAAGATCGGGAATTCTTTGAAAACTTTCGCTTCGGGCTTGACAAATGCTTTGATGTGTTGTATGTACGTAACTTGATTAAGCATAAAAATATAAAATTTGCATTCAGGTTTTTAATACAAATATATTCACACACACATACACATATACAACCACCATACACACACACACACATATACATATATATATATATATATATATATATATATATATATATATATATATATATACATATATATATATATGTATATATATATATATATATAATGTTAAAACTGCAAATTGTTTATCAATAAATTGTATTGTATATAATTTTTAGGTACCATCTAATTACAGTCAATGCATATCCTGTATTCCAATCATGATTTACTTTGGAAGACAATAGGTTGAAGATTGAATGTTAGCTGTATCTTTCTATTACGAATTTGAGTTCTATATGCAAAAAATAATGTCCGGTGAATATCCAGCAATTTAATCAGTGCATTCATTGACCAAGGAATTATGAAGATAGTAGAAATGTTACGTATGTTCGGCTCCGAAACAGACAATACTCGTACTTTTAAAGGGCCTTAAGAAATAAGCAACGCTTTTTCACCAAGTTAAAGGGGATACAAACTACTATCAATGATATTGGCAAATGAAATTGGTTGATACAATATCACAGTCTAATGAGCTATAACAAAAACCTATGCTTATATATGATTTTGCAAAGTGCAATATTCAAAGTGTATAGCCCGTTTAACAAAACTACTTATTTTCCCTTTCTCAAAAAGTCAGCTAGATCTGGTCGGCAGATTGCTTACATCAGGATCTAGTGGCGTACTTTATAATTACTGATATGCTCGATTTTATTCCTCAGAAATATTCAGCGATATACTTAGAGAATGAACCCTTTGACAATGATGAAATTTGGAGATGGAAAGACGCTCGAAAAGATAAACAGATGATCGATACGTGAAAGACACATCAAATTCTATTATTGTGAGATAAATTCAAGTTCTTCAATTTACGGTATGATTTGAGATATCGACATTACATCAACATGCACACGGCACAAAATCACCAAGACTTCAAACTTCAAAAAATATTAACACATTTAGGCAGATGGAATGTCCTGACGAATTCAAGTTTGAAACCAGTTGACCGCAGCCTGAATCCCTCTGAAAATCACAAATTACTAAATTCCAAAAAAGAAGAAAACAATTTATGAAACAACATCATCTTTTTTTCAGCTTGGTAGTTAAAATGGCTAATAATATTCCTTGTGGCAGATCATTTACTGTTATCATCTTGAGGAAAGTTTTTTGTCTCTTGATATTTCGGCTATTTCAAAGAGAGAGAGAGAGGGATAGAGAGAGAGAGAGTGAAAGGGAGAGTGAGAATTAATGGAAGGAGGGAATGAAAATAGAAAAAAGAAATTAAGCAAGAAAACAAGAAAGAGGAAAGACAAAATTGAGGGAAAACTAGAGAGAAAAGAAATGATAGAAGAATTTTAAAAATGAGGAACAAAATGATCAATCATATTTAAAATGTGTCATCATTTTTTATGCAACAAAAGATTCACTAAAAATATCTGAAATAATAATTTCTGTTCCCCATTCATGTACTTATAACTACTGTTGTTGCTCTAATAGATATTTCGTCAAGTCATAAAAAGTGTCAGGTCAAATTTTAGGTCTCAGTCTGGTGTCATAAAATGCTTCATTTAGTTCCTGTAGTAATAGCCAATAGTGCAACTGAAATCACCATGTTGATAACCAGCCCGTCAGATTTACTAAATATGCAATGTCTTTTATTTACCGGGTTCGATTCTGAAAGTAACCAATAGGAGAAATATGTCAAGGTGCGTTTAGGAAAGTGAGTGTGTTCGAATGAAGAATATTTGTAGATTTCAATAATGGATGAAACCCCTATAACATAGTAGTGTCTCACTATCAGTACGATCACCAAACGTTGTTCTAATCATCCCTGGTTATTTTGAGAATGTAGATATATACCTAAATCAAATTTGTTGTAAATCGTTAAAAATAAATTTGTAACACTGCTAGTGTATAGTGAAATCATCTTTTCTGACAAGTTTCCTTCACACCTGAATTTTGTTGCCATTCAACGCAACGCTTCGTTTGTTATCGTAAAACGGTTCGCAGATCAACGCATCTATTAATACTTTTGCGATTAAAGCTGTGGCAAAAGTAAGAAAAAAAAGTAATTTGATTTTAAAAACAGAAGGAAGAAAGAGAAGGGAGAGGATAAAAATAGTTTGATGAAGGAAGGGAAGAGATAGTCTGAATGATTTACGAATGAAAACACACACACATACACACACACACACACATATATATATATATATATATATATATATATATATATATATATATATATATATGGAGATAGAGGGGATAGAGGGGAAAATAGAAAAATAAAATGAAAAAACCAATGTGAAATGAAATGTATAATGATACGAATTGAATTTACATAAAACATACATGATAGAAGGGTTGTGAGGAATTTTATGAAAAAGATAGAAGGAATAGAGGAAGGTAGGAAGCAAAAAAAAAACGGCATGTAAAAGATACCGGATGATGGAAAACAAAAGAAAAAAATCAGAACGCTCAAAGGCTTAAAAAACGTGAATGAAGGATGGAAAAGAACAAAAAAGAAAAGGTAAAAAACTCCGAGAAAGAAAAAAAGAGAGAAAATAGGAAAAGATTAATAGGGATGGAAGATTGAATGAATGACAAATCAATCAGAAAAATCGATTGGAACAAAAATCGCAAAGAAAGATTGAAGGAGACCAATACTAATAATTGTGAAAGGAGAATAGTGTGAAATGATTGATATAAGGAAGATATTGAAAGATTATAAAGATGAATTCTAAAAATGGAAAGATTACTGAAAAAGATATGACCTATGACTGAGGGCATTAAGGAAAGAAATAGCTCGAAGGGGATACTGAGTTAAGTTGTATTGCCTCAGGGGAAAGAGATAAAACAAAATACAATTTAGGAAAAAAAAAATTCAAAGAATGGGAAATATGAAGACGAATAAAAGATTGAATAGACAATATCAAAACGAATGAAGAGAAACAAAAAAAAGAGAGCCTCAAAGTAAATGCATTTTATCAAAACTAGAGCAGAGAATACAGAGAGACGGCACATATAAATGATGGTACATAAACTAAAACTAGAAATTACCAAGAGTCGAAAAACAGTATATAGAACAAACAATTGAATGATAAAATAAAACGTCAACTAAATGAAAAGAAATGGCAAAAGTGAAATTCTATCAATTGTATCAGTGTACATACACATACACACACACACACACACACACACACACACACACACACACACACACACACACACACACACCCTTGCACACACATTAAACAGGCACAAACACATCCAGATGGATGGTTGTCAGAAGGAAAAGAAAAAAAAAAAGAAATCTAAACATATGCAGTACACCCGTATTTTGATTGACAAAAGTAGTTCCATTAATCGACTGAACTGAGTATTATCTGATTTCAGAACTAAATACCAACCCATAGGGAGTTTTCCATTAAATTTATGAATGTGCAGGGCTAAACTATATTTTGCGAAAATTGGTGACCATTGAAAACTTCATCATAGAGGAGTAGTTTGATGTCACTTAGTACGCCATTACTACTATGGTGAGAATGATATTCAAACAGTGTTTACATTCAAATATAATTTGCCAATGTTTTTATACCACCATGAAAAACCGTTTAACAAATACACCACTATTTTTGCCGGGTCTCCTAATCAAAATTTTGAACTGAAATCCAGCAATTATGCGTTATGTAGAACGCTTGTTCTTTTTATTACTTACATATTAAAAGGCAGTCAGAGAGAGACCACGATTCTAGAGAGGCCCTACACCAACTTAAAAACAAATTTGATAATCATTCCATGTATAGCTTCATAGCCTAGATGAAGCATGTGGAGTGAAAATTCTTTGATTAACTATATTTGCCCCTAACATTTGGAAAATGTCTTTCTAATAAAACATTGAGTCTTTCGAAAACTAAAATCAATTCTTTTTCAGCTGATGACACGCTTCAAACATAATATCATTGAAATTCATTGAAATTCATTGAGTGCAGTTGGAGATATTATGTAGGAGAACAAGTATGTCGTGCACATAAACTTTGTTCAAATTTGTTTGTTCGGTTGGGGAAAAAACTCAAAAAACGAGTCAAACTTTACATAAAACGTTATAATCATATCCTTGATACATTGTTTCGTGAAAGCCATTTACTGCTAATGTCAATGTGTGTATTTGTGTTATTGCTGTACACATTCCTCAAACCAACGCAGATATTCATTGAAAGAAACCAATACACTGTGCAAAATTAAACATATCATTTAATTATAAATATATATCTTCGTAGCAAAACTTATATTCAGCCTGAAAGATCGGCTTACTGCCAATTGTGATGGAAGTTATCAGTACATTCCATCGAGGAGTGTTATTTGCAAAAGACAAATGAATTTATGTGAAGCTTTTCAGATTCCAAGTGGGAACATAACAGCCACAAGGATGATAAGATAAAGACAGAGATTAGGAACAGACGGATTGGGAATTACATCCTTTTCAGTCCGTACTATTGATTCAAAAATAGAACCAGATTAGAAAGTGAAAAAAGAATAAAGTCATAAGCTAGTTTGCATATTTGTACACTAACATACACAGAAGTGCTTGTGCGCGCACTCACACACATTTAAAGTATCCTATATTTCCTCACATATATATATATATACACACACACACACACACACACATATATATATATATATATATATATATATATATATATATACATATATAGTTAGTACACCATACTTTCCTCTCCATATATACGTGTATTGTAATTTATTATTTCCACCTACACACATACACATACAAACATATATAAATACATGCAAATATATATATATATATATATATATATATATATATATATATATATAGATATATATATATGTATGTATATATATATAACATCTATCTATCTATATATATATATACGTATACGTATATATATGTATATATATGTATATATATATATATATATGTATATATATATATATATATATATATATATATATATATATATATATATATATATATATATATATATAAATAGAGCAGTGATAGATATAATGCATGACAGCAATATTATATATTGTTTCAATTTAATTCATTATCATTTTTCTGTTTAAATGCTATAAAAGTGGTATACAAAATGTAATGAGTAATATCGATTTGAACTCAGTTTCCCAAGTTGATCAATCATTGATGAGAATTTAACCTCCACGACTTCACGGAATCAAAACAATGATCGATGTGTTATGATTAATAGCAGAACAAGTGTCGTAAACGGCAGACCTTTAATGAGGGGTTCGCTCTCATGACAACTTCATGGCAAAGTAACAAACTTGGCTCATATTCCAGTTTATGTTTTTTTTTACTATTTTATGCTCAATCTCCGGATCATTTTCTGTTCACAGTAACAGTGGTATATTTCAGCTCCAATGTTCAAAAGCAAGAGCACAAACAGGATTGAAGTTAGTGCCTATAAATTCTTAACAAAACTAAAAAAAAATTATCAATTTTTCGATCGTCCAATCTTTACGAAGAGTTATCGGTGCAAAATGACTTGAAAATAGATTATTTCATATTTATAATTGAATGATAACAAAATAACCAATAATTAGCGTTATTGACATAAATATCAATAATAATGGAACAAATTTGGACTAAATTATAGAAAAAACAAAAAGACACTCACATGTACGGAGACGAAAACAAAAAGACACTGACAATATTGAAATCTCCTCTGAACAGGTAAAATATATTATTGCAATATTTTGTCCATACTTTTTGACTACTTCAAAGCTAATGAAAGGAGGAATTGGTCGTTTATTTTGATAAATTTTGAATTTGGTCGATTTGGAATCATGGAAGAGTGATGTGTTTCCAACAGTGTCAGTGGGTAAGAACAGGTGGGACGAAATCTTGACACGATGAAATCGCCTCCAACTTGGAAAAGG
Source organism: Thysanoteuthis rhombus (assembly GCA_963457665.1). Taxonomy (NCBI): domain Eukaryota; kingdom Metazoa; phylum Mollusca; class Cephalopoda; order Oegopsida; family Thysanoteuthidae; genus Thysanoteuthis; species Thysanoteuthis major. Next base: position 7,369,782 of record OY735202.1, on the reverse strand, counting down.
TCACTAACCCGAATCTTTTGACAGAAGACAAGTATATATATATGTATATATATATATATATATATATATATATATATATATATATATATATATATATATATATATATATATATATATATATTATCCCGTTAATTTATTTTTTTGTTTTTACAAAAAAAAAAAACAACACAAAAACTCGAATCAGAATTGAACACTGAACTCACTTACCTGTTTTAGTTTATAGAAATTTTTTTTAGGTCGTAGATTCCAGTTTTTGACTTGAATCAAAACAAAACGCCTTTGCTCGAACAAACATTGCATTTGATGAGTCCAAACTTTGGTATCGATCTTTTTCATCCGTAGTAAAGCCAAGTGACCACATGGGTGAAGGGTAAGAGTGGAAAACCGATTCCACTGGGCCCCACTTAGCTGTACTAGAAATGATCAATTTGGAAGATTAGAAAAAAAAATTCATCAATGAATAAGTTATTTCTCCTGCTCTACTTTGGCTGATCACCGAGCAAAGTTTCAAATAAGAGACTAATTTAGCGTACTCTTACATTGCAAATTGAACCCCAACTGAACCAAAACTATTTACACCGCAGAACATTTTTCTCATCTTAAGCCATATAGCTCTACATACATGCATAGCCACAAACCAAACTAAATTTAAGGAAGTGAAAACCCTTCGTGTTGACAGTTTTGGTAAGAGTGTCAGTTTTTTTATGTTTTTAATAGTCCGAATGAATACAGGAATCGATAATGTGGTTCTTCCACGGTTTTGAACACAAATTTCTCAATCGTAATTGATAAATGCTTAATAAGCTGTTCTAAGCTCGCTCACTTTTTGTTTCGTTGGTGGTTATCGTGTAACATAATCTCACTGAAACCTAATGTTTGTTTACCGGATGTTTTTCATATCTGTTGGTTGGGAACTTGAATATCCTATTGGCTTGAAAATTTCATATGTAGGTTTGTTTTAGCGGGGTAGTAACCAATAAACAATTAAACTAAAGAGTTACAACAGCTTCCATGTTGAAGGATGTTTGTGTGCGTGCATGTGTGTTTTCGGCCGTTGTTCCAATACCAAACGTCTCAGAAAGGAAATGGATGGAAATATTATAAAATAATCAATAACAGAAAACAATCGTTGTGAATTTTCGACTGCTGAATCCTACAAAATAACTACTTGTATTTATTACGATAAGGGTAGTAAAGAGTCTTCATCATTTTCATCCCCAGCTGACCATCTAGAATGGTTTTTGGTTGTTAAAGGAGGAAAACTTGAATATAAAATAGAAACCATTGCACTAATCCTATAAAATCCCCCAGAAAAACTTACAAGGAAGAAAAAATAAAAACACTACCCATGCAAATAAGCAGTCCATCCTGTTCAGGCCATACTATTCCACTAGAATCAGCTTCAATGCATTTAAATGGACGTTTTACGTGACTCACAATCCACGAAAGTCGTAAAAATGGGGAGATCTAATAAGCGATTGGTACGAATATCACACACCAAGTGAATTTTTTAAATTCTCAGGTCCTTCGACGTTCAATTTTCCCTTAAATCCTTTCTACGTAATTTTTTCTCTGTTTAAGCTTTTCTAAAGGCATTAGTCGGAGTGAACACACCTCATCTCTGTTCTTTCTTTCCTTCACGGTTACATTCCCAAACGTTCCCAGGTACAAAAACATATAGATGAGTCACATGACACACACATGTACATAACCACTTACACACATGTTCGCCTTGATAGTATATCACCTGTTCATTTTGAAAAGTCGTGCAAGACAGTGTGCTTAACTCCTGTGCCCGACTAAACTAGGATCAATCCATATATTCACCTGCATCGTGATCCTTTCATAATCTTACAATAGAAAATGCTAATGTGACAACACTTCGAAAGTTTCTTCAAATAATCATAAATTTGTCTTTTTTATACGATTCTTTTTTTAAATCACGTTAATGAAGAATTTTTCATTTTATTCATATCATTTTATCCCATGTGATATTTCTCTAGACAATATGGATGATATTAAATGGATTTTTGTTTCTAGACTGTATCATGCTCTTCAGTTTGGAGCAATAGAGAGACAACTATATAAGTTTGAATGATACCCAAGGAACAACAGGATTTTGATACTTTCCGGGAGATATATCATCAAGAGGGGGGAATGAAAATGATGGAAAATTAAACAAAACGTCAAATATGAAGCAATATAAAATTCTATTGAAGAGAAACTCTATGAGGAAAAAATGACGTAAACTAAATCTGGACTTATGAGGACGACAACAAATCAGTGGAATCGGCTGATAAGAAAAAAGGCCATAGGAAACATTGAAAAACGAGAAATGCACAAGAACGGTTGTCAGAAAGAAACAATATCATAAAACCATAGAAAACGAAAACTTAAACCCCCTAAATGATCTCAAGTAGTGAAAATGAATGAAACCAAATCATATGAATGCAGAGAAAACAATTTGGAGAGATAATCAAAATGTGAACACACGGTGTCTATAAAAAAGTGACTTTTTGACGACTTGCATTTCAACTTTTTTTAAAAGACACTGTATTTTTCAAATATTACAAAACCATGCTAATGGCACATACGTTTGAACGTTACATGAGACGCTGAGTCTGATTTTCTTCAGCTTGGATCAAGGTCCACACATGTCTCAACACACTTGAAAATGACACAGCTGACATGACACAAGGGAATGGGTGCATTTATGAGGCTGGCGTATGATAATGGTAATTTTGTAACAGACAACCATGTCGGTAGGTAACTAAATTTGTAGCTTGAGATTTACCCGCTTGTAAATTCTGGCCTCCTATTCTCCAGGTCGCGTCCTTTACGGAACAACCTCTGGGTAAAATCAGGTTGATCACGGGCTTTTTCTCGACTTCCAGATGGTCAAAACCACCAAGCTAAAAGTTCCCAACAACTGGCTACTTATCTTTAATTCGAAATAATAGTGGAACCATGCCTTTTCCATGTACTACGTGACACAATATGCCCCAATCTTTAGTTTGAACATCGTTCGTTGATTTGATTTTCTGTTCTTTAGTTTGTTCAAACGAACGCTTAGGTTTACAGAAAATGATTTGAAATGAGAAGAGAAGATGAATTGTTGATGACTAAAATCAAAATGAAACCAAAAATTAGTTTGGGAGGATATCATAATTTAGATAAAGTTATAGTAACTTTTAGAGACTTGAAAAAAAGTTGCTATCGGATATTTTTAGTTCCCAAGAATTTTATGCTGCTGAAATCATGTTTTTGTTCCGACAGTTTTGTACTGTCTCCCAATTGTAAAACTTGGATGAAATTATTCAGAATAGTTCCATAAGGAAATTTTCAATCTTCCCTTGTACTGTCAAATGCATTATATTTACCAGCATGTGTCAGGCAAAAATATTCAAATAATGAAAAAACAGAGGCTTACAATAGGAAACATAAAATTGATTTTTTAAATTCTGCACGTCGTGTTCAGAAGGCAGAGAGTTGAAATCTGCACAAAGCTTCGAATGTAAATATACGGCAACAGAAAAGTCATTTCTCAATTTTAAACTTACATTATATTTTTTCTAATAATAATTTCCCTTTAATATATTTATTCTAAGCCTTGGAAATTACTTTGAACAAATATAACGTCTTCCATTCTAAGCTTTGCCAATTGATTTTCTTGGATCCGAAATTACCATCAATCAATATTCACTGAGAAATAGAGCATTGAAGCCAAATGTATTTGCCATGGGTTATATTTGACAACCAGTTCAAAGTGATATCTAAGGGAGGGGGGCTTTAACCTTTTCATCGAAAATGTTCTTCAGGTTTCAGTTCGGGAGAAAGTAACTTCAGAGCCATATGATATCATTTACTTTCCGGACTTCGGCAAGTGAAGAGATCATTCCACTAAGCAACCCCTACTTTTAAATCTATCTTTTATTTACTGTAATTACAGGCTCTGAGGAAAATATGATTTACATATCAGATGATATGATGAAACACGCCCTCAACTACAATGATGAAGAAAAAAAAAACACTCTGCTTATCATTTAAAACTATCTATGCGCTGGAGAAGAAGATATACTTATAAAGTTATGAAGCAGCTTCAAGATTTGATGGATGGATTCCTTACGTTTTCCCGTCGTTATTTCATCGTATCTTTCCTTTTTGATAATGTTAAGCTATAAATAGAGTCAGTACGGAGGGTCTGTATCCTAATGACCAGATTTGTTTCTATCAATCATTTTCAGTTTGTCAATATAACACTTAAGAATTCCAATGTCTGGTGTAAACTGTTTTGTATCAACAACAAGTAATATATAGGATGTTGAATTTTTTTTCAAGATGTATCGGATACTTTTTGCAATCACTGTGAACGTATGTATTGATGGAAGTATCTTAATATTGTTGTCTGCATTTAAGTAGCAAATTGCAAGTCAGAAAAGAATATTGTCAGTAATCGATCCCATATCGCTGTTCTCGCAGGCTAGGCACAAACTTCTCGAGTTATCACAAATCTATGCAGACATGGCCCTTCTGACCTTCGCTGAAGTTTATGGCCATCGTCTATAGACAGAGTCTGTTAAGATATCTCGATAAAGGATTCAATTATAGCCTCAGTAGATAGATATTACTTAATAGGCTATGCTTAGTCTATCCCAAAGGCATTAGGTTAGTAACAGTACCATGGTCATTTGGTAATATTAAAGACCATTATTACCCAAGTTTGGTACTGGACAACAATATTAGGTTACAGAAATAAGAACACGGTATTTAGGAAAAGATATTACATGGAATAACTTATAAACGGATTACATGATACGACATAAATAAAAATAAAAAGACAGCATTAGCTGTAACAAGAGGAATGGATTCGCAGTAAAATGTGTAACAAAATGTTTTGGGGCCGAGGGAAAACCAAGCTAAATGCAACTTGGGGTTTGGACATTCCTAGCTTCTCACGAATTGATGTCCTTGCTTTCAGCCGTTTGGAATTATAAACAGGTCTGAAAAAGTTAGAAGGTCTACAACAATTGATAAACATTAAAAACGGGAAAAAAGTTCTGAAAAAAATAGTAATTCTTTCAGAATTTTTTAAAAATTTCCGACAAACGCTCTCTCTCTCTCTCTCTCTCTCTCTATCTATCTATCTATCTATCTATCTATATATATATATATATATATATATATATATATATATATATATATATATATATATATATATATATGTATATATACATATATGTATATATAAACTTTCTTTAATGAGACCAGAGCTCAAAAATGTATTGTGTGGAAAGAAAAGAGAAACTTTTCTATTCGATTGAATTCTCTGGACAAGAAAGAGAAGCAAAACAATATCCGTTATTCAATTTCCATTGCCAATGAAATAATGTCTGTTGGCCACATTGAACGGGATGGTTCCAACGCGATGTTTTACACAATTTTTTGGAATCAGTTTGCGATAACATTTAGCCTAATGATTTAAGACAACACAACTTGCCAATTCTATTTGAAATTTGATTTTGTCCAAGTATTATAATATTCACTTCGTTTCCATAATATGGGATTCTCTTTTTTGTCCATACTCGAAATTGATATTTGATTTATCTGCAGTTAACAGCATGTGCAATGGAATCATCTGGTTTAAAATCGGAAATTCTGCTCTGTGTCCTCGTAATTCAATTCGGAAAGTGATGAATCTATCTCTTCTCTCCCCAGCTGTCGGTAAGTAGTAAAGTAGACAGAAGTCAACCAGTCATCTTGACGGACGATTCTGATCTTAAAACCACCCGAAAAATTAGGGACACTAGCTTGCTCTTAACTCACCTATGATCAAATCATCTGCTGAAGCTCTAACGATCCATCACAGTATTTTCAGGTACGTATAGACGTGCATCATATTTCAAACGGTTTATTTCTCATCTTACTGCATTAAGCTAAAAAGTTTTAGTAGCTGGAATATTTGCATATCAATACAGACGCCGATTATCATTGTTGCAACCGAGGTTGACAGCAAATGATTTGAATGTCATATGTCCAGGCTTTTTGCATGACAAAATCTTCTTACTTTTCTCTCTATCATTTTTGTCCGTGTTGTAGTAGACACAGGTTGCAATGTATCTACGGGACGTATTCCTCTCAATCAACAATCTTTGCAACTATGCTATTCACAAAGTTTATTCCCTCTTAGGGTTTATTGAGCATGAAAAAAAACGGCCCAAGGCTAAATAAAAGGAATTTGGATTAGGGAGAGTGCGATTCTTACCTATGATCAATCACTGATCATCTGCCGGGTATATTCAATGAACCTAGGAACATTAAAAGTCTGTCAATTTTCTCCCTGCCATCTCTTCAAGATATTTGGTGGAGGATAAGAAGTTTGAGACTTTTGTTCCTAACACAGTAGCAGATGCTGTAACTCTGCCTTTCACAGAACTGGGTGGGCAGTAGTACCGGATTAAGAAATATATATTAATATTTTCATCCACACATAATTTGCCTCTCTATTTGAGTCCGCAATTCTCAAGTATAATATATATATATATATATATATATATATATATATATATATATATATATATATATATATATATATATATATATGTATATATGTGTGTGTGTATATATATATATGTGTGTGTGTGTATATATATATATAGATATATATATATATATTATATATATATATATATATATATATATATATATATATATATATATATATATATATATATATATCAAGAAGTTTCTGTCAGTCCATACTTCTCAGAATATTCCGAAAACTGTTCAATCAAATTTTCTGAAACCGTGAGCAATGTGTGGTTGAAAAATTTCTTTTTTATCGTAAGATATTTTTCTTTTAATACATACTTTTATTCTTTCATGTGCATCAACATTATGATTTTAGCGTTTGTCAGTAAATTTTAATTACATTCTGTAAAAGCCATAGTGAAAGAATGAATTGATTAACTGTCTGAATAGGTTTTCTATTACATTTACTTCATTCACCGCTATATTCTCCTCTGTTTAACTTTATACTCCTTCATTTGATGTATCAGATTAGATATACCTCAAATCTCGGTAGAAGTATTTGAATAACGTGATTGAATGATTGGATAGTTTACTGGCTAAAGATAAGGTCACTAAAATAACAACAAATAGTATTATGCATTCAGATTTTTATAGATGTCCAGACCTTGAATCGGAGGTGAAAATGAAGGGTATAGAAAATACTGGTGTATAAGTCATAACTTCAGGACTAAGAATTCGGTAATGTATTCAACAAAATAAATCTAATTTACCTGATGTATAGATCACTTTGATGCTTGGACAATTTTGAGATTATTTTTTCTTTTCCTAATCGTCGTAGTTTGGAAGGATCAACAAATACACAAGAAGACAAAAGATTTAATTCCTCATGTCTTCAAAGGTTGACCATGGTGAAGCTGCTTCTAGCTCCTATGTCTATTTGTGTTGGAGTTTCGGCTGTATATCTCATTCAAACAACATCGACAATGCTGAGGGCAAAGAGATGTGGTCCATACTTTTAGGCATCAGCCTAGCTCCTCGGAACGATCTCCCTTCCCCCAATTCACTTACAGTGCCTGGTACTCCGAGACAGTCACTCATCTAGGCACTGACCAGGTTAGACATTGCTTAATCTTGATGATTGTACTAAAACCGGAACAGGCTGTCCAGTTTTTACGGGAATGCCCCCCTCTTTTGGATTCGTGCTCCATTCGGTCAATATTGTGACGGTGGAGGTGAAAATATGTATTACGGTAGCATTTAAAGAATTCTGATGAATCAATCTATGCAAAATTCAAAACATTGATATTGTAAATCTACATCTATCGACCAAGTATGAGATCAGGAGAACTGTAATCGCATTGATAAATTATTGGTTAAAATCTGTTGTTTTGTTTAGCTCCGAGGGGGACATCAGATTTCTTTTCGATTTCCAGGCGCTAAAATCACTTATCGTTGCTGTAAAAACATCTTTTGCTAAGAGAAATTATCATGGTTACCTGAAAAGATCAATGTATGATTTCAGTATCTTCATATTTATTCTATTCATATATATATATGTATACTTATATAAGAACACATAAAATATTTTCTTTCTGATTCTTAATCGAATAAATACAAATCTGATTTCTGTAGTAATCCTTATTAGTAATTCTTGTTGACAGGTAGACATAAAAACACATTTACGTACACACATCCATAAACACACTGTCACTCTCGATTAAAATCACACATACAGATTTCCCTCCGACTTCTCACCTACATACGAACACAGTGTCTCGCATATCATCATCATCTATAATTCTTACTGACAGGTGGGAAAGCAAGAATACTTCCTTACAACATCTACCATCACTCAGATTACTCTGTATTTCACACATGTACAAGCACATCATCCCCATCACATCCACTCCCACACAGTGTGATGGTATACAAAAGTGTCAGCAATATATATTGCCAAACATAATCAAGATTTCTTCATTTTCCTAAGGTTGATTTTAGAAGTCATTAACCAACAAAGAATATTTGATGCTTTTTCTATCGTTTTTTTTTTTACGTAAAAGGAGTAAAAAGCTGAAAAACATTCCGTTTGATCCTCTGGCAACTGAGCCTTAGATATTATAACAGCTTTTTGGGGAACTGGAATTCACATATAAATTGAATTTAGGCTTGAGGAAGTTTGTTTTTTTTTCCTAGAAAGAAAATGCTCAATTTTTGGAAAGCGGGTGGAACATTTAATCCTTTCACATACTTTGACACATTGCTTGTTCACCTTGAAGAAGCGCCAAATATTTTCACAGGATTGATGGCAGAACTTCCATAGACGTTCCCTCAGATCTGTTTCCTCGATATGTAACTTTTGTCACGCTGAACGGGGAACGACCAAAACGACTTTATATACCTGAAGAAAAAAATGTTGACTAAGCAAAATCCTCGTCGGGTTTATTGAAAATTGTTTAAAATCGAGAATACCCCCTCCCCTTTGACATTGGAAAATGAGGATCAATATCCTGTCTTCTGCAAATAACTATCAAAGCATCAGAATATCCACGATTTCCAAATTTTCCTACGTAATATTTCGGACACTGTTTTTGTTCTCGACTAATAGATGGAGTGTCATCTCAGCTGAGATTTGACTTGGTGTGAAATGTCAGTTTCTTAGAGATAAAGACAAGCTGTGATAATGAAAATTTCCACGAAGGACCACTATATAAAGGCCTTGGCAAAAGGGAGATTTTCTGTTGTTGCAAATGTCTTTTTTGTTATCTCATGGAGGGCAATGGACCAAGCTAGACGTGTCGAATAATATCAAATTTTTTTTTTCATGAATATCTCGGATTTAACATTACGAATAAAAGTTAGGTATAGTTTCAGTCGAATATTTGAGAACAACAGGAAATATTTCCAAAAGTTACTTTGCATGCACCCAATGAGTACAATCTACGTTTTCTCTTGGAATTTGTGTGGAAATGCATTCTTTTGAGGGGTCTTCTATTCAACTTATAATACTTAACTAGACTCAATTACAGAAATACAGCTTCGACAAAGCTTTTCCCCCATCGGGTTGGTCAGGGATCAGTTTGCCCTAATATTTTGTGGTAGTAACGGGAGGGAGGATTGGTATGACATTTCCAACAGCTTTTTTGTAAGACTAACAGACACAGCTTCAACTATAGCTAGAACTCGAATTGTTACTCAAACAGCCATTCTTCACAATATATTTGCAACATCCGTGCTACCATGAAAATTCATTTGATATAAGAATTTGTTACTCTTATAAAAATAATCGTCGAACATGGACGTAAAATTTGGTGATTGTTGGGCTTTTTTCATTCAAAGAGATGAGACCATCAGAGAACATATGAAAAAAGCTTGGCTGTGCTAAAATCAAACTCTATTGGCTCATCAAATGGGAAACACCAGCTCACTCAAACTTTATCAGAGCCTGTCTTGAGATGATCCCCCCAAAATTAGCGTGAGAACACAAAGGAATCAGGATAGACGGAAAATACTTGAGTAACCTCTGCTGCCAACACTGCCCTCTATGCTAAGAACCTCATGGTCTCATAATGATGTAAGACAAATTAAGCAAAGAAAAAACAAAGAAAGTATGAGAGTTGGCCTGTAGATGACTTTGAGCAAAATAAAAGTCATGCACAAGAACCATATTGGTGACGAAAAGCCATCTAAAAAGAAGTAACGCAAAGGATAACAACAGCTCAACTTTTAAGATCAATAAAAGACCATTAGTCTCGAGAAAAGAATAAATAACCAAAGTGCCCAACCAACGGTCACATTTAGAACAGAAACGTTGTACCTAATTGAAAGATTGATCTCCAAACTGAGAATCATACAAGTTCATCTAACTCACATCGCAGAGATGATAATACAACGGAATATATCTTAGAAAAACAGAAGTTTAGAACATCACGGAAACTCAAACGGCAATGGTCTGGACATAATGCAAGAATGTCAGACAACCTAAGGAGATCACGTTTCAGAACCCAGATCCTGAAGATTAGATACAAGGCTGTGGCCGACAAAAAATTGGATGATGCGGCAGGCTAAGTAAATTCAAAAAGCCCTGACTCCATGATGTCCATCGTAAGGGATCCTGGCGGATCATTTAGAAAGTCTATGTCCAACGACGGACAATAATGTATTGATGATGGTGATGATGATTATGTTAATGATGATAACAAAACTAAATTCATTTCCCCGCTCAATGTTATTCGTAAAGTACGTGTCCCTTTTTAATTTGTTGATCCGTAGGGCCTATGAATTTGGATTTGCAAATTATAGCAAAACAATTCAACTTGTTTATAGCTTTAGATGTGGGAGTTGAGTTGTCATCATATTTGCATATGACACTGTGTCTCTGTTACTCGAACCTGACGTCAGCGTTTTTCAGTTGTCATTGTCACTTTCATCCGTCATTGTTGTTGCATAGGAAATGATGTCAAAATTTAATAGTATGAGTTTTATGAAGGGAAAAATACAAAACGAATACTCGGTGTGATTGATAATCTGCAATTTTTCTTGAGAACAAACAATGAAGGAAAACCGGAAAGTCCAATCAACTTGAGGGTTAATTTGCCTTTACCTACGAGATCAAGCAAAGATAAAGTCTACTCAGTGTAATGATTAATCTGCCGTTGGCGCAGAAGCAAAAAAAAGAATGAAAAAAAAAAAAACGTTCACTTCCAAATGGTTGATCTGTCACTGATTTTCAAAACAAAAAAACATCGTAAACAGCTGCATTCAATCCGAAGATTACGAGTCGAACATCTCCATCGTACGTAAATGTGGATGAAAGTTATTGCGTCAATAATTGGCATTATCCCTTGATTATTTACTGTCCTAATGATATTTCAAATGTCAATCACCAAGCTATATAATAGTCGACTACTGTAATATCAAACGTACAAAAAAGCATAGGCACTTCTTGTGATTCACTTTTAACAGCTGAAAGAGTTCTACCTATATTAGACTTTGTGCTGATATAATTATACTTTTTGTTGCATGGATTGATTGTAATGATCACATCTCGAATATTCGACATCATATGATAATTTTGATATTTTGTTTGATCATCAGATTTTTGAGTGACACGTCGAAAAAAAATTCGAGAATCATTCATTTAGGGCTCATAAATGTATTATGGTGATGGTGACCGAATGGTACACACAATGGAATTAGTGTGCCGAATTGAAACACACGTTCGATGTCTTTGGAAAAGCATAAATATCCTTCCTCCCCCCATTTAGAACATTAGCTGGTGTAGAGGAGTCTTGGAAAAATCTGATACGGCATGATTACAGTATCCAGATTAATTCAACTTTCATTTTATCATTATTTTGTTATGTGGACAACCGTACAAATATAGGGTAGTCAAAAGGTAACGCCCCACCGAGAAACTTTTACTCATTAATTGGATAAGGCTATTGGTTTTCTCATTTCTCCCGCAGTTGGCCGATTAAATTATTCTGCAAAATCTTCAATATTGCCAAATTTATGTCGGACTGTCGGGTTGGACAATTCAGTAAACTGTTATGTCTCTTACTATTGGCATTCCTTTCGGAACTATCGGGTGTTACTCAACGAAGTTGTATGTGGATACTGGACATTACATCGAATTGTGACTTCCCACGTGATTGGCATTTTTAATGTGACAATCGAGCGTTACTTTCAAGATATGTTATCCAATGGATGTACCATTAGCCAAATTATCTTCTTTAACAAATATAAAACTATCGTACAATTTGTCCTTACAACAAAATGTAAAAATAGTACATTCGTAGAAAAGTGCAAAACATGTAGTACAACAGAAATTACAATATCCGATATCCAACATTCTATTCATTTTATCATCGACATCAATCCAGTCGTTTTATGCAGAAAACGAAATATACACTTTATCTATGTGTCAGCTCACTTAAGGATATGTTCTTTTTTCAAATATTGATCCATTTCTAATATGCATTTGAAGAACATAATTAACACATGGAATGAAACTGTCTGGCTCAACAAAATTAAATGATATTGAGGTATTGATTTAACGTCATTTCCATCGGTGTTTCCTGTAATATTAGAATTAATAAATCGAAGTCATAAATGTGGTATGCCCACAGGAATAGCACCCGTTCATTCGTAACAAAATGTTGCCTACGTTCTAAAATCTTGAGGATAACCAGAAGATTTAGGCTGCCAATTTAGGGCTCAATAAGGGACTGAAAGACGTAGAAGATATGATGTTATGCTAAAAATCCTTGCACAAAACGTGAATGGATGACTGCCTCGGTAACTCGACTGAATTAGGGCACGGGAGAGATTATGTTGATGCTTGTGCAAAAAACTAAGTAAGAGTTTATTAGAAACAACTTTATGAGCACATAATTTCAACGAAGCTATAGCTATGCAGATACTGGACAACCAGGTTAATTCAAAATCCGAGACTATACTTGGACTATGATGACGCCATTGCAATGACAGTATTGCTTTCATTATATTACACCCCATTATGATGACATCAGTGATGCACTCACTGATGTGATATCGTATCTTAATCACCCAATGCATTGTTAATAAAAACAATTTCATTGGTTTAAAATAGTGAGAAATGAAGAAGAACAGGGAGAGGATGATACAAAAGAGAGATATTAAACAAATTGAGGCAAGGATGAAGATAAAAAAAGATGATAACTGAAAGTGAAAAGTCGTTAAAGGGAATCAGGAAAATTGTAATTACGAATGGAAGAGACATTTCAATGAAATAAAAGATGAAAGTTGACAGGAAGCAACTAAAAACATGTATGCCAATTCCAACGCTATCATCAGTAAAAACTCAACAAAGAAGTTTCAAGTCTTTTTTCGGAATCGTGTCATTTCCTTCTGACAGCGATATTGGAAACTAATTTGTATTCATGAATAAATATGAGTAGGAATAAGTACATGTTCTGTCAAATTTTTACAGCAGGTGAACGAGTTTAAATCCCAAAGTAATAATTTTCCCATTATAACTTAGATTCTGAATCTAAAACCAGGGTGGTGAGCCCAATTTTGATGTCAACTTTAAGGTCTTTCCAGATTTTTTTTTCAAGCATTCATTCAACCAAAATTTGCTAAAGATTAGCACAAATATTCGTTAATTATTTAAAACGAACGTCAAAATCGATGCTGACCGGCTCAAAGTTACTCAACCTTACCGATGGAAACAAAAACCTGTTTATTCGACGCAGTTTTACCATAATGAAAACAAAAACAAAAATACCATTTTTATGGGGTTTTTTTTGTTTGGTTATTCAACAGATTTTCTTCTTACGAGCTCGAAGAATTCAAAACAGGTTGGTTTTCTGGCTATTCTCTTTTTATTTCACCCTTTTCTCCTCTGTTTTATTCAATTTAATTTATTTTCCCTCGGCCGTATATTTTTTCCATGCCTTACTCACGAAGAATTCAAAATATTTTGGCAAAATTTCGTAGTCAACAGATAAATGACAACAAACTAATCATAACACAGTCACGAATATTCTGTTGTTTGACTAAAATGTTATAGAAAAACAACTTATGTACCCCCAGAGGTATTTGAACAATATATATATATATATATGTGTGTGTGTATGTGTGTGTGCGTGTGTGTGTGTGTGTGTGTGTGTGTGTGTCAAAAATCACGTACACGATTCATGGGCTCTGGACTATCGAGTATAAATTTACATGGAATTTATTTTCTAAAAGTTAAATTCTTGCTGTGAATCTTTGTCCTCAATTCATACTGTTTGACAAGATACATTGTTAAAATGCAAATGTAATTCCTTTTTCATTCATATATATATATATATATATATATATATATATATATATATATATATGTGTGTTCCAAAATGCCTTGATAACCACAGTTCATCCCAAATTGGAGTCAGATCAAAAGTAACTATTTTCCTAAGTCAATGCGTCTGAATTGTATTGGAAACTTTTTTTATGTCTAACATAGGGCTCTGACTAGGTTTGATATAGTGTTAAGATAGTCAACAGTTGACATCTTCAGGGCTGGTAGATAGACAAAATCATAATGCTGATACTTCAAAGTGTAAGAAAGACCGTTAATAGGACAATCTTGTGATTTTTAGTTGACACATGAAAACTTTTGAACAGTTTCCTCAACATTTTTTGATTGAAGCTGTTTTAAACCAAAATAAAAACAAGGCGTGTCTGAAATTTAATGATAACTATTCATTCTGTATTTTGTCATTCAAAATGTTCTCAGAGAATGTATTCATTCAACTCGGTACTTCATTTAAAAAACAGTTTATTTGGATTCCAGTATCCGTAACGACTGGTACGATGCTGCCTAGTTATCATATGTATTAAAATGAGCGCAATCAGACATAATTCCAGCTATGATCAGTTATAATCATAAAATTATCACTCAAGGGATTATGGGGAACAAAAGAAAAAGAAAAACAGGGGCCAGACAAATACCTGCGGGTCCCTGTGGATTCCTCTCCACCAAAATTAAAGAAAATCTATTGCCAATACAGCTGTATCTGGAAGTGTTGTAGCTACCTTTTAACAGGGACACATTCGCATTGCAACTAAATCGCATTCTGCTATTTAACTTTTTGCTTCCAGAAATCACTGAATTGATTGAATCGTTTTTGTTTTGTTTTTAACTCAACTTTCATCCTAACATTGTTTCCTGTTTATCTCAGAAAGTTTTTGGATTAATTGTATTTGCTCGTGGTTACTGATGTTTTATTGCTTCTGTCACGTAAGGTTCATTTTATATCGTAAATATTTTTTGTATACATGTTAATAACGAGCACATAAAACATTTTTTAAATATATGTATATTTTTTTGTATAAGCGATTTTTGAAAATCATCAGTCTATATACGGTTCAAACTGTCATACAGAAGTAGAGATTTCACATAAAAACTAATGTGAAACCGATGTGGGATAAAGCAATTGGTAAATTCTAATTTGATTATAGGTGGAAATCTTTTGACGTTTCAAGACTCCCAGATAGTGGGAACTCCTGAATCATTGGGGTTTTCGGTGAGGTGAAATGCAGCAGATTTGGTGTCGGCAAGAGATGCACGGTGTGTGTTTGTGCTGCCTCTATGAAGTTTTGCATTATAGCAAATGCTGGAAACTTCCATGAAGTTTTTGGTGTTTTCCCTCCCTGAAGTTAGAACATGACGTCATTTGGATTTTCGTTTAAGCTACATGTGTATATTTTGATCAGGATATCAATCCAAACACCAAAGCTTGTTTAGAAAAATATGTAATAACCAGTCAATTATGTCATTCCTGGTACCATGAGTCGGATTATCGACTTATTTCATCAAAATATTTTTTTCTCTAATGTTAACGTAGAGAAAGGGATTTGGAAACAACGTAGAATGAATGGAATCGATGGGATCATATAAGTTGAACTGCGTGGGGTTATTTATTATTCATATTCAAGGTTTCCTTGAATTGATCTTGAATTCCATTGTCACATTCAGGTGTATGCTTTTAATATTACTCTCATTCAAGCTGAATTCATGAGCATCAACGATTCCAAAAAGTCCAAAAAACCATGCATGGGTATTCATCTTGAAGAGATGATTCTTTTTCGTGGATCAACACAAAATTGATGATACAAATCGGCCAATAAACCTAATAGGCAAGAGGGAAAAAAAAAAGCCAACTTTTTTTCTAAAAAATAACAAAAAATTACCGAATAATCAAATACCTCTAACTGCCAACGAATATAACCTATAGCAACTTACTGATGAATGTGTATTAATAATAGATATAAGGACAAATCGAATGAATAATGCTTCCCTCTTCATTCATTGGAAGAAACACTTTTGATGCATTCATGAATCTGCAGTTTTTCGCAGTTACCTGACATAAATTGTCAATAAAACAACGTCAACATGTCAAGCCTTCAATCTCGGATCGGTGCTAGATGCTAACAATTAGAACGGAGATGAAGGAAAAAAATATCTCCCAATAGAATGTGAGTTTTATGCTTTGATCTGTTTGTCCGCTGACGGGATTCACGAAACAACTGAAAATGTAGCCCTTCTCTCAACTTGCCTCGTTCTTTTACCTAGACAATTTAAGCAGAGAGAGACATACATAAAAAAAAAACCGTTGAATCAAAACATAATGAACAGCAACATATTGCAAAATGATAGCTACTGCCTGGACAAAAGATATATACATAGGTAGCCGGGTTCAAGTACTACATTTCCATACAATGTCGCTATTATGAACAACATGGAAGATTCGAGTGATTTCGATTAAGGTGAGATTGTTATGGCCAGATTCCGGGGCCGGAACTTTTCAAAAAGATATGGTATGTATACAGCCTGGGTGTTTATTCATTTATGCTTCGTTTAATTGTATATTTGCTCATCATGAAATGGATGGTAACACGTATAAATTGTATTATACCGGCTATACTCGATCCCTTGTAATATTCAACTTTCTTTTTTGTCCAAAGAATCTTGGTTCATTCCTATACTTCATGTATGTTTGGGTCTGTTTATCTCATATAAATTGATTGTTATTGCTCTTTGATATTATTATTATGTTTTGTTCTGTTTTTCTCATGACAACGGTATACTTTCAGATCACTGGGAAACCTTCAGTTTAGAATGCAAAAATGTTATTTCGTTTGGAAAAAATGTGAAAATAACCCTTAGAATACAAAGCAATGTCCCTTTTATGATCACGTGCTGAGGTCAGTTTTTGGACATAGGCCTTAGTGAAGTAAGTGCGAGATACGTAGGGGTTATCAGCTTTGTTCTATAACGCTACCCAAATAACGTGTTGGAAGTAGGGACAAAATGGAAACATTTTTTCTCCAGGGGCATCAGCGTGAAGTACACATACTCTGCCTCTGCCGGATTAAACAGAGTTGGTTGATATCACTCTCCATTCTTTCAACCATTTGGCAATTCGCTCATCCGGATGTTTCTATATTTGGTGACTTCAATAACTTATAAATAAATAGATAAATGTTCGTTTAGACAAATCTGTTGGATACTTGTTTTCCGTGTGTAAATATGGAGAAATCTATCGCGTTCGTGCTTTTATCTCACGCTAGGGACTTTCAGGGATTGGTTATTTGAATCCGAGATAAGTTCCCATCTTGAGAAAATCCTGCTTTTTTGCAATTTCATCTGTATTCGCCCTCTTCTTCACACTTTTTGTCTTCTTTTTCTTTTTTCTTTTTCTCTTCTCTTTTTTCTCATCATCATTATAGTCATCAGTGTTAGAATCAGCATCATCTTAATCCCTGAAGTCGTGATCCTAATCATTTATTCTTGTCGATATTTTTATGATCAAAAAACAATGTCATTGCAAAATCCAACTCATTATTTTATTGTCTGTTAAATGGTCGAATCAAAATGTTCCTCTAGCGAGGAGGTCACATTTGACGGACATTAACAGTCACCCCAGTGCTAACCAGCTCAGTTAGGTTGAGGACAGGTTTGCAGCGAAAGAGAAGGTTTGCTAAAAATACTATAACGTGGACATATAGAGAAGAGAAGAAATGGTGTATACATGGTGGGGTATTTGGGTGCTGCGTGTTGGAAAAGACAAGACACAGTGGTCCAGTGGTGAAGTTCTCTCATTAAATCAGTAAATCATGGTTAAATCTATGACTAAAGACTTTAAGAATGGTATTCAATTCAGCATAATGAGTAAAACTGAAGAAACTTGATGAGGGATGAGATCTGACAGGATCTCGGCTGAAACACACCTGTAATGTGCACCTAAAATGAAAACCTACAGATTACAGAGCCAAAGACAAGAGAGGTTGAAGGAAAGAGAATGCCCTTTGGAGAAGAGAAACGATTTACTAAAAGATAGTCATGCAAGATCTAATACCAATCAGTTTAAATCTGTTCAGTCATAGCAGCCTTTAGAGTTTTCAGTATCCATCCCCTCAATGCAATAACACATGCAGAGAAACACAGCCATTCATTCAGTATGTCACCATTTCGAATGTTTTTGGATCCTAAAAGGACAATTGGCCTTTGTTGAGCATATTTATGTTACTTCCAAATATTTTACCCGAGTATAATTACTTCAGATTCATAAAGTGAAACAAATGATGTACAAAGTAATGTGATTTTGATTTAGATTTTCATGGATAGTTTGGTGGGGGATAGGAAGTGAAAATATATGACTCTCCTTATTTGACAAGGTCAGTGAAAATATGCATTCAAATTCAGTTTGATCCTGACTACTGTCACCTGAAAAACTATTTTTTGACGGATCTGGAATGTATGTAGATATACCTACGAATAAAAAAAAAAGAAAGAAAAGAAACCAATGATCAAAACAGGATATTGAGGAATTTCAAAGGTGTATTAAGTAAATTCAATGTTTTTAGTTATACCTGTCATCGGCATCGATATATGTATTAACATATATACACTCGATTGTTTGTCCACAATATATGAATAGTTTATTGATGAATTGCAATATCTTGTGAAATGATTTACAATAAGCAAGAGAAGGGTTCATCAAATTTAGGGGCTGATCGATAAATAGTTTACGATTAAGAAATAAATTTCATTTAGTTAACTCACTTATTTACATTCACACGTGTCGTCTGCATTTTCACGTTCGATTCTACAAATGGGCGATAAGCTAAACAAGAATTTATTTTAAATTGGTCAGATTAAAGGTTTTTTTGATTACTGTATATTTCTGAACAGCAAGACATCAATCCAAAATATGGAAATTTCGACTTACTCATCCATCCCCTCGATTATTTCTCAGATATGAGCTGATTTACATGTAGTTTTCGACCTCTGTATAGCACTGGCCAGATGATCCATTTACTGAATACTCATTCGTACCTAATGTACTGGCATAAACAATGTTTTTCTCCTACGAAATGTCTCACCAGATATAAAACTGTCCATGTGTTGTATACATTGAATTTTTAGAAATATTTCACTAATTAAGAAAATCGACATTGCAATTGAGTGGCGATTTAAACAAAATTAGAATTGATTCTCTCGTATCTAATTTCTGATGTTTTTCAATCAAAGGCCTCTCATTGATTTCTATCCCCTTTGATTTCCCCAGGAACATCAAATCATGCCAGCCAATCTTAAATATGGCCACCCTTGTCTTTTTTGTCGAGTTATTCAAATAAGACAAATGATTATTATTGTTAGGGATTAGCAAATTAAACAATTAACAACTAATAACATTGCCTTTCCGAATATTGCAAAATGTTATGATCGATTCTTTGATTTTCGAATTCCACTCGACAATTTCGATTAGATTTACTGCATGAAAAGATGAAAAACACTAGTAATCCACTGATCATGCATAATTTTGCTAAAAACGCGATGTTAAGAGATAGAAAAGAAGATCAACATGGATTAAAGTAGAAATTGGAGATGGACTGGATATCCAGCCAGAAAAAAAACAAAACAAACTACTGATGATACAAAGGTTTACCAGATTGTTTTCAATTTATATAATAAACGCAGTGGAAGAAGACCACACATAATATGGGGGAATGGGACGGAAAGATTTGCTGGTAAAACATGGCCAAGTTTACAACAGCCATGATCACTTTGAAAAGAGCTGCGATAAGTCTTTGTCCAGCGGTGGACTTATGGTTATGATGATTGATTGATAACGCAAACAATATTTTCATTGCAAAAGTTTAAAAAAAGAAAATACAAAATATAGATTGAAAAAGTGAACACCCGTTGAGATCATAAAATGATCGAATAGTGTGAGTTGATCCTTATGACATTAATATATTGATTTTGTTGATTAATATTAGAAGTCATGACATTTTTTGAAGAACAATAAAATGGACTGAATAGATTGAGCCTTCAATCCAATAGCAGATAACGTCAACAAAATAAAGTAATCTTTGCTTAGCTGAATCAACTACGAAACAAAAGTTACAAATGATACATCTCTGTCTAATTCATATACATGCAAGCTATTGATTCTGGTTTAGTTTTCCAAACTTGATATATTACTATAATCCTATGCTGCCTTTCGAAAAGTACAAATCATTTAATCTTAGCAATTCCGACAAATTATCACACCTATTTAGAGGGTTTCTCCTTATATTGTTATTATCGTGGGTTTTATATCAATCAATCAATTCTATCTCTCGGGTGGGCAACAAATTCGTTAGTATTCATCTTTTAGTATTTTCTTTATTTCGGACCCCTTCACAATAAAAGCTGCTATGCGACGTTGATATTCATGAAAAATACTCAATCAAATAAAAAAAAGATTATCTGTTAAATACAAGAAGTTCAAAATGTCACATATTCTATTAAAAGAAACTCAAATGGCTATGGTTTGGTCTTGTTGCGAGGATGGCAGATTACCAATTACCATCATGACATTGATTCCTTAAGAAAATGGGCGTAATCGAGGCCAGCAAAATATGAGAGAGAAATGGACCAGACGAGTTCGGAAAGAGTTGATTCCATGGAACTAATGATGAAAATGTGGCGTATTCTTTGGAAAGTATATCTCCAATGACAAACAATTAAAGACTGAGGATGACGATGATGATGATGTTTCTATTCCAGCGAAACACGGACAATACATTTGGAAAATAACTAAACATTGCAAAGAGCTGAAAACGGTGCAGAAAAAGAGGATAAGAATTGCACACATCATACAATATGCACTCTTGGACAATAACCAAGAAAACATCAACAGAGATTTGATGAATTTGAGAAGGGAAAGAGAATCTCATCAATCAAATTGACATATTTACGAATCACGCATCTATCTATCCATCTATCTATCTATCTATCGATCTATCTATATGTCTCTGCACATGAGCCTGTATGTGAAATCTGTCCATTATCATCGAACATACACACAATGATCTATATCTATA
The DNA here is from genome assembly GCA_963457665.1 of Thysanoteuthis rhombus. Taxonomy (NCBI): domain Eukaryota; kingdom Metazoa; phylum Mollusca; class Cephalopoda; order Oegopsida; family Thysanoteuthidae; genus Thysanoteuthis; species Thysanoteuthis major. The sequence continues at coordinate 7,348,353 of OY735202.1, read as the reverse complement.
TTTATATCTATCTATCTATCTATCTATCTATCTATCTATCTATCTATATATATATATATATATATATATATATATATATATATATATATATATATATATTGATACACTCACACATTCATATATTTATATATATATACATACATACATCGGTAAACTACAACACAAACATTGGATGGTACATTCACACTCGTAACCCTGCGAAAAAGCAATTATTCCGAACAAATTATGAAACAGTTTATGTAACCACAACTACTAGGCGACACAAACGCATTTATATTTCTGAAACTTATATATACAGTATATCTTTTATCTTATCATATTTTAAGTTCAATCTAACTAAAATTAACGTTTAATGTCGGATATATTTATCCATAAAACCCATCAGACATTAGATAATGTATTATATTGTGTTACAGATTAATGTTTTGTTTATTTTTATATATATATATATATATATATATATATATATATATATATATATATATATATATATATATATATATATATATATATATGACATAAAGGATGAGTTACGTCTGTTTTCATACTCACTGATCTTTCATTGTCAACGACCTGTATCGAGTAACTTTCAAAAGTAAGCCCTATTTCAAAGTATTATACATAGTCTGGAGTAATATCAATGTACAATACACGTAAAACCCTACACAGAATGACAGAATACATTATGACAAAACAAATATCATAAAAAGAGGTGATATTTGATAAATACTACGTGCTACTACGATAATGTAACAGTTATGTATTTGAAATCCCAAAAACAGTCACACGATAAAAGTACATATAAAAACACAGAAAGAAATACTGAACATAATTACATAGACGGATAGTCGGAAATAGAAGTGTAACACAGTCAAATATCTAAAGGTGTTTCAATGTTTAAAGTTTCTTGGAATTATATATATATATATATATATATATATATATATATATATATATATATATATATATATATGTTCTGTTGTATCTTTGACTCCACTCAGCTACCACAAGGCGGGACTGAACTCTTCATTGTAGATCAAGAGTCCAGTGTTTGCACCCCTGGACTACTCAAGAAAGGAAGGGTTGCAAGACTGAATGGAGTGATTTTCTATATGCATACGTCATAATTCACCACCTGCCCATTTCGAGATTTGCGGGAATGTTGCATGATTACTTTCTTTGAAGATGCGTGACCTACACAAGACCCCTGAATGGGAAGCATCAATTAATTTTCAGAATAAAAAAAAAAGATTCATTTTTTCAAATTCTTATGACCAGCATTTTTTTCTTATATAAACAAACGATGTTCATATACATGATTTACATTCATTCACACTGAAAAGCTTCTACAAACCCAGCTGCATCAACATCAGAATCGAATATATTGGATTCATGTGTCAAATGGAAGATATGAATTATTGATTTCCCAGACGCTCTTAGCACTTTACCTGGATATCACGTTGAAAACACAGATGTTAAAAAAAAGTAAAATTTCTTTCCAAGTGTTGACTGGGAAGTTCTATCGTTCATTATGGACAGGGCATGAGAATCATCATCGGCGTATCAATTGGGCAAAATACTATTTCATTCATCTGCATCTTCTGTGATAGAAAGCAACCAAATGGTTACTAAACAGTAGTCAGGAATTTGTGATGATGGTATACAATAGTGATAATCGTCCTAATATCAGTTATTTTCCAATAAGCAATCAAATAAAAAATTACTTCACTGAGAGTACCAACACAGAAAAATGAAACACGGAAAGAAACCAAACATTAATTGCTCCGAGATAGACGGGAGGTATTGCAGTTTTAAGGTTTAGATTTGATCATCTGTTTGGCTTATATTTAAAGTAAGATCCTCATTTGCCAGGCTTTTGCCAAAAAATCAAGTTCAAATCGCACAATTCTTGTCCTTTATTTGCGATCCATATCAGACAATCTCTGCAATAGATCAACAGTCCGATTACAGTTGCGATATAGGAGGATAGTGGCAAAACGTTAATAACAACGAACTTCTCAGTAATTAATGAAGGTTTGGAGACTGACGACTCATCAGATACAAATCAGTAACTTTATTGAACATAATAATTTTTCTGTGACATTTGTATCTGAATAGTTTGGTGACGTATCAGGAATTGGATTTAGTTTATAATACATGGTTCTTTGATTGAAAAAATATGTCTGAATTGACAAATCAACAAATCAATTCATCATCATCAGTCTTTTGACATTCGTCGTTTGGGATAGATATTCCCCAGGATTCACCACACTTCTCCATCATGGGTGTTTCCGAACAAGTACTTTCTGAATTTGTCTACCTTGTCTCTCATTATAGTAGTCTATTGGGCTACGTTGTTCACGTGATCTCTGGGGATCCATGGTTTGAGTTGTGATGTCCATCCTAGCAACATGGCCAAACTATCGCCATTCGAGTTCTCTGATGCTTCCTTTTATGTTTCAGCCTCCCTTTCCCAAATATTTTTTGCCAACTTGTGGCCTCTCAATGTGATTGAGAATAATTCTTCTATGTATACACTGCATGGTTCTCAGTTTACAGGTCTGTCCTAGGTCAGGTTCTACGTTTCAGCTCCATAAGTGACTTTCAAAAGGATGCATTAGTCGTATAATCTTCGGTTCAGGACCCTTTTTTTTTCTTCGAAGGTTTAGCTTGTTCTGTAAAAGGTTTGCCATTTCAGGTTTATTCTCCATCTGATTCCATCTTCTTTTGAGGGTCTCATGAATATTTTTTCTCCTCGGGTAGATATAATGGTCTACTTTGTTAAGTTGGCTACATCGAATTAGATCTTTGTGTTATTATTTCCAAATTGATTGTTGCACATAATTTTTGTTTGGTGTAAATTCATGTCCAGGCGACTTTTTTGCTCTCTTCATTTAGTTCATCTAGCATCAGTTGGAGATCGTGTAGATTCTTTGCAAAAAGAACAAGGTCGTCTTAAAATCTGGAGTTTTCCCATATTTGCAGTCTCTTTCAGTCCCTCTGTTCTCCTATTCTAAATTTTGGAAGATCATCTCGGAGCAGTCTGCGAGAATTTCGGTGATCAGATATCACTTTGTCTTACCCTCTTTTTGGAGCTGGACGGCTTTTAGTCTTTATGTAGTCTGTGAAAAGGCGTAGCCGTGATTATATATTGGTAGTGTTGCTCTTAATCATTGACTGAGACAATCTGCCGGTGATGCGAAACCTAAAATATCTGCCATATATCTGAAGCCAAAATTGTCCATCCACTGACAACAACTGCTTTATTTGTTTCTTGACTGTCACAAAATAGGAAATATAATGTGAAATTGAACATAAGGAATCATCGGTAAATTGTTTGTTCATCATGAGTAATCATCTTTTTATTCCACCAAGAGTGCTATCGAACTGATTTAAAAAAAAAAATCTCGTATACTTACTTAAAATATGTATCCAAGTTATTAAATGACTATAATGTAAATAAATGACTATAATGTAAATCATTTAGCTCATATCTAAAGTTGAACAAAAGCTCGTTTGTTCAAGTTTTGAGCAAGTTGTTCGCACTGAATTCAACAACACTTATTTTGGTGTTCGATACAAATTGAATCGAAATGTTCAAATTACAGGAGTGTCAAATGTATATTGTATGTTCATCCAAACGAATGAGTGAAACGAAGTGAAGGTTAGGTACTGATACAGGCCTATTCTTTAAGGTAATGGAAAACTCCAATGCATGGTTTATACACAGCTCCAAACATTGCATTTTATGCGTATGGACAGACTAAAATCGAAGTGAACTTAAAGGAAGAATAGGACACCCTGCTGATTTTGTTAATTGCAAAAATATAGTTGAAATTATGAAAAAAGAGAATCTAGTTTATGAAACCAATGGTGGCTATTATCAAAATAATAATATCGGGCACATCTGATTATTTGACAAAAACAAGCCAAGCCATTACAATATTTGAATGAAATAGCGTACAAGATAACTTATATCACCTAACAAACAATGACAGATTAATTGCCGATTTTTTTGAATAATACAATTGTTTAATTTTATTATTTTGCTTGTGAATATGATAAATATGAAAAATTCATTGATTAAAAAAACGCTTGAGAAAAAAAAAGATTATTAATGCGATGATACATGCGTTTGTTTAGAGGAAAAATCTGTCTATTTCAGTTCATCATCCCAACCCGGTGAAACATGAAAATATCCTACGAGAAAGTCTATCCAAAATACACAACTGTAAGGTGCAATATCGGTCTCCAGAGACTCTGTCAGCTATGCAAGGAGGAGAATTTAAAGCTACCATCGGAAGATTAATGAAACCAATACAGTATCTATCTATCTATCTATCTATCCATCTATCTATCCACGATTCATGATATAATCCAATAAACTACGTAATAATATTCTTAAAAGACGACGGGGAAAGTCCCTCTAAAATTCCAGTTACGTTGTTCGATTAAAATGTCAATAATCTCAACTGCTCAGTTCATACAACTTCTAGCAGCAATTTATTCATTTCCCAATAATCTCCCTTAAGGGTGAAATTCTATCTTTGCTCTCAAATCAGGCTGCTGTGAGATTTCCCAAGTTCCCAATCATCTTAAATGCTATTTGTGTTGTCAAGCTTTCTCAGAGTTCAGTTCTTACAAACAGAAGTCAATGTTAAGTCGATCCATTCCTTGATTGGATCGATTGATCCATTGCATCTTCATCTGCTAACCAATTCTCTATATCCGATTAAAGGTACGAATAGATAAAATAAATAACATTTTCTGATGCCAGGAGTTAGAGATCGATAGAATGCAATACTCATGATCCTGAAAGTCAATACATCCCTTGGACAACTCAGTTAATGAAATATATCGAATTTCGAAATCAACAGATGATACTGCTGTGACAGTAGAATTGCTGGACAATTTATTTGGTGAAATCTCTCAGGTAGTTCATAGAATCCACGAACAATCCATCAAATCATTTTGAATTCTTGTATTACAACCAATAAAGGTTGATAAGCTCGTGATGATGACCATGAATGCTGAAACGAATTTTACCCTTATTTAGCCCATCAATACCACAGTGTAGATACAGTTTAATTTCACAAATATTCTCAGTTTTTTGGACATCAAGGGGAAAAATCCTGTTATAGTAGTGATGGTGAACTCTGTTATCCTGTACATCATCAAACTACAGTATTCAAACACTGTATGCTCGATTTTTTCTGGACTAAAGTCAATAAATGACATCCTGGATTCACTCGATGGAATATATCAGGCTTGTAGTTATAAAGCTTAACTAATGGTTGATGATTTTTACAATACATATGTATATTACGCAATGGTCAGTGTATCAATTCAACAAACTGGAGACCTGAAAACTTCCCCCTTTGAGTATTCTACAAATGCCTTCGGGTCTCCGTTTTCGTGAACATGTACAGGATTTTTTCCCTGATTATAAAGTTATTATATAAAAAAAAAACAACAAACAAACAAAAACGGACATATCTTAATATTTTTGCATGACTTTTCTTTTAGTTTGTAGTGCACTCTGATCGGAGGCTCTTCAGAAATAGTGCTGTAATTTCGAGTTTTACAAAATTCATGATTTTATTCCGAAAACATATATATTTGTGTGTGTGCATGTACGTTCGTGTGCGTGCATGTGTTCATGGTATATATATATATATATATATATATATATATATATATATATATATATATATATATATATATATATATATATACTAGATTCACGATATTAAGTCGTTTGCAGTTTACTTTTCTGATAGAAGCAACCAATATGTTTAAGCCAAGAAACCAAGAAACTTATTCAAATACATAGAAAACCTCAAACCACTGACATTAACGACGGGATAAAGTGGAAGCCTAACTTGATTATTTCGGCTTCCTCCATCACTTCCTTATTTTTTTTTCTTGTAACAGGCAAGAAAAAACTAAGCAATCATCGAAACCACTCTCGAAAAACGGTGAGGATCCAGAGCGATAAACAAAGCTTCCAGTATAGGACGGAAACAAATAAGTAGCATGCTGGAAGACATAACAACGTATAGAGACGGAATTGTTGAACGCACCAAAAATTCTACAAAGAACTGCACCCTCCAAGACATTGGCAAATAAGCAACGTCCAAGTTTTGCAAGACGCTGACAATCAGTTCGGGGACTTCCCAGAAGTTACGCCAAGTGTGATAAAACAAGCCATAAACTAAACAAGAAAAATTTGACAACAAGAAAAAATTGACAACCCCTTTGACCAGATATTGACCCCATCAATCTACTTAAAAAAGGCTGATAACATCGTTTACAAAAAAAACAAAAAAAAACAATTCGCTCAATTTGCATCAAAGTAAATTCCCTAAAGACTGGAACACGGCAATCATAATGGTCTCACATAAGATAAATGAAAAAAAAACTCCCAACAACCCCAGGCTTATAAGTCTTTTCAACTGCATTTATAAACTGTTCCCCAAAATCATCATCAACCGGATCAATAGAACACTAGATGGGAACCAACTACAGGAATATGCAGGACTTAAATGCTTCTACATGACCATGGACCATCTCTATTCAATAATTCAGTAAAAAAAGAAGACAACAGAATACAAAATGCCACTTGCCATAGCATTTATAGGTTTCAAGAAAGCATTGAACTCTGTAGAAATCCCCATGGTGATAAAGGCTATCAATTTACAAAGTGTAGATCCTGTATACGTCAAAGTACTGCAACATATATACAATCACAGCAACTCTTTCATCAAGCTACATAAAGGCAATGAACCCTTTCAACTCCAAAAAAAGGTGTAGGACAAGTTGAAACCAGCTCATACGAACCCACCACTAACTGCCTCAAGATGATATTCTGTAACTTTGTCTGGAAGAATCAAAATAGACGGCGAATATCTGAACAACCTTAAGTTAACAGACGATATATATATATATATATATATATATATATATATATATATATATATATATATATATATATATGCACACGCACGTGGTAGTGTGCGTGTTTGTGTCTGTGCCAGCACATGTATGTATGAGCTTTACAATGAGCATGTAAATATTTCTTTTCCATATCTAATGGGTAGATTAGTAAATGATAGATTTTTATTAGTATATCATCATCGTCATCAGTCTTTCAACGTCTGTTCTTGGACATAGACTTTGCTCAAGATTCACCATAATCATGGGTGTCGCTGCTGCAAGTATTTTCAAAGTTTGTTCAGCTTTTTTTTATCAGCCTCGTTGTGCATTTGGAGGTCCATGTGGTGAGTCGTGATGACCATCAGTTGTCTGTCATTTTTGCAACATGGCCTGCTCATTGCCGTTTAAGTTTTCCAATAGATTTTATGATGTCTCTGACTCCCATTTTCTTCCTCACATATTTTGCTGTCTTGTGATCTCTCCATGTGACGTTTAGCATGAGTCTCTCATGATTCACTTGTTGTATGCATATCAGTTTGTGGTTTTGTCTATTGGTTAAGTTCAATTTTTACTTTTCATGAGTGACTATTTGGAAGATGCATTGATTGTATACTTTTCTTTCTAGGATTATTGGGATCGACTTGTTTTTGAAGAATGAGCTTGATCTGCCAAATGCTTGCCATCATAGGGTTATCAATCGCTCGATTTTTTCTTCTTTCGTGGGTTTCGTGGAGATTTGCTGTCCTATGTAGATACATTGATCTACTTTCCCCAGTTTTTCATCTTCAGTTTTGACGGTTATGTCCTTATTCTCAATGTGATTGTCGCTCATAATTTTGGTTTTACTTTGTCAATTTGTAGGCAAACTCTCTTGCTTTCTTCATCTAGTTTATCTAGCATTAGTCAGAGGTTGTGCTGGTTTTCTGCGAAAAAAGATGATGTGGTCTGCAAATATTGGGTTGTCAGATATTTGCCGTCATCTTTGATTCCTCTATTTTTCCAAATCCAGGTTCAAAACAGTTTGGGTGAGTGGGTATCACCTTGTCCTACATCGTTTTTGGAGTCTAAAAGGTTCAGAGTCCCTGTGTAACCTGAGGAAGGATTTGCTGTGAGTGTATATATGTTGAAACTCTATGACATATACAGGGTCAACACCTTGTAGGTCGATGGCCTTCATGACCATCGGGATTTCTACGGAGTCTATAAGTAATATCACGACTGGCATTTTATATTCTACCACTTTCTCTTCCAGCTAATGTATTGAATGGTCCATAGTGAAGTACTTTCTTCTAAATCAAGCCTGCTTGCGTGCTTGGTTCCCATTTAGTGTTCTAGGGATCAGGTTGGTGATATTTTTGTGATAAGTTTATTGATAGAGTTTAGTAGGCTTATAGGCCTGTAGTTGTTGAGATCCTTGGAGTTTTCTTATTTTTTTTGTAGAAGCATTATGATTGCTATGTTCCAGTCTTTTGGGACTTTATTCTCTTCTAGTCATAAATTGGATAGAAAAGCTCTTTGTTTGTAGACGATCTTACAAGTTTTGTTGGGTAGATCGATGGTGATGTTATTTGGTGCAGGCGGATTCCTTTTTTTTGTTTATTTAATGGCTTTTTTAACTTTCCATAGTGTAACATCGGGGAAGTCTTCGAACGGACTGTCTGCATCTCTTGTATTTTGGTCGTTATTTTTTTGTTCGAGTCTTGAAGAGAAAAGTTCTTGGTAGAATTCTTGGGTATGTTCGATAATTCTATCTCTGTCTGTTTTTATGTCTCTGTTTTGTTCAAGTATACTCATTATCTGTTATTGTCCTATATTAAAAGCTTTGTTTATTGTTTTAAAGCCCCAACGTCTTCCGAGGGTGGTTTCAATGATTGCTGGTGTAAACCTTCCTTCGTTTTATCTTAGTTTCTTTATCATTGTTTTGTTGTTATTTTGTTGTTGATGGTTTGAGGTTTCTGCGTTTTTCAATGAGTTTCTTGGCTTCGTGAGAGATTTGACTAAGGGCCTGTGTTCTTCTTGGTTTTATCATAGTGGCAACTTTTATTAGAGAGGTTGTTATTTCATTGTGGAGTCATTCTCATTGGTACGTATTTAAACTTACTCTTCAATTCTAGTTTGAAAGGTTGAGTGAGTTCCACTGGTAGGTTCAATGGTTTCCGTTTGGTGCAGAACGATTTTCTACGTTCTTTATTGTTGTTCACCTGCATCTTAAATTTTACCATTCAATGCTTGCTATAATTTCTTGTTTAGAATTTGAATGTCTCCGATGGTATCGCTCCTGTCCGTTAGGATACAGTCTATTTTGTTTTTGGTTTCGAGGTTTGGACTCTTCCATCTTCTATGGGGTTCCCTTTGAAAAATGTATTCATGATATTGAAATTGTTTGCAGTAGCAAAGTTTTCAAGATCTTCACCTCTTTTGTTCCGTTTTTTGTATCCAAATTCCCAGATGTATCTTTCGTCTCAATGTCCTACATGTTCATTACCGTCGCCCATGATGACATTGAAGTATTTTTTGGTATCCAGTAGTACGGAGATTGGGTCATCATACAAGTTGTTTTTCTCTTCTTTGGTCGCTTGCAAAGTGGAAGCGTACACTTGGATGACATTTAGCTTGTATCTCTTTGAGAATTGTAAGGTGACGCTGGCTATGACGTCCTCATTGACGAGGAAACATACCCCACTTTGTTTCACTTTCTCTCTTCCATAGTTGTAGAGTAGGTGTTTGCTCTTCAATTCAAATTATTTTTTTTTCCAGGTCTTTCCATTTTGCTTGAACCGAAGATGTCTCACTTGATGTCTCACTCGTGCCTGAACACTGTATCAATATTTTAATATTCATATTGACAATAAAGAATCATTTTATGTTTTTTTTTCAAGATCTAGTTCATTTGGCTGACGTTTCTTAAAGCCTCATTTAGTAGGCTTGTTGGATATTCTGCGTCCAGGATTTGCTGTCAAATGTTCTCCTGGAAGAACCTCTAAAAATCAAATAATTCATACGTTTACATCCATATTTTCCATTAGCAAATGTTTTTCACTCGATTTAGATACATATTTGACAGCTAACTTAATATCAGTGATAAATTCCCAATCCCATTAGAACAACCATTAATCTACATTTTGCACATCTACATTCAATCCATTTATATTTAATTTCGAAATGATTTTTCCTTCTTTTAAGCATACATCCAGACAATGCTGACACATATGACAAGGTGAAATCAAATTGCTTCAGTTGTACAGAAATAGGCAGCAGAAATGGCTTCGTATAATCAAGGGAAAATTAGTGGAATATGAATAAAAAAATTGAATTCTTGTTATTTCTCTCATATTTTTAGAGTTCCCAAATGTATTCCAGACCAAGAATTTAGCTTGAAGAGTATTCCATTTTAATGCTTTTGTCAGTTGACAAATCTTCACACATTTATCTTCCAGACAAATATCTCACATCGATGATAAAGTTGTCGTTATATATAAATACATTACATTATTTTATTGGATATTTTCTGAAGGGTAAATAAATGTGTGCAGTTTTTTTCATAACATTCAAGCATATGAAATAAACCTCTTGATTGCTCCCAGAGTTGCATTTGGTGAATGATTCATAATAACTTTGTGAGTTAAATATAAAATTTTTGAATCTGACATTTTTCTGCACGTCAATTGCATGACCATTTTTCGTTGTGTGAATGATGAATCCAAAAATTGAAGTTTATGGTGAAAAAGGAATATTGATTTTGGAAACCTTTTTATATGCTTATAATCTGTGTTTTGTAGATTTCAAGCATTGGAAAAAGCTATGAATAAAGCAGAGGAAATTAGAAATACATAAAAGAATTTATATGAGCGCATGCAATCGCGTTTCTATGTTTGAGAATGAATGTGTGAAAAAGACTGTATTTTTCAAAATATCTCCTCCATAGAGGCAAGTGAATCTAGGAACATTTAATGTATTAGACTGTTTGAACTTGGACAAATTCGTGGCAAACCTACCCGAACCCAAGTGATATATTCTCGTATATTAAGGTAGTACACGATATTCGAATGCTGAGTCTTGGGTAGAGGAAAACAGTTGTTCTTTTGAAGTGAAGAAATTTTTTTGGATAATGAAGAACTCATTGTGAAGGATAAAGCATTTCATTGCATATATGCTCACAAAATATGAATCATTTAAAGGAACGGAAATGCAAAACACATGTCAAGATTTAAAATCAAACCGGTATTCTTTTTGGGCTGACTGAAAATCCATCGATAGTCTTCGTTTGAAGACCAAACAAAATCATCAGAGATAGATAGATAGATAGAGAGAGAGAGAGAGGGGGAGAGAGAGAGAGAGAGAGAGAGCAAGGGGTCTTTTTTCTCTGGCTATATATTTCACCGAACTTACTTACTCTTGTCTTTTACTTGATACCAGAACGAACTGACCATCTACCCTTTTCATCTTCTATTTCCCCCCTGCTTTTTTCGCTCTAACTGAACTTACTCCTTTTTTTCTGATTCCACTATGAAAATCCCTACACACTGTCCCCTAGCTACTTTCTCTCTCGTAATATCTTTTTAATTGAGAGTCTGTGACTGACTAATCATCTGCAGAAATTGTAAGCGACGACTATTGATCGTGTCAATATATCTACTAATGATATTTCTATCGTTCTTTTGGAGCTTAAAAAAAGTAACTCTGTGACTCCTTGTGATTCGATCAAATATTAATTCATAACTCACATATACCAAGGCAAAGAGTACTTTCAATAAAAATGCTTTAGAAAATGACATCAATTATTCTGGAAAAAAAGATTTATTTAATTAAAGAATCCCCACCAATCCCCATATAGAAACATTTGTTTGTCGTCTATTTTCCTAATACATGGGCTTATGACTGGCAATATCCAACGAAATGATCCCGAAAAAACATACACACTCATACACACACACACACACACACACACATATGTGCACACACTCACATCCACGCAGACATGCACATGTGCACACACGTAATTGCTCATATAGATTGCCACTGAATTCGTTATATTTGTTGTTGTTAACATTTTCCATACGTCAAAGAAATAAATGAGAAATGCAGATTTCAAATGAATGTCTCATATCAATTTATTTACTAATCATTTTTAAAGTGCATTAAAACCCAGAAGAAAAAATAGAAGAGAACAGACAGAAAAAAAAAGAGATCTACATCTAGGTATCAAAGTGTTGGACATTTTATTGTTCATGAAATTTAGGTTAAAAAACATGAATACACGAACCGACACAAACACATGCACGTATGTGTAGAAAGTTTCACTTGACTTATGGATAAAGATTAATATACATCTGACATGAACAATCAAACTGGAATCTTATTGGTAATTTACTGAAGCATTTCATCTGTTTCACTTATCCTGTTGGATTATACATCCATATCTCTATAGAAAAACTCACCCCATACAAGAAACCATTCCAACCAAACCTTCGCCATGAATCATCGGAGAACGTCTTGCATGGGATCATCCCACTTGAAATATTATATCCCTGTTGCAGGACAACCAATTGAATTCACCCCAAGGCAAAATGTCACGTGTCTAGCAGAATTGATATACGGGACTGCCATGTTAAGATGAGATTGTGCAAGTATGGATTTTATAGAATCCCGTAGGATTTTACATAGTCCCTGAATGCTTCGGTGAATTTAGGGAATCCTGGGTCCCAAAACCAATGTATTAATGACTAACAAGCTGGTTACGCTCCAGTATCCATAGTGTATATACTCTAAAGGTTAGCTTTGATCAATGGAAGCACGATTCTCCTCATACAGCAATTGATTAGAAATAAAAAAAATATACATACGCATACAAGCCAAATATGTGTAAAGCTGATGCAAGTTTGCACGTGTTAATGGTCGTGTATATTGCATGAATATATGGGAATATGAAGATCGAAATATATATATATATATATATATATATATATATATATATATATATATATATATCGTTTGGATGTATGATTTGATATAAAATTTGATATTTTTTCGTGATTCTGGAAACAAAGATTATATCAAGGTCCGTCAATCGGGATCATTTTCTTCCCAATACACCAGGACAGACAATCTCAATCGCCGTAGAAAAGAATCAAATCCCTAATAACATTGTCAAGCTGTAAACAAGATCTTGCTTGCAATTTTTCATTATGTTTGTCCTCCAAATTTATCCCATATATATATATATAATATATACATATATATATATATATATATATATATATATATATATATATATATATATATATATATATATATATATATATATATATATATATATTTATAACCATATATATATATATTTATATATATAATAATAATAATAATAATAATTTGTTTCTATATTGTTGTTTTTGAGACATATTATGAAAATATAGGTTGAAGATCTGGAGGAGGTTGAGGAATAGATTTGACAAAGCCTGTGAATATTAATGAAAGCCATGTAGAGGAACATACACATAATGAGTAAACATTGAAACATTTAAGAGCATCTTGCCATTATCCTCAAAACATAATGTCAAGAATGAATGCATTATACTGAGTACAGATTTAGAGCAGGGGAATGAACAAATCAACTATAACCAAAGAGCAATGAAATAGGAAGGTTAAGTGATGGAAAGAAAATTCAAATACTTGAAATAAGGAGTGGGTTAAACGCTTGGCAATAGCACGAGATGACGAATAATGCATAAAAGTTAAGGAATTGGTTTCCAAGGGATCATAAATGCAGTAAGAGAAGATTGCATATAAATTGATGGGATTCGTAGGTTTGACAGTGGAACATGTCAAAGTTAAGCAAAGTCATGGTCAACTGAATCGTAATCGTACGATTGCTGATGATGAAGACGCAATCGTGATGATGATTGTAATTTATTGATAAAAATGCCTTAAGCATTATTGTTATACCATACAGAAAGCAGTTTGGTAGAGTGGAGAGTTTCAGCTGCAGTAATGGCAAATGTTTGCACAATCATGGTCAACACGATAGGACCACTGAAAAACCACTGCCAAGCATACGACTCAAGAAGATGATTTCAGATCTATTTCATATTATTGTTATACATTTTTAACGGATCCACTTTTCTCATTTCTACTCTAAATAAGGAAAGTTTTAATTTATCAACTTCATTGGCGCAGATGGTTTACACACACACACACACACACACATAAACAGACATACACACATACATACACACACACACAAAACAAACACACACACACACACACACACATATATATATATATATATATATATTTATATATATATATATGTATATATATATATATATATTGAGGATGAAGAAAACATAAGCATATTGTTTGTAAATTATTATCTAGAAAATCCCATTTTCTAAATGTTTTCTCCTGTAAAACTTTCGATTGACTCAAATGAAAAATAGCGTCTGATGATTTATCCTGTATAAACAAAGATTTATAAACAGACATCATTTCTTTCCATTGACTTTCGTTTATCCAATGTAGAGTATTATATACGACACAACACAACATGTGAGCTGATATATACTTGTGTATGAAATTCACACATACATGAGCCGATTTTCGATCATTGATACACGCACCCCTGCACAAACATACGCATACACATACATACATACATACACACACACACACTTGCATAATGATCGCAAGTAAATTGAAAATTATATACATATATAATTTTCATCCATTTGCGATCATTATATATATATGTGTGTGTGTGTGCGTATATATATATATATGTATATATATATATATATATATATATATATATATATATATATATATATATATACGCACATCCAATCCCTTTAACTGTTGTTTTTTGCATTTTCTTCTTATTATTGTCGTTCTTGTTCTACTTTTTCTTCTATTATTTCTTGCTCTTCTCCTTCTTCTCCTCTTATTCTCATCTTTTTCTTCTTGCACTTCAATTATTCGTTTTTTTCCATTTTTTCTCTCTGTCTATCCTGCTCTATCAATTTGTGTTTGGTATATGTATATATATATATATATATATATATATATATATATATGTGTGTGTGTGTGTGTGTGTGTGTGTGTGTGTGTGTGTGTGTGTGTGTTTTAGCTTGTATGTGTTTGTATCGATTTGTACATGCGTGGTTGTGCGTCAAAAATATATTTGGTCGTGTATCTGCATTTATATGCCAATACCATGCATATGTTTTTGACAAGTTTGAAATTAGAGCTATCTATGAATTTGTGTTGATGAGCATATACGATTGTGAGTACGTGTGTATTTATAAGTGGCTGAGTGTGCATGTGTGTATGCTTGCAAAATTCACTGCATTATCCACTTTTAAATGAATCAGAGACAAAGTCATTTAAAATGCTCTTCTCAAAAAGCAGACACTTGAACGTCAAACATACTTCGATCAGATTAGTCTGAACTGCTTATCACCTCGGACCAAAGATGAATGCATCAGGGAAATCATACGAAGTCGCTTTCTAGCCAAATTTCTAGACTAGACGATTTAAATTAGAATTAAAAGTCAATACAATTAGGAAGATACTTACATCTCCCATGTGAAATATGATTTTCGATGTCTGTGATCATGTTAGACACCAAATTTGTAAAAGATTTTTAAGGCCCCATTTAATTCTGTCACACATTTTATAGCTGTATCTCGAGACAAGCTAACAAGCCAACATATATCAAGTCATATAAAAAACATTCACGGATAAATGTTGTTTCAACTTTATCAATATAAGATTGTGATAGCTGGGGAACTGAACAACAAGACAATGTTTTTTCAACTTTGGTTATTCTATCTATTTATATAAAAACTCCACATCATTTATCCTAGAACAGGATAATATTGGAATATAAATACAGAAACCCACCATTTTTTTTTCGAAATATTCCGCTTTACCCTATATTTACACTTTCACGGAGGAAGGCAGGAAGCAGTATGTGCGTTCAGTGTTTTTTATCTGCAGCGAGCCATCATAGAGGCAGCACCCATTCCCTTCCTGAACATCTCGAAAACTTAACGCCTTACAATAGAGCCTTACAAACCTGAAACGTATGTTCCGTGCTTTTGGAACATTAAATTGTAACTGTATGGTAATCAGCTCTACCTTTTACACCATGTTTGTTCAAAAATATTTTTTTAAAATATTTCTTTCGAATGGGGAGGTAAATCTGTATTCATATTAGAAAAAAACTGGGATGCACTTAACAATACTTCTGGTGAACAAAAATCAAATTGTGTATGTGTTTTTTGGTACTTGACATTTTGCTATGAGTGCCACGTTTTTTAAAGCTTTCTTCCAATTGAACGAATTCGTGTAATCATTTATCATTGTTTCATACCGAGGATCTGGGGAGCAGCAAGACATTGCCTGAAAGAATACATCCCCCTCCCTCCGTCTCTATTTCTCTTTCACACTCTTGTTTTTTTCTTTTTACTTCTCCTCTCTCTTCCTCAGACTGTCCGTCTGCCTGTCTGTCTCTCTAAGTATATATCCGTACATATTATTATTATTATCATTATTATTATTATTATTATTATTATCATTATTATTATTATTATTATTATTATTATTATTATTATTATTATTATTATTATTATTATTATTATTATAATAATAATAATAATAATAATAATAATAATAATAATAATAATGATGATGATGATGATGATGATGATAATAATAATAACAATAGGAAACTTATGACGATGCATAAAGCATTACACCCTAGGGATGATACAGATAGACTATACGTTAAGAGAAAAGAAGGTGGTAGGGGGCTCATCAGCATAGAAGATTGTGTCCAGAGAGCTAAAGTAAGATAGATATGTGCAAACAAATAGTGAAGAAATCATAAAGAGCGCGAGGGATAGTGCAACAAACAATAAAGTAGAAAACAATGGAACAGTACAGCAAACTAGAAAAGAAAAGTGGGAAGGGGAAAAAATTGTACGGCGAGTTTGAAAGACAGATAAAAGATATAGCAGACGAGAAATCATGGACGTGGTTACGAAAGGGAAACCTTAAGATAGAAACAGGATCACTCATCATGGCAGCCCAAAACAAAAGCATAAGGACAAACTACATAAAAGCAAAAATCGACAGAACACAGACAAACAGCAAATGCCGCATGTGCGGTGAAAGAGATGAGACAGTAAACCACATAACTAGTGAATGTAGTCAGCTCGCCCAGAAGGAGTATAAGCATAGACACGATAGAGTAGCAACGATGATACACTGGGAACTAAGTAAACAAATGGGATTCAACCATGGGGAAAAGTGGTATCCGCGCAAGCCAGAGGCAGTTTTGGAGAATGACAACCACAAACTACTGTGGGACTTTGACATCCAAACTGACCACCTCATCCAGGCAAGAAGGCCGGACTTAGTAATAGTAGACAAAAAAAGGAAGGCTTGCCAAATAGTAGACGTTGCTGTGCTTGCAGACCATAGAGTAAAAAAGAAGGAGGGTGAAAAAAGGGAAAAATACCAGGACCTAGCAAGGGAGTTAAGGAAAATGTGGAACATGAAAACCAGGGTTGTACCGGTCGTAGTGGGAGCAGTAGAAACTGTCCCCAAAACGCTGAGGGAGAGACTGGAGTAGATCGGGATTAGGGGGAGGAGAGAAACCGTACAGACCACAGCGCTACTTGGAACTGCACGGATACTGAGGAAGGTGCTAGAGATATAAGTACTGCAACGAATAGTAGCTCTGTCATGATATGCAAAAGAGGGAGGAGACGTTAGCTGAGGACCTGAGGAGACTTATTGTCACTCAGCCTTCAGCGATAACCACTGGGCAACCACTGTGAAACTGTAAATCGTAGAATTACTGCAACCTATGAGTACTAGGAGAGGAGGGCTGGAGACTTGAGGAGACTTGCTGTCACTCAAACTCCAGCGGTTACCACCAGGCAACTGGTGTGAGATTCATAATAATAATGATAATAATAATAATAATAAAAAAGATTGGAACAGACTCAGGAGTGAGATTTTTTGTGACTTTGTTTATCCATGAATGAAAAAATATGTGTTCAAAACATGTTTCAGGGGATTATTTACTCTGCAATAGCAATCTGTATTTGAGGGGTACCTTTCAGTGGTCAATAGTTTCCTGTAGAAAATAATTTTACCGTAAAAAGCATGGTTTTTGAAGCACAAATTTGAATCGAATCCTCCAAGTTCACTGGGACGCGTGGAACTTAGTTTTGTCTGTGATGAAGTTTGCGCTTGTTTGTGGCAGGGCGTTGTGATAGTAGCAGTAGTGAGACTTGGATAGGCCATAGGTTGTCAAGGTTGGAGGGTGGTGGTTCAGTATTGGATTGTGGGGTAGGTTGGGTATGGTATAGATGATAAGGTGTGGAGGTAAAGTTACATCATACATATTATCCTTACAGGTCATCGA
Organism: Thysanoteuthis rhombus; assembly: GCA_963457665.1. Classification (NCBI taxonomy): domain Eukaryota; kingdom Metazoa; phylum Mollusca; class Cephalopoda; order Oegopsida; family Thysanoteuthidae; genus Thysanoteuthis; species Thysanoteuthis major. The sequence goes on along the minus strand of OY735202.1, from coordinate 7,329,983 downwards.
AAGTCTGTGGGCTCTCATTTGTACGAATGAAATACAATACAAAGGTTTTAATAGGTAGTAGTATATGACACTGTGGAATTCCAAATATTGGATATACATGAACAAAGATGGAGTATGGATGTTGGTTATTCTGAGTGGGAGGATTATGATGTTTTAGATGTGTGATTAAGGTTGTTATCATTGGTATTAATTCCATAAGGGGGGAAATCTTCATGTATGTTTTATTGCATATTGTTAGGTCAATGGAGTATTTCCTCTATGTCCTTTCTCTCTCTCTCCTCTGTCTCTCTCTTTATATATATATATATATATATATATATATATATATATATATATATATATATATGTGTGTGTGTGTGTGTGTGTGTGTGTGTGTGTGTATATATAATCAAATAATAAAGGACCAGTTACAGAAAAAAATGGCAATGGTGACTAAAATGAAAAATGTATTAAGAAAAATGATAACTGAATATTATGTGCGAACATTTTCAGAGATAATCGAATCAATTTTGTACTATTTTGGTTGATAGACCCACTAGACAGTTATTCATGATTTTTCTACTGGCATCCATTTTACAGGAGCCAAAACCACTGATTTCATTTCAACATGGGTCATAATTACCTTTTTTTGTGGTGACTTTCTGAGTTTGGAAACACAAACCATGATTGATGGTTGAGATACAAGACCTTTGCTCCTAGTGGTTGAAGTGTAGTATGCGTATGGCCCCTTTAAGTGTTAGGTAGAATGAAAGTATGTTGTACGGAGAAAATGCACGCCAAGTATGAACTTGGACATTCAGATGAAACATAGTAAAAAGAATAGATACAAGTATTTTAAACTTACAAAAGACGTAAATTTAATACAAAGATAGAGATGACGAATGGAGGAAGATGATGAAGTACATATAAAAATGACATAAATTTGATTGATCATGTAAAGTGATGAGCACAGAAAAGATAGAAAAGATGGGAGATTCCTCGACCTTGATAAAACTGGCATCGGAGATTGAGTGGAGTTGTTGGAACTGCATGGATTTCCATATGGCTTGGATAATTTCAAGGTTATAGGACAATTTTGCATTCAGTGTGCAAGCCATAAGTGCCGAGACCAAATGCAAAAACCGGGTACGAATGCTGGTGCTTATGAGCATTGGACCATGTGTGTTCAGTAACTTTATAGGGGTCTTCAGTGGGAATGACGTTTTCAATATCTAGCTGAAAGAAGAGCTTCGTATTTAATTCCTATCTGAAAAATTATGGGGTGCTTCACAAAATTTTATCCTCTTATCTATCTATCGGGTTTATACAGGATAAATCATCAAAATGTTCTTGCTAGCTTGTTTGCTCTTTCTTTCTTTGTATCTCTCTCCATAAATGTATATATATATATATATATATATATATATATATATATATATATATATATATATATATATATATATATATATATATATATATATCAACTTATTCCAAAGTATCAACATTTTTAGAAACATATATTACACTGTGGAATAGATTCAAAGGTTTTAAAGAGATTATACGTGTTAGCACTTATTTGTTCACATTGATTCAAGTATTTTTTTTTTAAATTCTAATTCATGCAAACATTGCATGTTCCTGAACAAAGAAAAACTATTTTAACATGAATCACATAAGAATATACTGAAAAATGAATCCCTTCCTATCACAACAGATTTTTAAAAACTTTTCATTTTATGGGCTTTGCCATCATAAATCTTCATCCCTGTCCATTTAATTTCGATCTTTTTCCTGAAAACAACGATAAATTTGAATTTCCATGAAGAAAATGTTGACATGTTTATTCAATTGGACATATGTCGTCACGAATATGTGGACATTATATCATTGCCACCTCTTGAAAAAAAAAACATGTTTACTTTCCAGTCAACTATTTGTATTTATTCATCATTATTTGCAGGAAATGATGTCAATAAATGATGTATGACACAATGAAAGTTATATATATATATAACTATATATATAAATATATAAATATATATATATATATAGATAGATAGATATAGATATAGATATAGATATAGATATAGATATATACATTTATATATATATATATATGTGTATTTATATATATATATATATATATACATATATATATATATATATATTTATATATTTATATATATAGTTATATATATATAACTTTCATTACGTTCACACATTCGAATGCAGATAAGCATGCTCAACCAATATAAAGAATCGGCTCAGGTCATGCACAGTTTATGTTGTTGCCTATCTTTTACTGAGCTGGCACAGAATTTGACTCAACGTATTTTGACACAATAATATTTCGATTCAATAATTTGGAAAAATTGATTTCTAGATAAACTATATCGATTTATACATCAGTACATAAGGATTGAAATGTAAGAAATCTAAATCAAATAAGTACCGGTTATCCAACTGCGTTTTTCTGTTCTTGCTGCCACTAAATTGAATCAAGGTTTGTTTGTTTATGTGTTTCTTGTTTCTTATTTTAGGCTAAACAGGCAGGGCAGTACACACGATTGAAAGAGGTACACGACAGTGGACCATCTTCATTTGTTAACTAAGCTAACAGTGGAGGCAACAGATTACAAAATACTCCTGGCAATGTATTCGACTCGGTAAAAATCCTCAAAGTCATGATGCTATCATAGAAGAAAGCGTAGATCTTGTAAATGTCAAAGTCACACGGCACCAATATCGCAGTTTCTTCTTCAGTTCCATACGGAATAATAGCCCTTTTAGGTGGAAAAAAGCACAAGACAAGGCAAAAACAGTTCACCCAAATTTCTCATAGCTTTCCCCAAGGGATACAGTCCTCAAGATGATAGACCGGGAAAATCAAGGTATTACAATAGACTACAAATATCAAGGTAACCTCAGATTTGCAAACAACGTCTGGCCTCTTACTGGAGAATTCGAATTTTTAAAAAAGAAGAAGATTTGAATGATGAAAGTAAGAAAGTAAGAATCTACATGAACTTCCGTTGAACACGTCATGTACAGCAATCAGTTTGAAGCCCAAACAAACAACAGAAAATACAGAGCTCAATAAGTAAACACAAAATCAACTTCGGAAAATGAAAAACCATGGAATACTAAGAATTAAAACAAAAAAACAAGGATTTCAATCCTTTGGAAGGGGTAATTTAACCTTCATGAACAGAGAAATTCTATCATTCCAATGTATAACTCCGAAAACCACGTATGAATCTGGAACATGAATCTTAATTAGAATGTAGACCATCAAACAAAGAACCTTGCTACTTGCACAACAGAATCATGTTCAATATTGCATATAAAGTTCAAAATACACTACGATTGATGAAAAAACAGCTGTCAGAAGTATGAAAACGATTTTTAAAAAATCAAATTTGTAATTGGCTGGTCATGTTGCAAGATTGTCAGACATTCCTGGATATCATATGCAAAAATGTAGCTTGCGAAATATGAGATGGCATGACAAATTAGACGAGTTCAGAGACTATTGGCCTGACATGCAAGTAATAGAGAGGTTTCAAATGACATCATCATTCCAGCTATACGAAAAAATATATAAGCAAGGAACAATCGAGTGATAAGTTTTAGTCAGATGCGTGACCAGTCTGATTATCTAATTGTCAAATGTTGCAAGATGAATGAAAAGTTTGATATAGCCTACAGACATGTGCATTTCAACATAGCTCACGATCATTTGTGTCATCACGAGGAAATGTCGATTGATTGATACGCTTCAATCAATCTATAAAGATATGATCATATTCTCGTATGTGTGTGTGTGTGTGTGGATGCAAGTGTGTGTATGTATATGTGTGTGTGTGGGTGTGTATGTGTAATTACTTCGTCACTTGGGGTTTAGCTGTTGAAAATGCAGTGCATGAAATAGGAAATTCAAATCAATATCATGTAACTCATATATATATATATATATATGTATATAAATATTTATATATATATATATATGTGTGCGTGTGTGTGTATGTGTGCATGTATGTGTTATGTATATGCGTTTGTATATATATACGTGTGTATGTGTGTGTGTGTGTGTTTCCGATCTCTGCATGTGTGATCTAAGCCCGTTCTTAAACACAAGCTGTTGCTCTCTCTCCCCGAAAAAAAAAAAACGTAAGTCCGTATCCATATACCAATAGCAGTAGTATAATGGTATGTATATCAGGAGAACATTCGAGTTGAGATGAAGTGTATATCAGTAGAAAAATTAATATTTAGAAGAAAACAAATCAAAATCTTTATATAAGTTCCACCAATGTGTAATTCCACAGTTTCAGGATGCATATTTAACACTGACGTGATCTGATTTTTCCATTTTTGCCGTTCCTCGATATGAAAGTGTGAAATAGTTTTGAGAAAGGAACTGAATGAAAATATCTTAGAATTGATAGAATAATGTTCAAAATCGTTTTGACAGGCAATGCCTGCAGTGTATAACAATGTTATGACCGATGGAGATTTCAATCTAAAAGGCCAGTTACGCACAAATCATGTTTCAAATGAAATAATAGAAGTGTTTCTCCTGGATGCCACGAGCGTGTCATGCAGAATGGAGCCAGGAATAAGACCTGCCGAAAATTTTAAAAAAGTATACTAAATGTATGTGCTTGTCAAGGAGTCCCTCTCTCCCCTAATTCCCACAAACACAGGAAGTGAGTTCGTTCATGCACTGAAAACAACATTGATGTAGTGACCCCCGTGCACAAGCACAGAGAGTTATGTACAGACTGAAAGACTCCAGGCTTCATGTGTTGCTGTGTTTTCACTCAAGCAACTGGTCGTGATTTAAAATGAAAAAAATAAAAATGCTTTCAGTTAAAAAAAAATGGAATGAAAAATTTTTTAAAGTCATATTCGCATTTTAACATTTAGGGGTGAAATGAAATAGAGGGATTTCATTTACAATTCTCAACGTATTAGTCCATGTAGGTTGCATACATAGAAGAAAATTTTGTGCTAAAGTCGATACAAATCTGAAATACTTTTGATACACCGGAATAAGTATCATGAAGGTATTTGAACAACTATATCATAGATTACATGAATATTGAATAACTGTAACTGGGGAATATATATATTATATATATATATATATATATATATATATATATATATATATATATATATATATATATATATATGTATATGTATATATATATTTATATATATATATATATATATATATATGAATATATATATACATATGAATATATATATATATATATTTATATGTATATATATATATATATATATATATATATATATATATATATATATATATATATATATATATATATTAGATAAAACTTGATGATGAAGGAGACAGGATAAACCAGCTGGAAATAATTCAGCAGAATAGCCAGAATAACGAACAAAAAACAAAAAGATTTACAACTGAGAACAATTAAATAAAAGCAATGTCTTGAAAGATGTATCGTATCAATAAAGTTAGCCGAGCGAATTTGTTCGTACCAGTTAATTCGAATTTATTACCATCAAAAATTAAATAACGTCTAAATCAAGAAAGCACAGTATCATGTAATTTTGTGGAAAGTGTTGGTGGCAAAACGGTTTGCAGCACGGAAAATGAATTCAGACAACTGATCTCGAATCCAATTTGAGACAATGTGCGTTCACCTTAAACTGATGTCATTTTAAAAAAAATCAATATCTATTGATAAGAGGGCTGACTGGGTTTTTTTTTATTGTTTTTGCATTAAGGCAAAATGATCACCAAGTGTTCATCGGGAGTTGAATGTCAGCCCACCAAGTTGATTCTCTGTACTGATACCTTCTTAATCATACCACACCTACACTTATTGATACACTATACCAAAGCACATCACTCTTGGACACCTGGGGGTATGAAAAACTGTCCCCAAAATTGACGAACTATGTCCCTTCTGACTTCCTGTTGGTCAATCTGGTCTCTGAGTATGTATGTATGTATGTATGTATGTATGTATGTATGTATGTATGTATGTATGTATAACACCGATCCCTCCAATGAAGCAAGAGGACTTTTATGTCCAGCACTTATTGTTTCTGTCGGAGGAATGTGTTTTTTTGTTTTGTTTTTCCAAATACCGAAAATAGGTTTTTTGAAGGGAGTTGCCAATTTACAATATAATCTTATGATGAAATCGTCAGTAATTTGTGCCAGCAATCTATTTATCGATCACATTTTACTGCAATGCTTTTATCAATCACAACCAACATGGCTTGCTGCCAGAAAACAATGGTCACAATTTCTACTGAATGACTTACCACACTTTTTTCTTATAATTTTGACTATAAATTCATACATCTTGTTCCCATTGCTCTTGATCGTTGGGCTTGCTTTTTTTTTAATATTTAAAAAAAATTAATCAGTCTAGTTAGTAATTCCCACAATCTTGTCCATTGGAATTTTTGCATTCTTTTATTCTTGATATCAGTCATTTTCATATATATATTTTTAAAAGAATAACTTAATCATATTTCTTTCCCAGACACACACTATTATAATAAAGAGATGGAGACTACTTTAACGAAGATATTTGTTCATGAAATGGAATCTTCCTTTTCATAATGATTTTCAATGATTACAATTATCATTGTTATGAGCAGTAGGATCAGTTTCAAGTCTGCTGCTGGGCAAAAGCCTTTCTCATCTCAAACCTCCACGACCTTAAATGCGCCCATGTTTGCTATGTTTCCCGGAAAATCTTGCAAATCCCTCCGTCTCGATCAGAGGATTGGTCTTTATCATACAGATTATTCAGAATATTAGATCCCACTCTTTTATTCACCAGTTATATTGATGTAAGACTTACGCTGGAAGTTTTACTTCACGTATATGGATCTGGCAAGCGCCGCTTCATCCAGATTATTCATTGTACAGAATTAGGATTAATTGCGGATTTTCCAAGAGGAAAATTTCTTGAAAGACATAGTTGATTCAGTTTGTGAGAATGCAATTAGTTTAGGCCTGGGAGTCATTTATTCCTTTTCCCTCGTTAAAATTCAATTTTGAAGAAAATGGTCTACTCCTGATGCTTTTTACTAGTTTTTTTATTTGAAGTTTGAAGTGAACAATTTTAGACTAAACTCTTTCTCTCTGCCTCCCTCGATGTCTTTCCCTCGAATTATATATATATATATATATATATATATATATATATATATATATATATATATATATATATATATATATATATATATATATATATATATATATATATATATATCCTCCGCACCAAATATCAGCGTAAGCATATGAGCCCTTTGTAAAATTTTTCCAGCCTTGGGACGCTTGCAAATCAGGTCCAATTATTCAAATCTTCTTCCGAAAAAAAAACCAGCTTTTGATGATGATTACGCTTTCGATTATCGAAGTATAACTTTTTTCTTCCTTGATTTATTGTAGGGTTATATTGTATTCCCAATAATGAATAGTCTCCACTAAAGGTCATTATCCAATAGACAGCTCAATTACATTCCTGTCCACTCGACATCTTTTCACAAACATTATACCTAAACTAGAACTATAATTACGAACACTTTCTCATATAGCTATCTATGACATATGATATAACAGATCGATGACGATGATAATTCCATACCATTGCTGTCATGATAGGGGTTAAACAACTGCAGTTATTGCAGTAAAGCTTAAATGAAATTACCAAGTTGATGATGACTGCAGATATAGAATGGAGAAATTGAGCATGTTTATTTCTCTCCTTCTCACGTCTTAAAAACTTTTTGAAAGCCACAGGTTTTATGCTAGAAAAGTCATCGCTACTAACACAACAAAAACAAACTCTGTTTTTGTCAATTTATGCCAACTAACCAGAGAAAACTATTTAATAGGTCCTGCTCCGAGTCATACTTCACCAAGGAAGATTTTTTCCCAGCTACAAGTGTGTACTGCTGATTGTTCAATCTAGTGATATTCAATGTGTGTGTGTGTGGGGGGTTTAAGACTGAAAAATTACAGGGTAAATTGATACGAAACAATGTAGACCCCATTACATAAACTGAATGAACGTTACTTGCAAAACCACATGACGCCTGTTATTATCATTTAGAGCTTCTACACACGTGTGAAAGATTGTGGGAAGTCCTCATCTATGGAAAAAGTAATGCTTGCCCGATTACACACAGTGAAATATGTAAAAATAAAATAAAAATACCCTTTGTGTATTCATTGGTGTATAAATATTCCTCTCTTCCACTCTAAGAAATGTTTGACTTATAAAGTCATTTGCTTTGTAAATCTGGTGGGTTCAATGCGTTCAGTGCGTTCTCTTATGATTTCAGTACATAATAGAACAAATAATGGTAAATCGTTTAACGTGTTAATAGAACATCCGTAACGTAAATGATGTGTAATTCTCACACATCCAAAAGCCAAATAACAAAATGTTTATAAGATGTAAATTTGTTGAATATCTTTGTTAAGATTTACTACGGTTTTCTTCAATCCTAATTATTTTGTGACACATATTAGCTTATATTGAGTCATTCAATTCATGACAGTGAATACCCAATACGGGTCAGAGATGAAAGATAACCACTCGATGATGTTCAAAGCCACATTCCTTTTCCCCAAAAGAAGACAGGTTAACGCTTAAAGGAATTTACCGAAGGAACTACGAATTTTCGTCAAAGAGAGAAGTTCAAATACATTCATTTTAGTAACTTCCGATTCCTCATGTCTCCAAGCACCACATGTTTTTGTTCCTACACTATTGTATCAGTGAAAAAGATAACGTTGTTTGAATTAAGCTTTTTATCCATCGTTGATACTATCTGACAAGTATCTCATTTGCATTTTTAGTTGCCTTTTTATTGCAAAGGAGGTCGGATATTTCATTCTAAATAATTATTGATATAGTGCTGTCCCCATAAATATTTGAGCCGATTTATCAGTTTTACAGAAAGAATTTTCAAATCGATAATGTACCAAATACCCCGTATTTTCCATCAAGTCTTGTTCATATTCCATCCACCCTGAGAGAATATATGCATGCATGGACATTCCCCACCTACTCCGATCGACGGTGTTGCATTATATTAACCAAGACTTTAAAAGCCTAATTTGGCTTACAACACCGGGTTTTTTTACCAATAGTCACTTATGTAGTTATTAATCCAGCTTGACAAAAATTAGTGCAACTAACATGATTCTACCGTTAACCCCTTAGCTTCGGAGATCTTCCTGTGCTATGTTCTTAGGATAGGGGCATGGAGTACCATTTTTGAAGTCTTTGGTACGGCTTATCAGCGGATGAACCATGGCCTACCGAAAGGGGGGGACCACTTTACGACTTGGCCACGGTCTTTCGATCCAATAGAATAAAGCAGTAAATCATTGGAAAACACTAAAGAATAGAAACCGATTATTATCCATCTCATTTTCAGTGTCTCTTTCTCTTTTTCCCCTATTCTTCATCCTATTGTATTCACTGAAGATAAATCATAGTGATTGTGCATAGATATGCAGAATGGACATCTCCTAAGCCTTGATTTCGTGTCAAAATAAGCCACATAACGGAATCTGAATTGTGTGAATCGGCATCGTTTAGGGGAATCTTGGTGCTATAAAAGGAAATTAGTTGACCCTACAATGACCTTGTTCACCATTTCCAGAGATTCATAGATTAAACAATCTTCAACGAAGCAATGGTTCTGGCTTAAATCAAAGTGGATGACCATTACTGCTGACCTGAGGATCAAAACTATCATAAAAACCGAAAAACTATTATTTGTTCGGTATACATAAAGGTTTCTGAATCATTAGTTGGTGATATTCTCTTTGGTTTCGATCAACGTAATACCTTATCATTGGCAAGATAGTTGCATCCATTATAAAACCCCCTTTTGTCCAAAATAAAGTTTTCCATCCATTCGATGATATTTAGGACTATCAAGAACTCGAATATTTTTGCACAGCCGTTTGCAAATGGGGAAGCTAGAATCAAATATGTGATTGCCATGTTCAGTTCCTTACAATTAAATGATGGATTTTCTAGATGACCAATGTGAAAGGTAAATTTGACTTGGAAAAACAAACTCAAATATAAAAAACATGAGACAGAGTTTTCTAATCAAAGCATTTACACCCCAATAGCTTTCTTCCTCGGGATCGAACAGCGATTGACTCATTTGCTTGAAGAGGTCCTAAAGGTCAGAAAAGTATACGTAATTGTGCCCTAAATCGAGCATTCCACCGTATGTGAAGCTTTTCATGAACCTGATCTTTTATGTATGGAGTGCTCCATGAAATGAATTCATCACATATTGGCCATTAGTGATATATATATATATATATAACAAAATAGAGGGTTCAAGAAGAATATTGAGTGAATCCGAGGGATTTTTTTAGACATACAGAAATAAAGGTTGCTATCATTAAGCCTTACCAAAACCTAATAGAAAAATCGTAATATGCATCATTCAAAAGTAAATAGACTGATATTTTCAGAATTCCCAGGAAGCAACAAATGGCAGGTTTGCCAACAAATGCAAAACAAACGAATTGTTTACATTCACTTTGTCTATTCCATTTTTCTCGTATGTCTATAACTTATCAATAGCAGTAGCTTATATTTTAATCATTGTTGTTCAAAGTGATGTTGTATAGTACTTATCTTATAAAAGATTCCCAATCCACCAGAGTGCTCCATTCCAGAGACGGGGGAGCATTGCTATATAGCTTTACAATAGACAAGTTTCCCTACTTGAGAAGGGGATGCTATTAATAATAATGATGATGATAATAATTATAATAATAATGATGATGATGGTGATGATGATAATCATGATCCTTATTATTATTATTATTATCATTATTATTATTATTATTATTATTATTATTATTATTATTATTATTATTATTATTTGGTTATCCACAGAAATAGAGAGAAGAGAGAATGGAAGATCAAACAAAATTCTTGTGTCCATGAGGCAGTGAACGCTTTAGAAAAGGTAGCCAGTGAAACATTGCAGAGATTATTGCAATCACGGTCTTCATAGAAATAGATGAGAAAGGCACTTAGGAGGTTGATGAGGATGATTGTGTGTGCTCCAATATAAGTTAATGATTACTATCCATCTCACTCCCATGAAATCCCTGTGTATCAGGAGATGGATCCTATGTCATCCAGTGTTTTGATGTATTGTAAATTTCGATTTTCATAGGGAAAGAACGCCTATCTGCAAATAAATACACAAATTGTATACATAACATTATTGCAAGCATTTTGCTGCACTGACGTAATCAAATTTTGAGAAAATGATATGAGCAAAGATTATTTATTTGCTGTATAATTCCATCACGAGTCGTTAATCAAAGCCATTTGTCTTTATTACCGCCTGTGTTGCCATAACTATCGCACTGCTATTTGTTTTTCCAACCAACTAAGAACTTAATGATATAATCAATCTTTATGAGAAAACCTCTGCAAACAAGGAACATATGTATGGGTTTGTTGTCTTGTATATCTTTTATGAATGGGTTTATGAGTTGGATGGTTTTCATAATTCTATCATTTCCACCAATTACATCGTATCCTTTTAGTAAGACATTGATTGACGATAATGTAGGTGAATATTGCATCCAGCGAAATGACTGATACGGCAGTAAATCAAAGAAACTCCGATGTACATTTTATCAATAATATTTTATCACATAAAGATGGTCGTTGTTATTTCACATACTTTCCTTAAAGACTCCGTGGATCTAACATTTCTGTTTCAATACACTTCAATCCATTTACGTTATACGGATTATAATTGTTTGTTTTTTTTTTATCCTATTTAGCTAACTTTTCCGTTAACAGTTAAATATGGATACTTTGTATTGCAGCCAAATCAAATTTGATACACTTTTCAACAGCGATAACCGAGATGAACAACATTCAAATTGGTTGATACCTTGATCAGTGTCACTTGCCGATAACTGAATGAGCGACACCGCACCGCATGCTTGTCACCCACATGTCTGTCTCACTTATAGCATTCCGAAGCAAACTGAATGGGGTGATTTTGGAAATTCAGGCAGGTATAGCTGATGCTGTAGCAAACGAATCATGATCATTAGGGTTGAGCTCATACTAAGTCCACTAGGTATAGTGCATTTTGACCTTTCGCCTTTCACTCTTGCCAAGACATATGTCTTTCGAAATAGACCCAACTTAGTCTTGTTGGTAAACAGTGTGAAGACTATTAAATTATTGCTAGTTTAGTGATCAGGATCTATAGTGTATTGATGTAATGAACTGCCCATAATTGTTTTGCACAGCCACAAAATTAGTTTTGCAGCTGGAGCTATAAGGGAGCTGAAACAGATTTGGAGCCATAAAAGATAGAAAAAATATTCCAAGTTCTACAGTTCTGTAAATATGCATAGGTCCGCTCCAATGTTAGATTAGTTCATCAAGAATGTATTTTTCTACCTGCTGCAAATCTTTTTACATTCATTGTTGAAATTTGGAGATGAGTAGCAAGTAGGAGACACACACTCACACACACACACACACGCACACACACACACACACATACACACACGCGCATATATATATATATATATATATATATATATATATATATATATATATATATATACATATATATATGCATTCACAGGTATATGTTTGTACTGTGGATGTGTAGTGATATGACATGATGTCGATGAGAGTGTCAATAGGAAGGTGAAAAAAAAAACAAGAGAAAGTAGATATTTGCATCATTTTTTTTCATTCTGTACGCTTTTTTCGATGCATTTGGATGTGTGACAGGGAGAAACAATTGCAATGGTCCAGAACAGAATCCTGTGTACATGTAAAAGGCCAAGGAAAGGAATAGGGACATTTTGTGTCTTTTTAATTTTTTGTCAGGTGTTTTGCTTGTCTTATGTTTGAAGGGCAGTGAAAAGAGAGTCAATTATAGAGTGGCAAGTTTTTGGGAAAGAGTTTCACCATTATATAATGGATATATGTAGTCTAGCATTTGATTTACATATTTTGGTATAGGTAGGGTATGTTAGGATTGCAATGTATCATACCTATGTGTTCCCTTTGTAAAATTGATGCATATGCACGGTTTATAATCTGAAAGTGACCGTAACATTCTGTGTTATATTGCATAATGATATATTGCATAATGATATATGGGCAGATTCGAATTTGATGTCGAAAAGTCATGAAAATTATGGGATGGCTTTGGTTAAAGTTATGTGCACTAAATGTCCACCCCGTTTAAGTATTCTCTCATAAGGTTCTTTTATCTCCTAATATGATACATATATACTAAATTAGAACAAAAAAATGATGGGAAACATGACGCGATAAAGAGTTTTGAATAATTAAAAAAAAAAAAAAAAAGTGGTCATAAAAAACCGTCAATAAATTGTAATCTGAATCCATTGTTTCCAAGATTTTTCAGATGTATTTGCTCTGTGAAAAGGTTTGTGTGTATATTGAGAGGTGAATGCATGAGTGGGTGTGTGTGTGTCCAATAGGTATGGGTACTTGCTCATTTGCCTTCTCAAGTGCGCATATGAGTATTAATAATATATAAATGATGTGCATATCTATGACTGTATGAATCTATGTGCCCATGTGCAGTGGTGTATAAACGTCCACGTGATTATGTTTTGTAGCGTAAGTGAAACGTTTACTCTTACATAACCTGTTTAAGTATCCCTGGTATGTGCATTTAATACATATACGTTCATGGGCGTGTGTATAGATCCCTGATGATGTGGTTATTTGCACGAGAGTTCGTAATTTCATGTGTAAACGTCAATGTGCTTTAATGTCAATGCAGATTGCATGTATAAGTATGGATGTGTGACCTTGTATTCATTATGTGTCAGTCAGTGGTTGGATTCGTGCCTATAAGTGAATTGGACAAACTTTCCTGAAACATTAATAGGCTTCAACCCGTGAAGCAGCAGTTAAGCATTGGAAGAAATTGTATAGTTAGATAGAGATCTAAATGCTGTGATAAAGGAAAAAATTAGTAAAACATCTAAAAACCTGAATTTTCAACACACATCCACGTTCAAGATTTCTGTGATTACTCATGTAAACTACACAAACAAATACCAGATTAAGCAGGATAGAAAGAATAGTTAAAACATTGGAGGAACGACCAAAACATATAATGAAATTCATTGACAAAGAGCCGCAAAAAGTAATGATAAGTAGTAATGCTTAGACACACACACGCATACATGCATAGAAAACAGCACGTGCACACACATACACAAACTTAAATCTGTCAATTTGCCAGAGAGCAATACTTTTCGAATTCTTTGTTTCCCTGTAAGAATAGAATTTCCCACTTAATTATACCTTTTTAGCAAATACAATCTTCTCTTTCCTTCCATTTCCCCCGCTTCAACAAATGCGTTCACTCTTTAATAAATGATAATTTCATGATTTCAAATAACAAATAATGATAAATTTTCCAAATGATTTTCATTTCGCATTAGCAAAGTCGTCATATTATCAAATTACATTCTGTTGGGAAAATCATTTTATTTCTAAAGTATCATATATATATATATATATATATATATATATATATATATATATATATATATATATATATATATATATATACATATATATATATATATATATATACATATATATATATATATATATATATATATATATATATTGGAGTTTTTCTATGTTTATATGAGTACATACCAACATAAGTGAAGGTCATCTATGAGCATTGCATATAACATTGTGTGTGGGTGTCTGAGAGAGAGAGAGAGAAAGAGAGAAATAGACTGACAGACAGATTGACAGAGAGGAAAGGAGAGAGATAAGAGAGAAAAGAGAGGAAGTTTGGTGATTGGCGTGTAAAAGATCCCGCTTCTTTAGAATTGGTTCAGACAAGTCAAAAATCTCTACAAGAACGATGTGTAGAAACTTCTGTTTTTCTTGATGAATCACTCATTCCTTGATTCTAAATAAAATCTCACAGTAACAGCTGAATATTCAGTAGACTAAATCTGAATGAACTTTGAAGGACTGTCAGATGAAAGTGGTCAAATCTATCCACGATTATGCAAGCATGTAACTCTCACATATTCTCACACATGCACACACACACACACACACACACACACACACACACACACACACACACACACACACACATACACAAAAATGCATCTTTACACTCAATGTTGAAGTTGACTTATATTAGATTAACCGTATTGAATTCAGTACACATCAACATGGATTAAAGTTATATATCAAATTGATTTCTAGCTCGGGATTTCCCCATTTACGATTGCACTTTTGTTTTCAATAATCCATTGCCTTCTGTGGAAATGTTGCAAAAAAGAATTGCAATGCAAGAATGAAAATGGTTCGTGCGATAAGACGTAACGTTCAAAGGAGGAAAAAAAAGTAAAGGAAAAAAAGCAAAATACCGATTGTTTCAAATATCTCGTAATTTAAGATTCTAATTTTGTTGTTCGTGGTTTTATCTTCATTTCAATAAAATAAATGAAGATCAAGAAACGTAGGAACTCTGGGTTTCTTTTGTACTTTCCGATTATACTCACAACACGGTTATTCTTAATTTGTCCTGCTTTGCTACTGTGGATATCATTTGCATTGTCATCTTTGATGTCATACGTTTTAACTTCTAACACGGCGTATTCTAATGTATGAAGTGCTATTAAAGTTCTATGGTTTTGGGACATTAGGAGGAGAATTGAAAGAAATATGATTTGTATTATTTGTAAGCAATATTCTTTCAGTATTCTCAAAACTATGTGTTGAAGGGAATTAATGTCTTGGTTTAAACAAATCACTCTCATTCATATATCCAACCGATTTATTTTTTCTTCTTTTTATTGTTGATTCAAAATGCATAGTTTCTGTTCTTTCTCCGAAAAGAGTGTGGAAAATTTGAAGAGACATTTCAAGTATCCCAACTTGGTTTTCATGCAATTTTTCCAGGTAACAAAAGTTTACATTTCTATTTATATCTGTTTTCTCATTATACAGTGAAGGATGAACAAAAGTATCAACTTTTGCCACGTTATTCATTATTTATTAGAATCCTATACTGCTGTATATACCCATCTTATTCCATTACTTTTTCAGTTAATAAATCACTCACGGTATCGACAGGGAGACTAAGCGATCGAGCATATTTCGTCTTTCAAGGTTATAGAATTTTTGCCTGAGGAAGAATAAATTACCTTTTCCGAAGTGAAGTTGTGCTATGGGTAAAAAGATGCAGGTAACGAATGGACAGAGCGATTTTCTGCTGGAAATTGCTTTATGCATGATTTATGCTGTAGTTATAGACACCCTTGAAAACAGAATTATGAGATTCATATTGTCTTAGTTCATTTTTTGTTCTCTTCACTCTAGATTCATTTGCATTTTTCAATTTTTCTTTCCATATGTTTCATCAATTTCCCAGGTGTTTTTCTCCTAGGGCCTGACTCAAATAAGATCGTTTTTTCCTGGACTCCATGAAAGCTGGAGATATTTTCACCAAATGGATTATTGACTGGCACTGACCTTTGCGTTTCCTTTGAGACGACAATGGATAGACTCAGGCGTCCGAAAATTTCCTTCTTCTCCTTGGTTTACAGATAAATCAAAAAGATTGACTTGAAAAATCTATTAAGAACTTTGGTGTCGATTGTTTCTTTGCTAACTCTAAAAAGCCAACTTATGCATTGCAGCCAAAAATTGTAAATACAAGTACCAACGCATGGATACTTATCAAAAAGTTGTTGATGTACTTTGGGTGTGGCCTCTACGTATACATTTATGACTGGATTTTGTTGGGAATAACTGTCAAAAGAAGATTATAGATTAAGCTGACATAATTATGAACTAATTTTTGATCTGTCAGAAGTGAAAAAAGATCTTGGTCACATCAGCTAAAACTATTTTTTTCCAGATTGTGACTCGACGTATCATAGTTTTTTTTCTCAATATAATGTTTTAAGATTGATTCTGTTGTTTTTTTTTGTTTTTGTTTCATTTGTTTCTTGCCTGACCAATCCACCCATAGCCAAAACAATCTTTTTTAACTATAGATTATTGATTAAGGTAACCCCCCCCCAAAAAAAAGATATCAGTGGGATTAGCAAGATTAGATAAAAGTGCAGATATATATTTCATTAATCCTTGAATTAGGAATAGTATGAATCTCAAGAATATCATGATTTGCAAATTCTGGCTTTTTATATCGGGACAAATCTTTGATTGATAATAATCGTGGGATTATACTTTTTTGGTAATTTGTACTGTATATTTTGCAAGTTTCTCTCCTTTTCCTTTGTGTGTGATAGTATCTAGTTTTCATCTCATCTTCAATGCGTACACTCCCACGATTTTTCTTTAAATTCTTCTCTAAGCCTTGCTTTATGTCTATATTTTCATCCAGTAACCAATCATATGTCAATTATAAGCATCTTAACTTTATTAATTCTCTTTATGTCTGTTCTTTGATATCTTATTTCATTCCTTGTAATTTTTCCTTTGATCTCTGACAGTGATCAGAGAGAAACTGAAAGATTAATTCACTCATTGCCGTTGATTGACGGTCTGAGTAATGTTGCAAGAAAAAGCAACTAAAGATTATGATATAAGCGAATGAGAAGTTCAATTATTTGCAATTATGATGGACAACAGTGTACAATCTAGGAGAAAAGAGAGCATTTTTTCAACTCTTTTTCTCTTTATAATCCGTCCAAAAATATTTTTTTCCTACCAAATTCGATGTTCTGAATATTCCTTCCTTTTTCTTTTGATATTCCCCTCCCTTTGAGATAAGTATTTCTCTATTTTTGGTATTGTACGCCCCTTTTTAGCTTTCATCTCGTCTGTTCCATTATTACCAATCCTCTATAACGGCAATGTCCCCAGCCCTCCTAGTTAAGGATGTCCGACTTAGGGACAAATTCCTACCCACGGACATACTGTCTTAAAGACTATAATATCAGATGTTTAGTTTTTGCACCCTTGCGATTGTGCTTCTAACGCAATGCAAGTATTACTGATAGGTAAAGTGAAACGATCATAAATTAAATCCAAATGAAAATTATTAAGTTATCGGAAAGACGTCAAACGCCATCACTTGGTATGAAAGTCTTGGGATACAGTCAAGATAATTTCTAAGGTTAAAATTGGGATAAAGGAGTATTAAAATCATTGAATAACTGGAAAGGAAAGAATATTCTTGAATTGATTAGACCATCAAAGTGCTCGTTTCAATACAAAAAAACTGCTCTAAGATTTTCTATTATATAAAAGTTTTACATCCTCAGGATCACATTGCGAGTGCTCTACATGCTACTTACTAAAACTAACATTTGACTAATCAAAGCTCATCGGTATTTTGTATACTATAAACTAAAAAGAAACACTTTCCAAATGATGCTGTATACTAAGTGTATGTGCCTGTCCGTACGTACATATAAATCCGATTTGGAACAACTTGAGAGTAGTACTTTCATGACTTCCAATCAACATTATCAATCCACTGACAACATATATTTCCCAAGGGCATTGATACAAAATAAAAGCATATGGCTTCAGCTGATGTCTGGACTAAGCTCCATTATTTGTGTCATGTTCGTTAAGCCAAGTTCATCTTTAGGTTCCCATCCACAAAAAGTAATCTAAATGGCTACTACTTTTCTTATTTATCCTCGATTTTAAAACCTCATTTTCAATAACAAATATACACCTTCAGCTGAGCCAGACATCCTAAAAATACTTATCTATTCTGCTAGTATTAGGGCTGAAAATCCGACAGGTGCTCCGATGATATTCAAATATTTTCATTTATCTTCTGTTCTTTTCTGATTTCTCTCTCAATTGTGATCATATAAACCTCACTGTCCAAATATATCAATCGAAACACGTAGAAAATACCCAGAAATGGGCTTTCTCCACTGGCTGGTCACGGGCAGTTATTGTTTGTTTTTTTCAATTTTCATTTATGTATTGTTTCATGGGAGTTATACAATATATTGAGCTAGTTTCTTCCTACCACTTGTACGGCTGCCTGGGTCACCTGAAGGCGAATGCATTCCGTTTCCCATGATTACAGGATGAAAGGCCGAATACTTCGACTTAATTTCCTCTATTCCCCAAATGACATTTTTTTTTTAATTTCTTTACAGGACAATTTTGCCGCAGGAAAAAGACCTTTTGACCTCATAAATTTTACGGATTTGTTTTCTTGCAGGTCAAGTTCACTCTGCCTCTCAAAGGAAATGCTTCGTTATTTCACGTTTTTTTTCTTTGTTCTTCGTTTTTTTTATCCTACTTTATTCATTGGTATTAGTTTTTTTTGCATTCCACTCTCCTTTCTTTCTATCCTCTTTCTGTTTCCATTCCTCCTTAGAATCCTTTTCTATCACTTCAATGCTTATTCTTTTTCACCATCGTGCTTTCTGTTCTTTCTCAATCTTTTTCCCTTCTTTTTTCATAATCCATTTTTTTTTATGTCGTCACCCTTTTATTATCTTTTTATCCCTGTATCTATCTCGACATTCCGTTTTACCTTTTTTTTCTTTCGCTCATTTATGTATTCTCTTTTTTCTTTTATTCTCTCTTCCTCTTTTCCTATTGGTACATTTCTCTTTGTCCGTGCGTTTTTCGTTTCATTCATTCTCTTCATCATCTGTTTTATATATTTTCAATATATTTTCACATCTTGATTCATTCCTTTCGATCATCCAATTTTATTTGATTCATTTTTCGTCCTCAGATTCTCTTTCTGTTTACTAAATTTCATTTCTTCATTCAATATTTTTTTTGAAACCTCGTCTTGCTCTCCCTCCCTGTTTCTCTTTTTCTTTGCCTTCATCACTTCCCTCTCATTCAGGTTTGCTTCTGTCTTCCTCAATCCATAATCTCTCACTCTTATGTATGTTTTGTGCTCGTATAACAATGGTATGCTTATTTCTTTTGATGTTAGATTCATATTTAATTTCTACCACTAAATTTCTCAATCTTTATTCAATATACTTTTAAGAAATTCATTGGCCTTCCATTTATCTCTCTATCTCAAAAACATAATCGCATACATATCCTTTTCTTTCTCAAAGCTCTGTTTTTGTTTCGAGTGTTGAATCGGATGCTCCATGATCTGGAAACGATTTTTACATATCAAAAAAGAGTGAAACTTGCAAACACAAAAGGAACAAATCAATTCATATGGTCCAAATAGTCAATCTGCTCGCCGAGTAAGACCAATAAAAAATCATGCTCGATTAATGCTTTGTTTGTTTTGAATGCCATTCACCACCACGCCCCTCAAATGCAATTCACCAATCCAATACAAACATCAATCATGTGGCTTGACCGTGGATATGGGCATCATTGACGCTTAAGTCAATATAGCAAGAACAATATCTATGTATTCATTTTCTAATATTTCCCTGTGAAAAGTCCTGAGAATTTCATGCTGCAATTTTTATTTTTGCAACAAGTATATGCAGTAAAAGGCAGAACAGTAACAGTTAAGAATAGAAAATTAGTCCTCTCATTAGAGAAGCCAAAAAAAAAAAAGAAAGAAATCAATAACAAATAAGGGGAAAGTGAGAATGTTAGAAATTAAATGAAAAGGATGTTAGATGAAAGGAATAACAAAAAACATGAAGAAACCATGAAAAAATGCATATACAAAAATTGGAAGAACCAGATATAGAAACGAGAAAATAATATCAAGAAGAAAGGAAAAGAATAAAGAAAAAGTGATGGGAATCAGAGATATATGAAGCAAGAAAAGATAAAATGTGAGATCAACTATAGATAAAATACGTGAAATATATATGACCCCCAAAACATTAAAAGGATAAAGAAGAAAATTTGAATGTTGACAATAGTTCCACAGCCAGCAAATGCTGAAACATTTCTAATCAAATCAGTTTTAATTCCAATGGCAAATACAATTACTCATTGTATTCCAGTACACATTCCATGTGGAAAGGATTAAAAACACTGAATCAATTCATATCTGAAGATATTTTAACTTAATCATGGGATATCAACATGGGGCAAAA
Source organism: Thysanoteuthis rhombus (assembly GCA_963457665.1). NCBI lineage: Eukaryota > Metazoa > Mollusca > Cephalopoda > Oegopsida > Thysanoteuthidae > Thysanoteuthis > Thysanoteuthis major. Next base: position 7,308,886 of record OY735202.1, on the reverse strand, counting down.
GAAATTGTCATTTTTCCGACGTCCTTTGGTGACAACTGAGGCAAGAGAAAAAGTTTTAAAAAAAGTTAAGGAGGGGAATGGATGAATGGAGGGATATAGATGATAATGAAAAAAAAGGAATGAGAGAAAAGAAAAAGCGAAAGAAAGAAGACAGAGAGAAAGATGACGTGTAGAAGATGAAAAGAATAAAACAGAAAAAGTCGAGAGAGGAGGGACATTAACTCAGGGAATGAGTGATAGATTGTCTTAAAAAGGACGGGTCATATTTCTCACAACACTAGTATTGGTGAATTACATTAGTATTTATTCTGCAGTGAGTTTAGTTATCAACCATCCCCAGAAATTGAATTCTGTACCCAATTCCAATCTGATTACATATTACAATCATTGCACTACCTCAAAATCAATTACTATTTTGTATTTTGGAAGGTCTGGATCAAAAAGGTATTTTCCCTCTCTTTTGAGTATCAAGGTCAAAATGGAAGGGGCGAGTCTCTTCCCACCTTTTGGATCAATATTGAGCAAGAGGTTTCCTCAACTCCTGGGGTCAAGACAGAGCAGCAATTTTTATTTTGTTCAAGGGCAAATGTTGCCAAGTTTTGTTCATGTTTGACGTTCAATGTAGAGATGGATTTTTCTCAATTTTTAGGATGAAAATGGAAGGGGGAACTTTATCATTAGAGGTCAGGAGCTGAACTTCCATTGGTCAAAATGAAGGGATATTTGTTTTTCACTTTTCAAGATGGAAATGGAGAGGGATCCTTCATTTTCCACTTTGAGGGAACAGAAAGAGGTGTGGTTCTTTCCACATTTCTTTGGGGTTGACGATGAAATGGAAGTGGAACATTTCTTTCCATGATAATGGGCCAATATTGCACAGAATTTTTTCTACTTGTAAGAGTCACTATAGATCGATAAAACTTCATGGCATTTTTTATGATCAAGATGGAACTGGGTTTTTTTCAAATTTCAGGGTCAAAATAGCGATTGAATTGTTTTATTTTGAATGTCAAAATAAAAGGGATTTTTTGTTTAATTGGGAGTCAGAGACTAAAAGTCCCTCGGTCAAAATAAGATGAATATTTTTCTTTTTTCTGAGATGAATGTCCTATTTCCGTATTTCTCTTTGCAACAAAATAGCGATTAAATCGTTTGTTCACTCCCGAAGGTCAAAATGAAAAGAGAATTTTCCACTTCGTCGGTTAATATCGGGATTGAAATATTTTCCCTCTTTTATGGGTCAAAAGTCGAAAGGGAGTTTTCTTTTTTGAGGGCCAATGGAAAAAACGGAATTTGCCGGGTGTCAAGATATGTTTTAGAGGAATCTCATGAAAGTTTGGGTAATAAAGAAGGGAAAAAAGTGTTCACGTTTTTGGGAAAATCATTTACCTTTCAACGGTCATTACTGTTGCATTACAATAATATACTGACAGCACAATGCCTAGTTTTGTATGAATTTCAATGAATATTTTTGGGAATATGATGAATGGTCTAAAAGGTAAGTGTTCATAAGTCAGCGCAGATCAAGGGATTTTTCCTCGAATGAATTCTGTACGCTGAAGCCATTTTGCTAGGAAAACATCAGTATAGTAGTGTGATGAATTTGATAATAAAGCCAAAGTTTGCCAAGATCTGAAGTTGCTACTGGGTCAGCAGCTATTGAGCGTATCTTAACGATCGGTCTCATTATATATATATATATATATATATATATATATATATATATATATATATATATATATATATATGTGTGTGTGTGTGTGTGTGTGTGTGTGCGTGTATATATATAGATATATTTATATATATATATATATATATATATATATATATATATTTATATATATATATATATATATATATTTATATATATATATATATATATATATATACATATACATTTCATTGTAAACCTCTTTTTCTGATCCAGAAAACCTGGCACAGGGGTTTAATTCAGAGTCAATCCATGTCTGTTAATATTTGAAGACGACCCTAACGAATGACACTATCTGTCTTTCTCAAATCAACAAAAATTGAATTTAGATCACAAAAATGTGTGTTTTTCTTGAATCCTAAAGTTTTCATAGACTTTGCACCGTTACCTTTTTTCTATTAGTTCGGTGGTAATCGAAATTTCAGCGACCATGAGACAAAATTTACTTGAAATCTCTCCAGAAAGGAGTGAGAGCTTGCATCAAGTTCTATTGTGGGATACACTCACACAAAAGCACAAGAATGCAATGGAAAAAACACACACATTCACACTTATATATATATATATATATATATATATATATATATATATATATATATATATATATATATATATATATATATACACACACATATATATATTTATATATACGTGTGTTTGTGTGTGTGTGTATATGTGTGTGTGTGTGTGTTATTCCCTTTGTTTTTAGGTTATATCTTTACGTCTTACTTCTACTTACATTTGTGCTTGTCTGTCCACACAACATATGTGAAATTAAAGCAAAGAAAGAGAACAACAAGAGAGCTATAATGACATGGTACCTCAGAATGTTTGTAAATAGTCAAGTCAGATTGTCAGAACGAGAATTTACCTAGAAAATCAATTAATTTTTGATTAGATAGGATACTGATATATTAGCTTAAAAGTTTGTGTACGTTTAACCAATGCACTAAATAGATGAAGAAAAGAACGATTCTGTCGGTGTTAAATTTGTTTATTGTTGATCAGCTGGATCAGGATGAAATCTGTTTAGGCTATGTTTGATAACCAGCCCGATTATTTGTGTTTCGAATTACACATGAAATGATTCTAGAAATATCTCAAACAGAAAGAAGCAATCAACTTAAAAAATCTTGAGAACTAGATGCAAGGACATGATGCATCTATTCAAGGGAAACCTGATTTCGCAAGCGGGACCGAACGATCTTCTGTGGAGTTGTCTAATCGGTTAGGAGACACCATTGGGTAATCGTGTGTACTGTTTGACCACTGATTTCACAATGAACGACCACTGGGTGTTGGCTAAGCATTGATTAACACAGGCATCTTGATTTCTCCGTCTTCAGTTCAGTTCTGGCGTTCGACTCATCGCTGGAATGCAGGAGATTTCAGATTCTAAACAAGATTAGGAAGAATGTCACTATGTATTTGGTTACCATCTTCAAAGAAAACGGTTTTGAAATGCTGATGAGGTTTTGAGATATGTGTTTGTGTGTTCCCAATGGGAGAACTTGATGAGACGGTTGGTGACAATCTTCAAAGAAGACGCTTTTGAAATATTGGTTGCTTTCTGAGTTATGTGTGTGCGTGTGAGTTCCCAAGGTGTATACTGGATGAGGCAAGCCGTACATTGTCTACACTAACAATCATTAATGTTATGCACCTGAAATGGATAATTCTGACTTTCAGGTCTGACTTTTTTGCATATCAATTTTTCATCAACAGTAGATTTGACGATTTATAGCACGGACAATATGTTAGGCAATATTGCTTAGGGCCATAAAGTTAAAGCTAGAATGTTTTTCTCTCAAAAATCTGATCATATTATTAAAAACAATCGAACAAAAACTTACGAATGCATCTTACAGTAAAAAAAAATATGAATAAACATATTATTTTCCGTGAAATACGTTTCAATGACAATCAGCTAGAGTATGCTGGTTTCACGATTCTTTTTTTTTTTTTTTTCTTATTTGCTGCTGCATGATTAAGATTCAAAGTCGGCTCCAGACTCTATACTGGGTTCGTGGATCGTGGATTATAAATATGAGTCAAAGTTCAGTGTGAATTGTCTGATGCACGATCATTACATGCTTAAGTCACAGCATAGAGTTGGACCTGTGACCCGATCGTTCGGTTCGTTCAGTCGTCATAGAGTTCTGCTAGTTCAAATTGCTTTCTAGTTGAAATTGTAAATAGGAAATATATTGTACATTTCGTTTTCTTCAGAATCAATGTGACCAGAAGTTTGGGATTCCTCCATTTTTTAACGGATATTCAAACTAAATACGCCTCTTCATCAGTCTTTCCCCCAGTTAGTTTGACTATTGCTATATGATAATTCAGAATACGTCAATTATTATACGAGTTTCATATTAATCGATTTCAGGTCAGAGGTGGACACTTGGAATTTGTATGATTGAAGGACTGTGTCACTTGATAAATGCTTCCAATTAATATCAGTCGCTACGTGCGATGACCAGTTCAATGTGTACATCTAATTCCGTGTATTGAAGCAACTGTAAATCGATAACAGCTAATTGCTTCTCATTCATACCTGCATGTGCTAATGGCATATGGGACTAATGCTTATAATTACATAAACGTCTTAAAAATGTATTACATTTCAGAACTATATCGAAATGACATGTAATGTCTAAACGACGGTTGTATGAGCTTCATTGAAAAAATGCCATCTTTTCTCTTTTCCTCTCTTCATGGCATCAGTTCTGAGAGCATAGATCTGAGTATGTATTTGATATGAGTCTATCGGGACTAACTTCATCACTTTGGGCGATCACTTTATGACAAATAACTAGATTTTCATTTGTAATGATTGGAATAAATCTAGTCTTCAACTCAACAAGTGGAATCTAATTTGAGCTTTCTCTCCGGCTTTCTGTGTAACATAGTTTTGTTAACTGATCGTATAGTGTGTGTTCGTTATGTGTGTATAGTGTGCATAGTTTGTATTTGTTATCTGTCAATTTAGACTATATACATCTCTCATGAGGGATACATCGGTACTCAAATGACCAAGAAACAAAACAATTAAAATAATTACTGGTTTTCAATGTAAAGTCACGTTCCCATACAACATCTACGTTCCCATCTGTTCTTTAATCCAGACCGGAAAATCCATCGTTCTGGATCCAGATTGCTTTTAATATATGTTTCACTCGTAGACCTTGTTGGATGTTGGAGGAACGTCACGTCTATCTTTTTTCCTGTTCTTTCATTTAAGCAATTGATCATTATCAACTTCCAGTTTACTCGATCCGTTAAAGCTTCAACAAACCACCGTTACCTGTTTATTTTGGGTATACATTCCCTTCCGTGTCTATTTGCTTTCCTTCAGATCGTTGGAGAAGACCTTCCATAAGGAACACTGATATTGATGCCTGAGATGGATGTGTGTTCCAATGCATATATCTGCAGATTACTGACAATATAGCAACGGATCTATAACGGCCACTTTTAGGGGTGATACAGTTACGAGGGGTTGCTTCTTAGTTGCTTTGACGGATGTTTTTTGGAGGGATTTTCTATAAAATATCCTCCCAACTTTCAGGGGGAAAAATTAAAATTAAGTCGTTAGAACGATCACACAGGAATATTGATTTTCTATTCCATTTAAATTCTTGGTCATGTACACAAATGAAGCTATGGATATAATTCATTTTTATAGGTGTTTGAACAAACAGATATTTAGTTGTTATGGATTTAGCGTTAAGACACCTTACACAAGAATAATTCTACTTCACTGTAATCAGCATAACAAGGAATTGCATCTAGAATTGTTTCTGGTTCTGAATGTCTAATCTAAGAAAAGGATGTAAATCCTGAATTAAACTGGTAACTGAATTAAACAAAATATTGATTTCTACCCTGGACTCTGTTTAAAATACACAAGAAAATCTTTGAAAGGCTAACTATCATTGGTATTTAAAAGGGTTAGCAGTGTTTTGGGACACATGAATGAACATTATTTTGTGTCATAATGTTTTAATTAATTGGTTTAGCATTTATAATCAGTTAAACTTTTAGGAAAGCAATTTCCATTTCTAATATTGGGAAGTAAACATTTCATCAAATACTTAGTGAAATACATAATTAAATGAAAAAGGAAGCAAACAAACTGTTTTTATTATTAACACTGATTGCATAATTGGGCATTTAAATCTAAAAAAAAAACCGGAAAAACAATTGAAATAAAGCATGAAAATCAATTTTTTTTTCTTTTACAAATTCAATATAATTATTATGATATGCTGTTGAGGTCTCACTGTCGGTGAAATTAAATATCCATTATATAAATAATTATTAGATGTCTTCTCAGGATGATGCATAATGTATTTCAACAATTCCGTTAAAATATCTTGTAGAATTGATTGAATTGTTAAGTTGTTTACTTGTAATCTCCATTTACATATCCCCGCGGCAGTCACTGGAAAAAAATAAATGATTATGCAAATAAAGGATGCCTATCAATAATATTTTGTGAAAATAATGGAAAAAAAGTAGAAATGGACAGGCTGTTAATATCATCTTGTCAAAACATGTTGAATAACGGTTATTTTGGTTCAGTAATAATTCAGTTGAATGGTTGCATGACTCTCTGCACACTGGAAGTCGGAATTCAGTATCCCATACATTTTCTGACTATGAGAGCTGGTTGGTTACAAACACACACACACACACACATACACACACGCACACACACACACACACACGCACACACACACACACACGCACACACACTGCAAGCAGAGCCAACACATATAAACTATCATGCACACATAGTAAGCAGTTACAAAACACACCCAAACTCAGAAACATTCACACATACACATAAGGATAATCCAAACTTGCCCAGTGTTACCTCCAAGAAACATAAGTTGTTGACCAGTACACATTTCAATATTCTTTGGACCTAGTATTTCAACCCCATTCCCTAAACAAGCGTAATTAGACCGTCTAATGGATTGTAAATGGCAGTATTGCTAAAAGATGATTATTATTGTCTTGATTCATTAAATCATTTCAAATATGTATGAATATAGGAATGCTTTTTAGAGTAATACATAAAGTAGGATGATTTAAATAAAGTCACCCTGATTTTTTTCTTTTTTACATATTGATTCGTTGTTTTAAGTCTCCATGGTATATATGACGCTTTTTAGGGTGTGAATCACACTGCACTATATTTGCATGTTCGGGAATCCAAGCTCTTCGATATTTACCTCAAATTTCCTAAAAATTCCCATATTTGACAGCATCCCCTTTCATATTTTATAACAAGTATGTAATTAACAAAATAGTCATAAAAACAAAAGTAATGTGTGAAGGATCAAATACGGATATCCCCAATGAAGGGACTAAAGTCATGGCTTCTGGATGTACGTTTTTTTTTTATTAAGTTATTTTTGTTTAGAATTCCTGTGATTTATTCATAACATCATCACGGTTAACAAGATGATGATCCTTCCAAAATTATATTTTTGATAGTTGTATTTTTTAGTATGGCTCGCCATGAGAAACAATAATGGCACAGCAAATACCAAATATTTTCAAAAGGAAACCAGATGAATTAATATCAGAAATGTTATTCATATATTACTTATAAGCTTATGCATTTATAGAGGGAATTGATTTAGAGGGTTGATATCACAAACGAAACATATACCACAAACTGCTTTCATTTTCAAGTTGACCATCCAAGTTCCATGGTTTGAATTTGGCGAAGTGTATTTCACCCATGGATCATTTTATTTGTGCGTATGTGAGTTCAGATGAAGAGTTTTATAAGAAGAATGAGAAAATATCTTCAATGGTTGATGCACTTGTTTTACATAAGGAGATTTACAAGTCTTTTGGTAACTCTTATTCAATTTAGTTTAATTTGTTGTTACGTCTCTCAGCAAATCAACAGTCCATGTATAGCGTGAAGTGCATTGAGAATTAAGAATCAGGCAATCTTTGTATGCATTGTCACATTTGTATTTGATTCTGTTCATCTCCCCAGACTGTTTTTGGATCACAAGTGATAAGTAATGCTGTTTCTTTTTTCCAGTAGTTCTTAATTATTTTCTGTGGGATCAACTTCCCTCAAGATGGACTGCTTTACAGGTGACATATGATTATATATCTCCCCAAATTCATTAGTGCAATTAAACAGGCTCAATTGAAACTCTCAATCAGTTCACAAATTTCATTTTCTATACCACTCCGAATCCATCATGTAACGTTGGTCAGCGTTTTGGTGGGAGATCATCACTCCTCGTGTGTTACACGCTGATTTTAGTTACAACTAACGTTCCCTGAAACTTATTCTTGGCCTGTGCCCAAGTATGGAATGAGAAGAATATATTTCCACTGTTGATACGATCACTAACAAAAAAATAAAAACAGGTTTGATAATTGGGACGATTTATTTGGTAATTTTTTAGTATAATTTAATCTCCTGAAGTTATTTTGAACTATCAAAATGTATATGCGAGGGTGAAACTTTATTTTGCAACGTACAACCTCTTGTGCTTCATGGGAGAGCTCAGACGACACACAATCATAATGTATGGTGGAAATTGAACTCATGAGGAAATTATTTATGAAATAATGAATTGAATGAGTCGTGAGATGAACAGATACTTTTGCAAGATAATTCCATCAACAAATAATAAGAACGAGCGAGATATACCTGCCAGGTTATCTCCTAATCTGATTAGTTAATGCAAACAACGGACAAAAGGCTGCAGGCAATGACGCAAGATGCACTTAAGTTCTTTCATCCAATGATCAAGTATGTCAAAGAGAGAACAAATGTTTTCATAAACACAAATAAAAATCTAAAATATAAAACAGAGTTGGAATTTACGATCAGAAAACTTGAAATACTTTGACATAAATAATATTTATTCAATACAACACCGAAATTGATGTGTTTAGAAATATATATTTATTGTCACTTTCCTTAAGTATAGTGGTATGCCCATTTAGTACATAGTTGTATAGATAGATAGAAATAAATAAACACACACACTCATGCACACACACATGCATGCACTTACACACCTACACACACACATGCATGTACTTACACACCTACACACACACACACACACACACACATATATATATATATATATATACACACACACACACACTACTGGTTTATAGATGTGAATCGTCTAATATTTTTCATCAATGGCTTCCCTTACACAATTGAGTGGAAATAATTACATCTTAGAAAATGAAACGTACTAACCAGGAAAATGATTTATCAAGCGGTCCACCAACTGAGAGTAATCACTCAGCCATTAAGGCTTTTTTTTTCTGTATTTCATGCAATTTTTTAAAAATTTAGAATAATCACCATATCCAGGATATTTGCGTAGAAACATGAAGATTTTTGAATGTTGGTAATGAGAGCCACAGAAGTTGGAGGGAATGCGCATGTTTTACATTCTTTCCTTGTCAGGGGGCTGGTTGAATTGGTGCATTTCCCAAGTTATCCAATGTGCAGGTTGGGAGCTGAGAATTTGTATATTTTTTTTGTTCGTTTGTTTGTTTTTTAACTTCAAAGGCATTATTGTGTCACTTTAGAGGAAATTTTATTTCATTGAAATTTTGGTACGATTTGAGATTAAACTTTATGAACACTGATATGATTTGTAAATTCCTGATATTTTTCAAGGCACCCACTAAATATTTGATTCAGTGTAGAGAATAAAATTTTTGTGGGGAAAATTATTGTTATGTTTAATCCATAGATGCAAGCACAAGTAGCAGCAATAAAATATATCAAAATGGGGCGATTAACGCACTATACTTTTATAAAAGTTCTGTGACTGACAATTTGTTCTGGTAAGCAATCTTGGCAACCTCTGCATACAATATTTTTTTCTTTTCACAGAATCAAAACTTCCAACTGTTAACTTGAGAAAACCACATTAGGGTGTTTTTTTTTGCACATCCGAATAGCCAGCATCACCATACTTGCAACATGAGATCATTACTATGCAAAACTTATACGAAATTAATTTCTTGGATTGGCAGTGGGGAACTATAACAACTGAAAGCATAACCACAGCTCAATGGGGTCTGCTGTGAAGACAAGTTACGTATACATCTGGTGTATAGATAAGCTGATCAAGTTGACCTTTCAGTTCTACTTCGATATTCAACTCAATTATTATGGTAGCTTTTCCTTTTATTCTTTGACATCGAGCACCCTTGAAGACCCCATAATTCACCTCTAACAAGAGCTTTCCATCAATACAACACTGACAAGTTCTCGCAAGAGATAAACCATACCTTCAGTTGAGGATGTTTGGAGTTCTTAAAGGAACTGGATGCGTTTCCCTTTATTCCCAGGACGCATAAGTGGAGAAAAATGAAACCGCATGATATTGCCAAATATAAGATAACTAAAAACAAAGGTTTGGAAATGTTTAAAAGAGGTTGTAAACAGATGAGGAGATACAGTGCAAACAAAACATTGTGCTATATGATATTTGGACACTTCAGGGGAATTTGACATTGTATTGGATCAGGAAATTTATAATTTTTGCCAAATTTTTGAGAAAACTAGATTCCTAGGTGCTCAGTAAGTGAAAGTGTAGTTAGTGGGTTTGTGTTTCGAAAAGAATCAATCATTAGATGCTCTATCCACTAATTACCAAAGATAGCGTAAAATGAGCTGATGGATCTATTTTTCTCTGTATCCATCTTTCAAAGCTTTTCTATTCTATATTGGAGCACTACCATCGAAAGGAGCCCATACTAACAACTGAGATAGTTTCCCTTATCCTCTCATCTGTTGCATTCAAAATCCTGGCGTCTAAGTATGCTCGAAGACAGAACCACCCGTTTCGTTGAGAAAAGCCCAGTCATCTTTTTACCAAATCAAATTATATATTCGTGTACTCATATGATCATATCATATATTTCTGTTTTCGTGTGATCAAAGGATTAGAAAAATAATCATTTTCTTTCTCCATCAATCATTCAGAGTTGGATTGAATTTTGTTTTTTTGATTTTTGCTGAGTATGTTGGAAGTGGCTAAACAGATAATTGTACAGAGAATGGGATCAGTGAGCTGAATTTAGATACATCATGTTTTGCATATCTTCCCATGGATATGCATGGAATTTAACAAAGATTTTTGACGTCCAATGCCAACAAATCAGTCACCTCGTTGATTCACCGATTGTATGTTTAGGGAAGGATGTTTATCCGTTGCCCAGTGTAAATCATTCTGCATGTGACACGAAAAAACATTTTCAGTAGATATTCAGACTTCTGTATATACATAGAGCGATCTCAATCATATCTTAAAACGAAAATTAAACAATCAAGATTCAGTTTGGAAGGGAAAGCTCAACTTTGAAGAACTAGGAAATCCCATTAGTCCTAAAACAGAGGGTGTACAACCAATGCATTCTCATGAAATTCATTTACTGGGCTAAAACATGGAATTCAACCACGAGACTAAGTTTCAAACTTAGAACCATGCAACGTGCACATGATCAAACCATGAATAACCTCTGCAATGGGATGGTCATGTTGCAAGAATGGCACACATCCTATGAGCATCACGACTCATATCATTACCACTCATAACATAGATCCCAATGATAGCATGTAAAACTGATGCTGCCAGGATATAAGATTGCAAGACAAACCAAACATGTTCAGAAATTTTTTTCTTCCGCAGCGCGTATGATAGAGAGGTGTAGCGATTTCTTTAGGAAAGTCTATCTCCAACAATGGACAATAAAAAGTTGAGAATGATAGTGATGATGAAAACGAGGATGAATAACTGAACTCACTTAACTAAATGATAAGTTTGTAAGAAGAACTTGCAAACCATAGAATTATTGCAGATACTAATATGCAGTGAACTTAATCATGCATGAATTCACTTTTGTGGACTACGTACTGTCGATCATATATATTACTAGCGAATGTATTGACAGATAACCTTGTTAAACCTTAAAGTACGAAAGCGAATATGAAAAGGAAGAGAAAATGTAGAAAAAATTATGGAATAAAGAAGTTTAAAAAATATGGAATAAATGTAAAATGAATGCAAAGCTTAAAATAAGAGACCCAAGATTAAAGATGCCCTCCTTGATGGGGAATTTGTACTGTGCTGAGCTCCTCACATAATCGCCGTCTATTGTGACTTACGAAAGCGAACTTGGTAAAAAAAGAAAGGAAACGAAGAACGTGAAAAGTGTCACACTAAACTTCCAAGTTTTTGTTAAGAGGTAACTGGCTTAGAGTTTGACTCTAGTATAATGATAAAAATAAATTATCACACCCAGAATTTCCCCTGAGATGATAAGGAATTTTCACGATCCCATTACTTTGTTGAACAATGATATATTTGTTGAGGAGATAAGAAAAGCTAGAAACATGTACTAATCTCATTTCAGCTGCACCCTAGTTAGCCGTTGGAAATGTCGACAAAAACGTGTCAAAAATGACAGGAAAGTAGACACTACTTCGAAAAGAAGAAAAAATAGATAAATATAACACAAACTGAAAGTAAAAATGTTCATTGAATTTATACTGAAGGTTTCCTTTTTCTAGTTATATATCTATGAATAGTACGCTGAGCTTGGATAGCTATCTTTTTTCAGTGTGGGAGAATTACACGAAAAAGACAATTAATCATCTTTTATTCTAACTGATGATTATCTTTTTTTTTTGTTTGCATCGATAAACAAAATGAATGCATTTAAATGTCCGCTTCATTAGTTTATTTTCTATTACAGATTTTGATTTAAGATTTGAATGAACAGTTATGAGAGCCGAGAAACGCACTCGTTCATAAAAGCCCCCAAAACATCTGAATTTCCCTGTTGATTCCCTTATCCTGACTTCGAACATCTGGACATTGATAACTGTCAATATAGATGCTCAGGCTGACAAAAAATGTTCACTCTCTCCCACACTTTATTTGCATTAATTCTAAGTAAACTTGTCAAAGTCCCAACAAAGATACTCAATGACGACGGATGACAACTCAGCTGGGAGAATTGTTGCAGTAAGTATGAAAGAATAGTACTATGAGAATAATTTATCTTTGTCAGTCAGATATTGAGACCCCAGTTTCCTTGGTGGCCAATTCTATTAGATCAATGATTTCAATACAATAATAAGCTCAATGAGGGATCAGAATAATACTACATATTCATACGCAAATAACAAAATTAACTTTGAAAATAAAGGAAGCACTCATAGCACGTAGACTACTTCAAACACTGAAGATTGAACGAAAATTCCTTATCCATCTACCGTAGGGGGAATCGCTGTAAAACTCATCCAGGTTACAGACAACGATCTTAATATAATAAAAAATGTTACAGTCGAATGGGAATCCCTCTATTCAACTTTAGTCCTAATCACTGCCAAATTTTCCAGAAAAATTCATCAAAATCAATTGAGAATTGTAGGGAATAATTAAAAGAATGGACGATAAAACAAATATATTTGATATTATATATATATATATATATATATATATATATATATATATATATATATATATATATATATATATATATATATATATGGGAAGAATCCCGAAACATGTATGGACTATTGACGTATAAGGATCAATAAACCTTACCACCAAACACTTCACTCCCGTCTCACTCTCTAAAGTACACTATATATATATATATATATATATATATATATATATATATATATATATATATATATATATATATATATATATATATATACATATATATAGATATATAGATATATAGATATAGATATATAGAGAGATATATGGAAAAAGAGTGAAAAAGTCACCGTTGGCTTTAATTAGAGCTAAAGTGGTTACAGATTGAAATAATATCATCATCATCCGTCTTCTAACATCTGTCGTTGGACATAGACCTTCTCCGGGATTTGCCACACTTCTCTATCATGGGTGTTGCGGAGCCAGTACTTTCTGAAATTGTCTAGCTCGTCTCTCCATCTAGTATTTTGCCGGCCTCGGATGTGCATGTGATCTCGGGGGATTCATGTCATGAGTTGTGATGTCCATCGGCTGTTGGCCATTTTGCAACATGGCTAGCCATTTCAGATTTTGGATAGATTCTATGATGTCCCTAACTCTTGTCTTTTCTTGGATGTACTTTGCTGTCTTGTGGTCTCTCCATGTGAGGTCTAGCATTATTCTCTCATGTGCACGTTGCATGGTTCTCAGTTTGCAGATCTGTCTGTTGGTTGGGTTCCATGTTTTACCTCCATAAGTGACTACTGGGTGGATGCATTCGATATACACCCTTCTTCTTAGGATTAATGGGATCTTCATATTTTTTCTAGGTTGAGTTTGCTCTGCCAGATGCTTACCATCCTAGTTTCATTCTTTGCTCGATGTTTTCGTCTTTTGAGGGTCCCATTGAGATTCGTAGGTAGATGCAGTGATGTACTTCTTCCTGTTCTGTGTTCCTGATTTTAGTACATGATCTTCTTCTTGATGAAGTTCATGTGTAGGCCGACTTTCTTCTTTTTTTTTCATTTATTCAATCGATCATTAGTTGGCGGTCGTGTAGGTTCTCTGCGAAAACGGCAGTGGTCGTCTGCAAAACTGAGGTTGTTCAGATACTCGCCGTCTATTTTAATTCCTTTACTCTCCTAGACTAGTCTTCTGAAGATCATCTCAAAGCAGGCTGTGAAAGTTTAGGTGAGCTGGTATCACCTTGTCTTACTCCTTACTGGAGCTGAAAGGGGTCCAAGTCTTTAGATAACCTTAAGGAGCTGCTATGATTGTATATATGTTTCAGTACTCCTACATATACTGGATCTACACCTTGTTGAGTGATGGCCTCCATGAACATGGGGATTTTTACGGAGTCGAACGCCTTTTTGAACTTGATAAATGCTACGGCGAGTAGTAGTTTATATTCTGCTGGTTTTTCTTTCAGTTGATTTATCGAATGCTGGTGGTCCATGGTCGAGTAGCTCCTAAAGCCTGCTTGTTCACGTGGCTGGTTTTCATCGAGTGTTTTTGTGATTCAGTTGGTGATGTTGTTTGTGAAAATTTTGTATACACAGTTGAGTAGGCTTATAGGCCTGTGAATATCTAGGTCTTTTGGGTTTCCTTTTTTATATAAGAGCTTTTGATAGCAGTGTTCCAATCGTCTGGGACTTTACTGTGTTTTAGACAGAAGTTGAAAGGACAGCCAGTTTCCTAGTGATGACTTTACCTGCATTTCGGAGTTGGTCGAGGGTGATTTTGTCTGGTCTAAAGGCCTTCCTTTCATCGTCTGTTTAATGGCTTCTTTCACCTCCAATTGGGTTACTTTTGGGAAGTCCTTGAGTTGATTACTCACGTCTTGTGTATCCTGCTCATTGTTTTGTAGTCTTTGTTTGGACGCATGAGGTTTTTGGTAGGATTTTTGGCACATTCGACAATCCTGTCTCTGTCCGTTGTTAGGTTTCCATTTTTCCTCGAGTATGCTAGTTATTTGCTTTCGTCCCGAGTTGAGGAGTTTGTTTATAGCCCTGAAGCCCGACCTTTTTCAAGAGTTGATTCAATGACTGCCGTCGTGTATCTCCTTCCGTCTTCCCTTTATTTTTTCTTGATCAATTCATTTTGTACAGCCTCATCAATTTTCTCTTTTGTTGTCGGTTGGTTTGAGGTTTCTTCGTTTTTCCAGGAGATTTCTTAGTGGGAACAGGTGTTTTCTTGGTGAAGGATTTGGAAAGTCGCTTTCAGAGCACATCCCCCCGACCCAAAGTAAGCTGAGTCTTTTGGGGCCGATGACCCAGCAGGAACAGACGCTTTCTTGGCGTAGTGTTTGGGTAGTTAGCCTTGGAGCATATCAACCCCAACCAAAGCAAGTGATGTGGCTGGGCCTTTCGGTACCGAGGTTCAAGCAAGAACCACTGATATAGTTCTTGGTGTACAAACTATGGGGAGTGATAGGCCATGCCCTACCATGCTGGCCCATTACCTGCAACGCTGGCCCATGATGTGTTGGGGGGTGGTCTGGTGGATTGTCCACTGCTGATGTGGGTCAATGGTATAAGAGCTCCATCGGCTCTTGATACACATCCAATCTGGTCCTGAAAGGTAGCAATGGATGTTCACAGCATTGAAAAAAACATTTCCCATCATAATTCTCCTTTCTTTTTCGAAAAAATCGGATTCAGATTCCATGGGTAAGGATCTCATTCTCTCTCTCTCTCTCTCTCTCTCTCTCTCTCTCTCTCTCTCTCTCCCCCCTACCTGGTGAGGTTATATATAATGTTTTTAACCTAGTAAAAGTCCCCATACTTTAGAATTTAAAAACAGAATCGCACTCAACCAAATTGGCAGCAGCATAGCCGTCCTAGAGACTTCATTTTAGCAGTTGAAAACGTTTGAATTTTTTCACTTTTCTTTGCTAAATATTTCATGTCCATCTCCCAGCTAGAATTTATTACTTTGATGTGTCGCTCATTCATCAAAGTTGATATAGTATCCTCTTTTTTTTTTCTTTTTTAATGGTATACTCTTTTTTTTTCCTTTCTTTTTTCATCCCCAGGGTTACTGAATCTGATTCGCTAGTCTTTATTAGGCGATCCGTTCGAATGTAAGACTTCAAACAGAATTCATTTCCCAGTCAATCAAAAAGATTCAAGTCAATGCATGAACCATTTGTCTGCTTGATCAGCATACAATCGCTGCTTAGTCCAAGTAGATCCTTTTATCATCTTGTCAGCCCTGTCCGTCTGCCTTTTTTTTATTCGCAAAAAGAAAAATCAAATTAATCCATCAAATCATCCGTAAGTACGAATTAGATGCAAAAAATATTTTATCAAGTTACTTTTTTGAAAACCATATGCTTTTTGCGGTGTTCCATATCAGGGCAACGGGTCTATTTACATGATAAATTCATCATGGTGAAATTAATTCTTCGTGGCATAATAATACTATTTTCTCTTCCCCAATTAAATAAAATGTGACTCATGTTGATTTTTTATTCAGAAAGGAGCAGAGGTATTTTATAAACGTACTTCATAGCGTAATGTTCATTGGTTGAACATAGATGGATTCAATATTGGTGATTTGATAGATGTACATTTTGATGGTCAGTGGATCATTCAAATTGACAGAACTATATATTTGCTTGGAATGTTCTTTTTAAATAATTTCCACTCTCCAAGAGAGAAGTGGGAGAGTGGCAAATTATAAAAATGGATACTCCAAACGATTATGTTCCTTCTATTTCGACGTATTTATTGTATCATAGTAATTTCACTCGATCCTCCCCATTCAGGAACTGGTTATAATTATCGAACAATCGTCTTGGTTTATGAATACAGATTTTTTTTTAAAATTATATTGTTATGTGATATGAAGTGAATATTCAAAATATATATATAAAAATACTGCCTTACCAATCTGACTATAGGAGGTAATGTATGTTTTCTTGAATTGTTGCTTTGAGAGTTCAGAAAACCAGCTTAAACACGTAATTCGTCAATTCCTCAATCATCTCACTAGTATGTGGCGCCACAATATAGATCAAAGCCTTCTCTGTCTCTTTTCACCTTTGTCCTTCTGTTTCATTCTATATAAATAGATACATCAAGATAGATAGATAGATAGATAGATAGATAGATAGATAGATAGATAATAAACAATCTGAGGTATATAAATGGCTTAGATTGTAATCTTAAGTCAATTCAGGAAGTTCATGACAGGATCAGTTAGATTAGAATAGCGGTAGGATACCTGCAGATACACAATTCCCATTTCAATTCACATCATGTTATTAGACATTTTAGTTCGTTCGTCCCTAAAGAGACTGATTTCATCTCACATTCTTCAGAATGAACTTTTATCTGAACTCAAAAACATAATATACGGCAAAACTATTCGTCTATCTTTAACAAAACAAGAGTTCAATGTGCTGTTCTTCTTTTGAGATTGCTTTCCATTTAATGAAATCAAGCAACTTTGATCATAAGATATAAAGACAAATATAGATTGTTCAATGCAACAATACGAATAGGAAGAAATCGATTGATAGTCTGTAAGTATGATGTATCAGGGATGTATTCAGATGTAATCAAATGGAACATTCTAGAAAATAACTCGACAGCAACTTTATATTTTGCAAAAAAATCCTACCATAAGGAATGTTCATTGAACAAGAGAAACTAATGTTAGTGCAGAACAAATCCAGTACAGTTGATTGTTTTTTTACCTGAATATAAACGGTCGGAAGTGACAGGATTAGTACAAAAAATCTGACTTTTTTTATAGTTTCTTTCAGTTCAATCTCGTTTAAAAATGTTCTCCCAGGCTTTTTATATTTTTCAACCTCACGAGTAAGTTTTGTCACACACACTAATTCTATAAGAGAATTAACCACTAATAATTGCTGGACAAAATATAAATGGTAGATAGAAAAATTCAGATATAATACAAACTTTCCAATACAAAGAAATTACTTGAATACTTTGATAATTTTATCTTTCATTCTGCGTGAGGAATTGCTCGGGAGCGTACATATGGGGAGTGTTGGCCAGGTAGTATCACATTGATTTGAATTATATTCCTCTTGCTCCGTCTTGACAACTTACTTAAAATATAATCTCTACAAAACAAAAAGCATTTAACGTCTTATAAACTATTTATTTTATATCTCTTTCATGCATGGTCATTTCGGAAGACTATTAATACTCACCTACTTATCTATAACATCCACCCTGCTTGAATTTTAATGACTCATCGACATCTTTATAAACCGTTGGAATGTGTATTTCAAATGACTTAAGTGAACTTAACCACCGATATTCTTTGAGAGAAAAATAGTTTCAATGGCTTCATAATGGCAATCTTTATTCCATTAATAAGTGCATTTAATAAATGGTTCATAAGTGCATTGAATCTATTTTCTATTTTAAAGAAAAAAAACTACTGTTTTGAAAAATCTTCTTCACCCTGGAAAGTTATGGAACTTTCTTCCATATCAAAAAATAAAAAAATTGCCATTACTCAACTTAATTTACCGTATCAGTTTCTAGATGGATATGTTTATCTGTGAATCTTCTTTGCCCCTCTTCACCTAAATTTAACGTCTAAAACTCGGCGGAAGTATATATAGAGCTCATGTCCACATTAACTGGTAAATATTACCATCTCATTTACTCTTTAGGTGTAGGATCGATCCAGGGTCATTTTACGTAGTTATATCGTTACAGTATAATTGATATCTCCTGTTTGAAGTCTCTCCATGATTTGACAACCCTTTTGTTATGACAATATTCGTTATGAACCAAGTCGGTCATTGACTTCTAAGATAGTCAGTATCGATGTATAAAAACGTAGGCATAAATATATCAATGGATTGAAGAAAAAGTAAATTGAAAAGACAAGAACAAGAAAATGTGTACGACGTAGGCAGAGAATTCAAATTAACGTCGCTCAAGAGAGAGGATAATGATCATGATGATTTTAGGCGGGAAATCAGACACTCCAATTGGTACCATCGGCTTTCATCTTTCAACAGACAAAGATAAAGTAATTTCCGATGGATGTGGACATCGAACTTGATTTTCCGTCTAATCTCTCCACCAGCAGACGATTGTTGGATCAAAGATACTGCTGCATTTAAAAGGCAGTAACTGAGATGGTTTCATCGTTGTCAACGGGTTAACTACGGCGCAAGGAGTGGCATGCGAGATCAAACCTATAGAATCACAAACACATTCAGCCACAACCAGGAAAAGAAACACAGACACAATCATATATACTAACACACACACACACACACACACAAACACACACACACACACACACACACACACATATATATATATATATATATATATATATATATATATATATATATATATATATATATATATACATATATATATATATATGATAATAATTGCATTATATTGTACTGGAACTATTACTCAAATAATATCCTGTTATCGTAAGTGCATGCATATTTTGGGATCAATATCATTCGAAACATGGATGATATAGGAATCAAATCCGTAATCAATAGGCCAAGTGCTCCAGAGCAGCGTTGCAATGATATATATCAACAGTCACTGGGGATGCAATAATAAAAGCAACACTACATTGAAGTAGCTACGTTACCCGTCACTGGTTCAATTCCTGTCACAGCCCCGTCGTCTTTCTTTAACTGTTTATTCTATCGACGTTTTGTAAACTAAATGATACATTTAGTCCGTCATAACAGAACCAAGAAAATGAGTTTCAATTTAATGTTTGATATACATAATTCAATCGTTTTTTAATCGTATTTCCAATTCGTTATAACACACGCAGACACACACTCACAGGTACATATATATATATATATATATATATATATATATATATATATATATATATATATATATATATATATATATATATATATATATATATATATATATATAAATGTGTGTGTGTGTGACTGTGTTTGCGTGTGCTATTACGAAATGGATGAAACACACACACAAACACACACACACACACACACACACACACACACACACACACATATATATATATATATGTGTGTCAGTGAGTGTGTGTGAGGGTGTGTACAAACAATTAAGAATGAGATAAACTCAGGAGTAGAAGTATATGGGAACTTTTCTGGTTTAATATCAATCTGACAAAATATTCATTTAATATGCTATACAATATAATGGCATTTGAATACTTTCTCGGTTCAAAAGTAAAGATTCAATCGGAAAGAGATTTAGCCCCAACAAAAAAAAAAACAAATTGGAAAAAGAAAATGATAATTCTTTGCAAGCCATAGTGTTGAGTCTGACTGAGTTTTCTCTATGTGAAGGAATCTATAATGCTTTGAATGGATCTTCCATTGGAAATTGTAGAAGCAGTTATAGGTATTTTGATCGTTGCTTTGGACCAGGGTGACAGCTATTCCTAAGAACTAGTTTTCATTGAAGTTGGGGCTATTGGTCATGGTCCATTGTTTAGTCATTTAGATACATGACGAGCTGATACAGAGTCGTTTCATATTTTTGTTATCATGATGAATATCCCATAGGTGCATGCATTAATACATGGAAGATGAAAAGCAGCGGTTCGGTAAAGCTATAAGTGACTTGATGATATATCTGTGTATACTTACAGTGCCTCATTCTCTTGTAAATGCAACTCTTTATTGAAAGATCTGACATTCCCCTTATGTTCTGCTCGAAAGTGTACCTTGTTACATAGGTGAACAGAAGCAGAAAATATTATGGTAATAATCAAAGTTTCAATGAAGTGCATTAAAATATCCCTGGAAAGGCATTAAAAATCTGATAAGGTCCAACAATATATTTTGTGCTGTTCAAATGTTTTGCTAAATTGGCTGTTTAAACCAAAAATCTCAGCATTGTTATTAGAGAGCCTTTGGCCTTCAGGATGGGATTTTCCATAGTGAACGACCATGAAGACTACTATAATTTACAACGATTATAACAATCCTTTCGTATTTTTGCCTTGAAGCATCAACAAAGTTGTTGCTTGACCTAAGATAAATTTGAAACAACCAAATGAAAAGAAAATTTAAAAAAGAAGAGATAGTAAAATGTATACACGCATCATCTACCATTCATAATTGTTATCAGAACACGCAAGAAGGTTTTCTCATTCTTCTCAGTATGTTAACTGATTTTAGCAATGCCCTCAACATGGAGTCTCTGATCCATTAATGGAATCTTTCGATACACATCCCAAATTTCTTAGGGATTGTTCCGAGTCAACCAATTATGATGGATACAATTGTCACATTTATGTTTAAACGATTGAATTCAATTCTCGCAATACTAATCAAATTCTGTGAAACAACAACAACCACAAACTGACAACTTGTTTTTTGTTGTTTTTGTTTTGTTCACGATTTCTCAGACTTGTGTTCGACGTAGAGTGGGTGATATATTTTCATTTCTAAATACGTGAAATTCACTGCATCATAGTAAATTTTGTGCATATTTTTTTCGTTGACATACACTCGCTATTACGAGTCATTTTATCAACACTGTCTGTTTTTTTTCACACCTATCTTTCTTTCATTTTATTTCCTCGCCTTTGCTTCCCCCAAAATAAAAATTTGCTTGTGCTACCAAACATAGTTTTCAAACCACCATAAATTAATATTTGTAAAGAAAAAAGTTAGAAGACAAAGAGTTGAGTGAAAGGCATATAATTATATACCACGATTATTAGACATTGTCACTTAATTCTAAAGGCAGACAAGGGGAAAGGGAGAGGCAGACACTGAAATTTTGCATCATCCCCTTCCATGCATTCAGTTGGAGCCCAAGCCAAAACCGACATATTGAAATTATTTTTTAAGTCACCCCTAGATAAGGCTCCGTCGACTAGATGTCATTATGCAATATATCCTTAATGTTCCTTTTCTATGGAAAAATTTCATTTGGATGCTTGTTAATGTCAAAGCATCAAAATACAGAATAAAACTTCCAGCATTTTTTAATGGTAATACAATATTTTAGCTCCACATTAGGTCAGTTGAAATGCACTTCTCAGCCAGTTAATTAGACTTGGAAATGAAATAATGTATCCCATGTCCATCCTTGCAATCAATTTGTTATATTACCAATTGTCATTTTCCTCTAGTTCCACTTCCACTAAATATCTACTTGAGTGTTTCACTTCGTCTAACTCGAGGCATGTCTTCTCTCAAACAATGAAGATACTCCACTCAAAAAATGGGAAACAAAAAGGGGATGGATATTTTATGCTTTGAACGTGCTGGAGATAGCAGTTTTTTATTGCGATCTTCAGTGATTTTCCATCGTTTTGCTTTTTGCATCTAAATATTTCAGTGTAGGATTTACAGTTTCAATCAGGGATATCAATTCATACATGCCATATTGGGAGAGGGTTTTGCGAACTTGTAAGGAGAAGGGGCCCTGTACTTGAGTTATTTGGCGTATTAGATTTATTCTTCTCCAGGGTGAATTACCAGGGTCGTCATGATAGGAATCCAAGAATGCGTGGTTTACCCAGATGGTCACTCATCCAGATGATGACGAGGATCAATATTGCTTATCTTCGTTGATGAGTCAGAGTATATGACATCCGTGACGTGTACGTTGGAGTATGTTTGACCAGTGTGTGTGTGTGTGTTTGCATTTTTTAATGGGTATATTCATGTTTGCGTCTGTGTATGATCAGTGATGGGTATATACATATATATATATATATATATATATATATATATATATATATATATATATATATATATATATATACTAATCAGACACACACAAACGAACATTCGTCCTTTGGGGAAACAAGGCAGGCAGCAAACAGGCAAACTGCTGACTTGCCTACAAACTATGACCCTTCAAAAAAAATCATTCACAAAAACACATACACATGCACACCCCAAAGGGAAAAATAAACATGGACAGATATATCAATCATCTGTCACACGCACACGCAATCCTCCACTGAAAAACACGCATATAGATAAAACACACTCACACGCACACGTACACATAAATTTATATTCGCACACATCCAAAAAAAAGCAAAGAAGGACATACTTATCAGAGACAAACATTGCATCTGAACCAAACCTAATCAGTGATTAAGACAAAAAGTGATTATGCATCAATTAAGCACAGACTTACTTGTCTAAACGTCGAACTAATACTTTTGTGTTCACAGCCAATTAACGCCCAGTTGTTTTAATGTAGATCATTCTGACCAGATATGTGAAAGGTGACTGTGAAAGATGTCTGAACTTGCTCCGAATATGAACGCACTCACCATAGCTCATGGTCCAACGATTTACAAAAACTGACTCGTAATTAATTGATAATATTCACAGATTTGATTGTGTTTACACTTAACCACGATGCAGGGGTATAACTACGAGACATTTTTCGGTCAACTCCAAAATGTACATACCATTTTCTTAGCGCGTCGTGCAATCTACAAAATAATTCACTTGAAATGACTGAGATAATTCGGAAATATCACGCTGAGTACATATATCAACTATGCAAGGGAGATAACTAGAGAATTCACTGATCGAACTGGAAATGTAACAAATATTTCTAAAATCCATTGTGAAATTTTTACTGTAAAGATATAGGGAGGCGTGAATTTCGATCCACATGATTTGCCCAAACATGTTAACATTGTCTACCTCACAAACTTACATTGAAATGCATTAAGAAATATTTGCAATACATCATCACAGCACCCCAAGGACAATGGAAAGAAACATTTTCCATACAATTCGAGTAAGAGACGATTGTCATTATTTCATGGTCCCATGATGGGCCCATATACTGAATTTATGAATTCTTTTAGATGTAACACATTTTTGCCTCAGATATTTAACTTCCACATTTTCATATTATAACCTTCACGCACATGCATGCATAAACACACACGGACATACACACACACACACACACATACACACACACACACACACATACATACATATATACATATATATAAATGTATGTGTGTGCGTTATTGAGAAATGAATATATGATCCGACTTAATGATAAAAAAAACTTGCATCGTATCGAAATTCACATTTGAAGTGATCACCTGTTTTCAAGCAGTTAATGTATCATTTGACTTAAACAGTATAAATGGAATAAACAATCAATGAGAGGTCCCTTTTTCTTTGATTAGATTTATAATTCTCGGAACGTAACATCTGATTTCCTCTTTCTAAAAAAGAAATTACCGAAATGGAAGAGAGTCATTTCAAATAGATGATTATTTTTATTCCCCGAGCAAAACTGTTATCATATAAGCAAATGCATAAATATGTTTCTGTATATATATAAATGAATATATATATATATATATATATATATATATATATATATATATATATATATATATATATATATATATATATATATATGTATGCATGTATGTATGTGTGTGTGTGTGTGTGTGTGTGTGTATGTGTTAGGATACGATTTCTTCTGGATATGCCAATGCATCCTGTCTTTCACGATATTAGAATCCAATTTACCGAATGATATCTTCCAAACTTTGTTGGAAATAATTAGTAATACGAAATTGAGTGATTTTTTTCTGGTTTTGATTATTTACGTCTAAACAAAAATGAATGATATGAATACAAATCATATATTTCCTTAGAAGCGCATTAAAAAAAAAAAAGCTCATACGTGCAAAAATAATCCAGATCTTCGTTTTTTAAAACTTACCTCGTGCATCATGTGATGTTTACAACGTTAATTGATGTAATGAACCAAATTCTCTCAATTCTGTTCAAGGAATATCAATTATTGGAAGTGTTCACACCAGAATCCCAAATGATGATGACTGTCGTTTTTCTGAGGAAACAAAATTACAGTAAAAATATTGAAAATATTTTTTCTGAATGTTCAGCCAAATTACAAAGATTGTAAATAATTTCTCAACGCTTTCGTTACGTAAAACCTGATTTCACTCAAGTTTTCTATTTTTGAATTGATATAAAAAATAAAAACACAGGATTTCATAGTCCGTCATTAAAATCCAGTGGCATTTTCTTGGAGGATATGTAGAATAGACGAGAATGTGTTCAGTCTTTTGAGAGTTGGCAGGTTTCCCACACAATATATACCGGAGATTTGAATTTCTCTATGTGACCTGATGGTACATAAGCTAAGGGAGACATCGTCGAATTGAATGGTTAATACAGATTTGACATTTACTTCACCAGTATTGAAACTACAAATTTGTTTTTTTACCAATAATGACATCATTGAAAGTGTGTAATTTCTAGGTGCATTTTAGTTTAGACTGTCACCCCATTCCAGCAAACGAGTTCTATTCTTTTGTCTGATGAGACATTGTTGTGTTTGTTTACTTTTTATTATGTCCAATTTGCTCGAAATCTGGTCGGACAGTTACGGCAGTTTAAATTCAAAACTTAAGACGAAGAAAGTAAAATTACTAAAAGATTTGACGATGGACATGAATGAGAATAATGAAACTTCTACTGGTTTCTTTCATATAAGTTCTTTTTCTCTCTCAAACTCATTCTAAAATATCATGTTAGAATCCATGTGAATATATCTGTGACCTTGTTTTGGCAGAAAGCCAGAATTACTGGAAAAAGTGGGGTTTGAAGGAGAGAGGAACATGAAAGAGAAAACGAAAACAGATCTAAATAGAAACAAAGAAACAGATAGGAAGAGAAGTGGATGGTAAGAAAGTGAAAGAATAAAAGGGGAGGCTGGGAAATTCTTTTGGCGAGAAGGTGAAAGAAAAGGAATACACTAGAGTGAAAAAATAAAAAAAAGATTATGTCTGTTTAGTCACGCAATAGACACCGTCAGGTAAACAACGTCTCTCGTATGCACATCGTATGGAAGAGCTCAATTCGAAAATCAGGAATGATAAATTACTTTCCAAACTTTTTTTGAGCAGTAAGATATAATTTAAACAGATCTCAACTCTACATTTACGAGTGCTATCTGACACGTAGAAAGGGGCTGATTCAGCATAGACATACATCGCAATCACCCCCCCCCTGCACACACACGCGCACATGCCCACAGACACGAACTTCTGAAACGAGTTTGGATAATTTTCAAACCACATACTAAAGTTCATTCTGGTATCAAAATGAGTAAAAGTTCACTTTGTCAGCCGTCTTGCTTCATTGCTGCAGTCTTCACAGGCGATATATTTACTGCCAGCCTGTAAGTACCATTTCAGAATGAAAAAGAAGCGATGGATATATCCCTTTTTTATCTTTTTTCAGTCTTACGCAGCCATACCGTTCCGTCCAAAAAATTGAATAGTTGTATCAGACTTTTTCCAGAATTATTCTTTGATTTTGGGAAATAAAAATCGTTTAGAACTTTTGGGGGTAGTAATTGGACAGGTTCAATAATACCATGTACATTGTCCGGGGACCTGATATTTGGAAACGCTTTCATTCTGTTTTAAATGGGAATAGATTTTAGATAACCAAGAATCTTAATATTTTGTAGACGTTTAATCACTCTTTTTTTCCAAAATTTCAACTTCAAATTTTGACGCTACGGGTGTTCAATAGTTGATTGCGATAGTGAGTTACTTTTCTCATTTGTTAGCTTTTGGATTACTTTTTGAATTGATTGACTTATTTTATTACAGTTATTGACAATATCTTGCGCTCATGAAATGGCAAATACATTTTGTCATAATGTTGTAACCATGAAACGTTTCTGCTCGATGGAAAATACTTTAATACGACCAATAACGGGCTGACAATAAGATGAGTTAAATTTGATCAATTGATATTTCTCATTCACTTTCTCCTCTCCGTCCAATACATAATTTACTAATTTTTTGAACTAAAGTTTGAGGAAATCTGCTGGCACCGGCATGGGTTGTAAAACATAACACTGCTCAATAAAGTAATATTTATTTCAGGGAAAGCTTGAACGAAGTTTCATATATATTTAAATCTAACGACAGAGTCAATGGAAATTGGATTTGAAATTCCGTGGGAGACAGTTTGAAAATTATTATAAGAGCAGGAATTCTACTTTCAACAGATGATAAAAATTAGTTTGTGATTTCCTCATAGACATTTTCAATTGTCAATTAGTGATATTTATCCTGCCTTGCTGCGTACAGACTGACGGTTATATGAACAAAATTTTGCCAATATTTCAATGATGGGGGCCTGCTTAGAAAATGAATATTCATAGTGCACCCTTTTTCCATTTTTTTCACTGTAAGTTTGTGAATACATGACTACCCCTTTTATTATTTCTCTTCTTTCTCCTCTTCTCCTTCCATTCCTTCTCCTTCTTCTCTCTCTTCTTCTTGTTCTTGTTCTTCGTTTTTAGCCATTCAGGAATTTTTGAAATTATCTAATAGTCGAACTATACAGAATGCTGGACTTTTTCTCTTACATATCAATTGAATATACTGTTTCTTCTGTCAGCATTTATGACCCAATAGCTTTGCAGTTCGAATGTTGTTCAACAATTATAGTCGTTCAATATTTGATAAATCTGAGGTCTACCATACAATCGATAGCTTGATGATTTCTTTCGTGGCGAAACTGAATCATTTCCCACAGAAATAGCACTTGAAGACTAGTTCACCTTAGACAATAAATTTAAAGTGATATATGGATCCATGTATGTCATAAATATCCCTTAGTCAACCAACATATTCGATGAAGACAGGGCCGTTTAGTGAAATTAATTGGTATCAACCAATTTCTACACTCGATGATGTAAAATTTCTTCGGAATAAAAAAAAAAAAGTAGTCACTCATTTTTATCGACGCAACATTCCTGAAATCTCTCTCTGATATATCATGAAAATCGATCGGCAACCTCTGCAGATATTTTGTGTATAAACTGACGGACTGACTGATATAAAATAGGATTTAATGATATACATCATCTAGATTTGTTAGCAGTTGGTAAAAGTAAGAGAAGATGTTTGAAAAACATATGATGTGTGCTGCCATTATTCCCAGACAAATAAAACTCACGTGTGTGTGTGTATATATATATATATATATATATATATATATATATATATATATATATGTATATATTCATATATGTACATGTATGTATGGGTATATATATATATATATATATATATATATATATATATATATATATATATATATATATATATATATATATATATATGTATGTATATATATGTATATATATATATATATTTATATATATATATTTATGTACATATATATATATATATATTCATATATATATAAAATTGTGTATTTTCTGTATTTTAATGTGTGCCTACGTTCACTTGGGTGTATATATCATTAAGTTTGAGACATTAAGCATGCATCTATTCCCTTCTGTCCATGTATGTGTTATGTTGCATGGGTAACTATGTGCTCATGGAGACTTTTGCTCTCTTACAAAGTTTGCCGATGAGCAGAAAAAATACCCACGCTGGCCTATAATAATGACCCTAACGCTTAGAAGAGAAACAACACTTGAACAAGAACTGTAAAGAAATAAGATAACAAAAAACACGTATTTCCTTTCTGGCCAATCCGAAGTCCAGACTAGTTTAGTTGCAAAGCTATGAAAATAATAAGCAGTTACTGATGTACATGGTCAGAAGTATAGACTGTATTTTACCAAGGCAAACTTTCATTATTTACATTTTGTTAGCTTTTTATTATTTTGATCTTAGCCACGAAGATTCTAGTCAATGTGTGAAAAGGAGACACATTTAATGCTAGAAGGTTTCAAAGTGTTGCCTGCTCATGTCTGACCAAATTGATGGTTGACAAACAAAACTTATGAGTATCTAGTTGAACAAAACTGCCTCGAGATGAGGTGGTGATTGAAGAAGAAATATTAGTTGGAAGAAGCAGGAATGATTTCTTATCCAAGTAACTTCTATTACATTTAAAGAAAAAATAGTAAAAAACATCCTCAAGAAAGCTTCTGCTATGATTTGATTATTAGAATTTTTTTCAAATCTGTGTAATTTTTCTGTTGAGCAAAATAGTTCAATTCTTCTTTTTTCTTTGAGTTTATGCTATATTTCAAACTTTAAGATAGAATTAGACTCAGTATCAAAGAGTATATTTTTTCACAAAGTTTCTCAGAGTAGGTGATGGCATTCTTTGGGGTTGCATAAGCTTAAGCATAAGCTTAAATAAGGATTGTAAACATTTTTTTTTTTCAAAATTCTTCTTATGAGTAATTTTACAAAGAGTCATTATTGATTTGCCAGAATGTATGCCATGTAAAAGGTATCGTGAAACTATATCAATGTAATTCAGTAATCAAAAAGGAAATTCTTTGTTCAATCTGATATAATTATGAATTTCCAAGAAGAAAACTTCAGAACAACCCTTACTTCTTATGGTACACAACTTTTTACCATACTCATCTTTTTATAACAGAAATATTTCCTGCATTTCTTTTAATTATTAAGATTGTTTACCATTGTTATAACATTTTGCACACCGATACTTTAACGTGCGTGATGTGAAAATAACATCTCCCTATCACGACAAGTTTACGTATTCATTAAACCTATTAACTATCGAAAAAAAAACGTACTAAAGCACACTCTTGTAAACAATCTTTCCCCTGAAATCTCGTGAAGAAAGGAAACAAATTTTATGTAATATTAATATGATTACACTCAACATCATGATTAAGGTCTGATTCCATGTTAAAGCTCATTAGGTCCTTCGCTATTTTGGTTATAGTTCAGACATTCAAAGTATCCTGCAACACTCCATAACAAGCAAAATAACATGATCTAAACTGATTCGATATATTTTTGCACATGAGATCATCAATGGTGTTTTAGTCATTATTGATGAGCATTGTGGGTTTATTACTTAGCGTGTCAGGGAATCGTAAGATTGATTTATCCGCCTTTTGCTAAGCATGGGTAGAGTTTAGGTTCATGTTTGGTAGCAGCAAATCAGTATTTGTCAAAGAATTGGACAACGCCCTCCAAAAAGAATACATAATGCAAAACATGAATAGAGAAGAAAACAGTCTTAGTAAGATACAAAACGCAACAGGTAGTGGATGAAAATCAAAAGAGGGGATCATTATTACCTGTATTAATGGCAGTAGTCCACGGAATCGTGTGGAAGTGTACCTTGATTGCTGGCCCCCAAATTAGTAAATTCCAAGTTAGAATATGAATAATTTCTTCACACGGACAGTATGCTGAAATTCATTTCCCTACGATTGCAAACGACCAAGAATAAGAGAAAAAAACTCAGATGGCATGAACAGAGGAGCCATAAAAAGCAGTTTAAAAGTCTGTTATTGCTGAGATACTAATCGAATTGAGTGATTCATATCATCCAGTATATAGAATTCCAAAAAAAAGAAACTAAACATTTTTAGGATCAAGTCTGTAAAAGATCTATGTGTATACTGAATGAATGTATCATTTTATGCATGTTGACAGAAGGGAAAGGAAAGGGAAGGGATGGCTAACAAAATTTTGATGAATGCACTGAAAAAAATCAAAATTAACGGATTAAAAATCTATAATTAGGTAAATCCAGTCAGACTGCTGTCAACTGATCCAGTGGCGTGGAACTTGCGATATACCTTTACTTTATCAACTAATCACATCATGAATATCGAAGTTCAAATTATATATATATATATATATATATATATAGAGAGAGAGAGAGAGAGAGAGAGAGAGAGAGAGTGAACCAAGGGAAGAGGGAGGGTGAAGAGAGAGAGAGGTTCTGTCATGAAAGACAGTGTACTCAGAAAAAAACAACACTTCACCAAATGATTTGGGTGTATTGAGCTCTATCATCTACTCCATCGTGTCGTATTGGCAGGTAAATCTTCCATTTATGATATGAAATGGGTACAAACATGCATCAATCTCAGAGGGATTACTCCCAATAATCATTTGAAGTTAAAATTTGCATTTGTGACTTTTCGGAACCTTTTTATGATTCCTTGTTTTAAGAAGTAAGTTTTTCATTAAACCATAGAAATACAATTCAAATCCTGGTCATTGACTCGAAGCAATGTTACTCTTCATTGAACGCATACATCCTCGAACCCCATCACAGGAGCATCAGTAAAACATGATTAAACGTTTAGTCTCTCTTCCTTTTTCACTGTAGAATCATTGCTGGGTTGAAAACAACCATCACCAAAACCATTACGCGTTAAAATCGATGATTTTTTTCTCGAGAATGTATATCAAAAGCAATGTTCATGCACCAATTTCGATTGACCTGAGCAACCTTTATTGACTGGATGCATGAATCAGAGGTTTCTGTGTAAACATCCCACTTTAAATGTTTGCTAATGTCAGGTATCTCCTTGGCAAATGCTGGATCGGCTCGAGTGCTATGAAGAATTAGGTTCACATGAAGTTGTAAGCCAGAGAAACCAGTTTAATCTGAAGTTAGCAAAATTTAGATAACAAAATCCTCATGGATTATGATTTATGTGTACCAATTCCAAAAGTGTCTGTCAGTCTTGAAAGATGGAAAAATGACAGAAGAAATATTTCTAAATCATATGTAAAGAATTTGATTTTGATCAATCATCGTCGAAGGATTCGAGACGGATCATGATAAATGGGTAAAAATTTTTGAGATATTTTATCGGGAAAAAAATTGATTCAACGAAAGAAAATATTTTGCTATAACCCCATAAACAGTACTTATAATGTAAAAGAAATAAATAGAAGTATATGCAGGTGTATTTGCCATATCAACGCAATAGATTAGCTGATTTTTATCGTGTAAAAAGTTTGTTTAGGCGTTGACAGAGGTATTCACTTTGTTAGTGATCTGTGTGTTATTATTGATTTTGATATCTTTTATGAGGGACAAAAATGGCAGTGAAACAATCCAACTACCAGGGGAGACTGACAAACACATGTATATTTCTAAATAACTGAATCTCGATATATTAGTTTGATCTTATAGGGTGATACACTATTGAATCAACTTAGGAAACATGGGAAATTCAATGTAGTCGCATTGTGCTTTGAAATTACTATATTGGATACTGTAACAACCAGGTACAGACTTATTGATAGCCAGAGGGCTTTCCAAACCATTTTTGAATCCAATAACAGGTTGAAAACAGTGGAATTCAAGATTTTCAAAATTTATTATAGTCCAAATGCTCCATAATTCTAGACCTTTATTGCTAAAATTCAATCCTTGATACATATGTACTATCTTTATCCAAAGACTTTGTACTTGGAACAGATGACACCTGTACTATCTGAAGCTCTTTTGAAAAGGACGGTAAAGCTCTACATCAACAAAAAGGCAACCGTTCATGTACTGTTGAACAACAGCAGGTTAGACTTACAGTCAAAATACAATTGCAACATGGTGAGATACACCTATAGCTAGCTGGCATTTGCCAGGAGAAGGATAATCCTGTAAAATGTACGACTTCGGAATCTGGCTCCTATTTGTTCAACTTCAGTGGACTATTGGAAGGTAACCTTTGGTTTAAGTGATGGGAATTGCCCGTATCAAGTTAGCCTCACTTTGAAAATCTATTCCTCAGCTGAAAGGATATATTGTACACAGTCTTTACCGTCTAAGGTGCTGCTGTTATGAATATCACCCCCAACAATATTTGTCCACTCAAAAGCAATTTTCTTTTCTGCACCATCAGATTATTATTAGCAACCACTCTGTCCAACTGTCACACTTTTGAAATAACATTTCCTGTCTTTTTCTGTTTATGTGTGTGTATGTGTGTGTGTGTGTGTGTGCGTGTGTGTGTGTGTACGTGTGTGTTTGAGATGTTTAGTATCTACAACCATGAAAATAACGAGGATTACACAACAAGATACGATTGTTTTTGTATTTTTATTTCAAGAAAGTGCTTTTTAGGATCACCATATTGTTTTTGAACCAACAATGCCATAAAAGTGTGCTGATATTTTTCTGATAATTTCAGAAAAAAAGTGTATATTGTCAATTTCAGACAATAATTGATAATTAGTTTTAGGAACATGTGTGAGATATAGCAAGTCATTTTTGTGTATCCAAAAATACTCTCAGGAAAAAATATCGATTTGCAAGATATTAAGGAATATTTCAATGCCTCCCCGGACATATGAGTCTTTAAATATTTCTTCTGAACTCTCCCTTTTTCAAGCACATAACTGCCTGAATTCAGGAGAAAGGTTCTTTTGCAGAAGTATCAACCCACACACCAGAAAATTGATATTTTTTTTTACTCTTTTCCTTTCCGAGAATTCGAAAACATTTATGCCATGAGGCCACGGTCGATTCGACACTCCTCGGTTTGACTGACATTTTGTGAATATCTTGCAACCAAATGAAGCTGCTAAAGAAATGTTCAGATAATCGAACTGGACAGTCTGGTTGTTATGATAATCAAGTTACGACTATAGACAGTAATTGAGATATGACATTTGTTTGCAAAGGAAGAAAAGACACATTTGGAGGAATGCAAGGAGATGTTTCAAATGTTAGTTTGGGTGGTTCTTGTTTATCATATCCCCAAGAAACTTTCTGTTCACATGTCTTTCCCCTCGTAATACCAATGAAGAGTTATCCAAGTACAATCTCAATCCGTTTTTTTTTAATGTCTAAGATTTATTTTTGAATGTGTATGAAAATATAAAGAATATTGTCTCTCACATTCTCATACGTTCCCACGTACCTGGATAGTGGTCACTACTGACTAAGCCACAAACTATGACCTATTCATTATTCCATCAAATGGAAAATGTAGTTGAAAACTACTGTCGTAAAATTCAGGGTCAGATGGCCAACAATAAACAATTCATCTCAAAAGATGACCAAAATTATCTCAGTACATACTGAGGATGTCTATCATAGAATCTATTTTGTTGGAGTCTTTGTTTTTCAATCACTTGCCCATCAATTTTGTACGTTAAAATCTCACACATCATCCATACTATGATTATTGCAACCAATATGAAAAGACATGATCGATTATATCAATGTATAATAATGAATCAATCATCTTATCCAGCTGCTTCCCGTCCTAATTTATCTATTTATCATTTTAAATAAAATTTTAAATAACTTCATCAATTTTACTAGAATAGGTAGATTCTAGTACAAAGAACGAACTAAAACTGTCATCAAAACTTTTTACATAGATTTTCCAAGAGTTTATATTGACTTGTCTTGCTGGATTCACTCGTGTCGCGCATCTGAACGGCGCCAAAAAAGCTACAGTGCTGAACATTGAAATCTACCCTCCTTAATGTACCTAATCCGTTGATTTTCTCAGCCAGATTTGGTTATCGGTGGCATCGGAAGAAGTGAATGAATTCCTGAACAAATAGAATCAAATAAATATTTTCTGGGAAAACCAATATCCCAACGATCTTTCCCTTGCAAAGGTTGATAATAGTCGATTGCAGGTAAATTCTAATCGTAAATACGAGTCATCAAGAAAGCTTTAGAATGTGATTTTCGTAAAATGAACTTAATTCTATCGATGGAAGTATCTTGCTATATCCTTATGAACAGTACTAGCAACAAGGGGATTCAAATGAATAGATATGATACAGGTCTATTTACTGCATCATAGCAATAGATGATCTGATTTTCATTAAATATTTAGGTCGTTGTGGTATTGACAGAGGTATTCATTTCGTTATTTTTGGTTAGGATATTTTTATGATCTGGGAGAATCATTATGTGGCAATGCAATTGTCAAAGCGCACAGACATTCCAATAAATGTCTTTTTTATGTTTTATTCATACTGATTAAGCAAAAATGGGTTTTGATAATCCATTTGGTAAAAAAGTTAATTGTAATGCAAAATAGTTTTGACATAGCTTTTTGCAATCCTCTATTTTTCATAATGTTTGTTGGACATGAAGTGTCTATGAGTGCTTTGCGAACGATGATGAAACATGGTTTGGCAGTTGGTATCTATATTCTAGCCTAATCAATCCATCAACACTCTCCATTATGACTAACCAGATCCGTCCAGAAACAAACATATAATCCTTTACTACCAAATATTATTATACCGGTTTTTTTACTAATAGGGTAATAAGTTACTGAATCAACATAAGAAACGTAGCTAATTTAAATGTGGAAATGTTGTGCTTCGAAATTGTGGTATATGATACCCCGACAACCAGGTAAAGACGTGGCCAGTCAGCCTTTGGAGCCATTCTCGAATCCGAACCAGTAGAATCCAAAAAATTAAATCCAATGTAGTAACAATTTTCGATAATTCTTGACCATTATTGTTAAAATTTCATCCTTGATACGGTTTTTGCCATCTACCTGGTGATTCAGTGCGTAAAACAGATGGCAGCCGTATCGTTCTGACCTTATTCGAAAAGGACGGTAGAATTCTTTACCCAGCTCAGCATCTACCAAATGACGGTTGTCCACATATAGTTTCACAATAGCAAATAAGTCTTGCAGTCAGAACACACCTGTAAAATATTGACATACGCTTAGAGCTAGCTGGCATTTGCCAGGAGAAGGATAATACTTAGGACCTTGGAATCTGGTTCTTGTCTGTGCCACTCAGGCGGACCATCTGAAGCTAAGCATCAGTTTAAGGAGACAGGTTGGCCCAGGTCACGCTGGCATCACCTTGAAAATCTATAGGTCAAGCTGGAGCAATATACTGAGCGTAGTCATTACCATCTGCAGCCCTAGTGTCGTGGATATAATCATAAACAATCTTTGTCTGCTCAAAAACAATTTTATTTTTAGCACATTCTGTCTATAATAAGCAACTACTCTGTCCGCGTGTCTCACTTCAAAAATAAGATTTTTTTTTCAGTCAAAGTGACTGACTTTTTACAAGCGGAAGTGTTGAATCCTAGCTTCATTCTAGTTACTGACTGAATGCACCAATCTCAAATTACAGCCAGCATGGATGCACTGATCTCATAATGAGAAAAAACAGATGAAGGGGAATAACTAACACTGGCGTCAACAAAGAAAAAATATTTCATTTGCATGTAAGGTAATAGCAGCACGAGAATAATACAATCCGATTTAAAGTTTGATACTAAGCGGATTTCTATTTGGAATCTACTTGAAAATTTGAACATGAAAATAACTATTATAAGATTGGCAACAGGATATGTCTTGACCCAGGTTCAATGAATATCTGCCCAAATACTCAATACTTCGTTTTTGATATCAAATGCTTGAATAATAGTCTTCCACATTCGATGCCGCCATCCATTTCTTTTGCAGATTTAAGAGAAAAAACGATCCTTGATGATGACTTCCAATTAAACTTATTTCACTATATTTTAAGAGAAGTCTTCTGCGAAAAATATGTGTTTTGGGATCTATAGCTGATGTAATTACTGATAATAATGGCATGTAGATTTATATTTAGGATAAATACTCGAACATCCACAAATATATGAATGGATCGAATGTTCACTGACCAGATATGGTAAACATAATTGTTACTCTTACCGGTCATCTCAATCTACAGGCTAACTTTCAGCCTATGACTAGTCTGCTGCATCGAATCACTGTAGCGTGACAAATGGAACACCTGACCAAACAACCAAGTCAGCCACAGATTTTTCTCTCTTTGGTGTGTGTGTTAGTTTGTGTTTACAAATTTTGGCGTCTACTGCCGTGAGAATTACCAAGGGATACACAATGAAATACTTTTTTTTTTTTTTTAAGAAAATACATTCAAGGTTATTGAACCAATGAAAACCGAATAATGTGTTGATATTTTTGTTTAAATAATAATTCCAGATGAAAGGTTCAAATTGTTGATCTAGATAATATTTTGAAAATAAGTTTAAGTACACTTGTAGGCCATGTCACATCATTTTTTGAGATACGTGGATACATTGAAGTAAAAGTTCGAGTGAATGGATAAGCCCCGAATAAAAGGAATAATGATAGTTCACAGCCTCGATATCAAATATTCTTGGAGAGTCTCAGAATACTCTGCAGTATTTTTTTCTGCTGGGAAAAGAAAAGAATTAAAAGATATTTGAAGAATGGTTCAGTGCCTGCCTAGATGTATGAATCATCAATTGATTATTCCAATCATCTGCCCTTTTTTCGACATATAATCACCGGAATTCAGGAAAAACGTTCCTCTGCAGAAACATCAGCCCACGCACCGGTAGGGAGACAAACAAACATTTTACTTTTTTTAAATACTCTGTTTAAACATTTTCAAATAAAGTTACCTGACATTTTGTAAATATCTTGCAAGCAAATGAACCGGACAGTCTGGTTGCTATGATAATCAAGTTGAGACTGCAGACCAAGATTTAGAAATGTCATCTGTTTGTAAGAGGGGAGGATTTACCGGATTGGATAGAAGGTGGGGTGAATAAATACCTTGTTGACAGATATCTGAAATGTTAGTGTGTGTCGATTTTTATCATCATATCGCCAATGAACTTTCTTCATACAAATCTCTGTCCTTAATATCGGGAATGCATACGCAGGGCTATCCAAGTGTTGTCTCCATCTGTTTCTTCCTTGAGGTATTTGATTTATTTTTGAATGTGTATGAAGATATAAAGAATATCTTCTCTCGTGCACCAATATGAAGAGACCAAATTGAATATATTAATGCTTAATAATGAATTTTTCACATGTTCCAACTCCTTTCCGTCTATTCGTGTCTAATTTCTTAAGAAACCATCCTCTGAAACGAGTTCTTAGAAACAGTCAACAACAACTGTCAACAAAACTGTCATCAAAAGTGTCAACATAGATTTTTCCGGTGTTCAGGTTGTTTTTTTCACGCTTGATACGCTTGTGTACCGCAAACAATAGTGCAAAAAAGAGTTACGGAGCTGAACATTTGAACGTCAATTTTAATTATACCAAGACAAATTTTTCATTTTTCGGATCACGATCTTTAAAATTAGGTTTCGGGGTTGATGGTTTAATCAACTTAGAATGTAACTCTCAGATTTGCATCAGGCAGTATTGAAATTTACATTTTTTTCAATAGAAGGAGCGAAAAACAATTTATTCAATGATCATTGCGTTTTTAATGAGATATACTCCTGATAGGTGGAGCTCACGCAACACTTTCTTCTGAAAGTCTTGCCAGACCAAATTTGATATAATTTTTCTTCTGTTACTCATTTTTTCCTTTTAATTCTTTATTTTTGCCCTAAGATTATCAGACTTTTTTCCTTTATTTTTATGGACATTCCCATTTTGTTCGATTTATTCTTCTTCTTACCTATTTCAGGTTGTTCTTTCTGCATTCTCTTTTTCATTCACTTTGCCCTTTCTACGAATAATTATTGTATTCAAATGTCAGTAAATTTTCAGTAACCATCATTCAACAAAAGCCAAGTGATATAACTCCTTGTTCAATAACCCTTTTTCCCCTTTTTGATTGATCAACCCCAACACAGTATATTATTGTCCATGTTCCGGTTTCCATCTATTGACTCAATCAACCTGTATAAATCAATGATTAGGATAATTATTTCCACTTAAAAAAAAAAATTCTTTCATGCTTATAAAGTATTTTCAGGTTCTCTCATTTTTGAGGACACACCCACACATCCACCAACCCATATATATATATATATATATATATATATATATATATATATATATATATATATATATATATATATATATATATATATACACACACATATATTTATGCACGTGTGTGTGTGTGTCTGCTGTGTGCTCCGTTATAATATGATTTTTTTGTTTGTAACATCATTTCTTCTATACATTTGTCATGTCTTTCCCCTGCACGTTTGCAATTAGTTTTCTTCCCAGTATCTAAAATGAATGCATTTTACTACCATGTAATTCCCCTAAAGGCATTGGTAGTTTTTCATCCCAATGCCTTCATCCTATGATGATTGTATTGGAAAGATTGTCACATGGATAACCCTTTTAATTTAATCTCAAATACATCCCAGATTTGTTCCATGTTGAATCAGTGCTTGACATAAATCACCTCAGGAATACCCTTCAACATTGTCCACCGAAATATAAGAGAAATTTCACAAATATTAGTAGCAAACATTTTGACACTTTTGTTTTGAGATGGCATCGCAATATTTGTAGGATATATTGCTCTATCTATCTATGTATCTATGTATCTTTGCATCTCTCTATCTATCCATCTATATATCGATTTTTCTATCCCGAAGTATATTTGTGTCTATTCATCTTTGTTTATATCTGAACTTCTTTTGTTCGCATATCTTTCTCTACCTTTGTTTGTATTTATCGATCAATCGATATATCTATTGTTTATTTATCTTTTGGTTATTCATAAAAACTCAGAGGAATGCATCAATATTGTTATACTCAATGATTAGAACTTATGCCCAATATACGTAGGAGTGATCGTGTTAATACATGAAATCATAAAATTAGTCAATGATTTAAAGATTTGTTTTTATTTGTTTCAATTTCCTGTTAACAAAGCGAAAAAGAACAAAAAACAAAAAGATTTTAGAAATTTTACGTTTGAAATGTCAAATATCGAATTTTTTTTTTCACGGAAGTCAAGTATCATTTTCAATGGAAAGTTACATGATGAAGTCTATTGAATGAACTTTGTTTTCAAAAACTTACTTTTACTTGCTTTATTCAGACAAAAATAAGAAGACTCAATGTTCAAACACGAATTCATATCGAGGAAAAAAAGACTTTACAAACAGAAAAGACAGAAAATATCGACTTCTCAATCATACAAGCAATAGGAAATAATCATTGTGACCATTTAAGTTTTCTGGTCGAAGCCAAAGAGATATCAGTGTATCATCATCATCATCATCATCAGTAGCAGCAGCAGTAGTAGCAGCAGCAGCAGCATTGGTCTTTGAAGCCTGTGCATACACCTTGCCCAGGATTCGCCACCCTTCCTGAAGAAGAAGAAGAAGAAGAAGAAGAAGAAGAAGAAGAAGAAGAAGAAGAAGAAGAAGAAGAAGAAGAAGAAGAAGAAGAAGAAGAAGAAAGAAGAAGAAGAAGAAGAAGAAGAAAGAAGAAGAAGAAGAAAAGAAGAAGAAGAAGAAGAAGAAGAAGAAGAAGAAGAAGAAGAAGAAGAAGAAGAAGAAGAAGAAGAAGAAGAAGAAGAAGAAGAAGAAGAAGAAGAAGAAGAAGAAGAAGAAGAAGAAGAAGAAGAAGAAGAAGAAGAAGAAGAAGAAGAAGAAGAAGAAGAAGAAGAAGAAGAAGAAGAAGAAGAAGAAGAAGAGAAGAAGAAGAAGAAGAAGAAGAAGAAGAAGAAGAAGAAGAAGAAGAAGAAGAAGAAGAAGAAGAAGAAGAAGAAGAAGAAGAAGAAGAAGAAGAAGAAGAAGAAGAAGAAGAAGAAGAAGAAGAAGAAAGAAGAAGAAGAAGAAGAAGAAGAAGAAGAAGAAGAAGAAGAAGAAGAAGAAGAAGAAGAAGAAGAAGAAGAAGAAGAAGAAGAAGAAGAAGAAGAAGAAGAAGAAGAAGAAGAAGAAGAAGAAGAAGAAGAAGAAGAAGAAGAAGAAGAAGAAGAAGAAGAAGAAGAAGAAGAAGAAGAAGGGGTAGAGCAATCCATATATTCATAATGAAAAGTAACCCAAAAAATATTGCTGAAAATCACCTGTTTTCAAAAATTCTGCTCAACTTTCAGATTTATAGCGTATATGATTCTCCGTTTCAAATTTCACCGGAGAGTGGATTGCCTGAATTGGTAGTTGGATATAATTGATTGAGCTTGTGAACTGTGTGGCACTTGCATTAGGAGGAAATCATTTTTTTACGACACATGGTGGGCTGCGGAACAAAATATCATTTTATCTACGCTTTCAACCAAAAATACAAATTTTTGCTCATACAATGATTTTAAATCTTATACAAAAAAGATCTAAAAAATAAGGGTGGGGAAAGCGATTTCGTAGGAGAATTTTTTAGACTGAAAACTACGAAGGATGCTGAAACCAGTGAATGGGGTGCTGAAAGAAAATACTTTGAAATTGGCATCGTCATCTTCTCCTTAGATATTTGTTAATTTCAAATGCCTAAATACTTTCACTGCAAGACATCACTACCGTCATAAATTCGCTTTCGTTCACGAATCTATGCATTCTTTTGTGGCTTTGTATGATTTGATTTTCCAAAAAATGCACTGATCAAAAAACGATTTTTTTTC
This sequence comes from Thysanoteuthis rhombus, assembly GCA_963457665.1. Taxonomy (NCBI): domain Eukaryota; kingdom Metazoa; phylum Mollusca; class Cephalopoda; order Oegopsida; family Thysanoteuthidae; genus Thysanoteuthis; species Thysanoteuthis major. The sequence continues at coordinate 7,267,537 of OY735202.1, read as the reverse complement.
TGGTGAGAGAAAAAGTTAGAATAAACATGATTCGAGATAATTGCACATTATCGTAAATATTTATAAAATTGAAATTCCAAACGTTGAACACACACCATAATGAACCTTTATATTTCTAAACAGTCTTCAGAATGAATTATAAAAAAAGACCTTCCCAATTGCTGGAAAATTAAGGATGAACGGAAGCAGCGACAAAAACAATAATTAAGGAGAGATTTTCCCCGGTGACAGGAAAAGTATGAATGAACATGATTAGAAAAATTACCTGTGAAATTGAAACCCCGAATTCTGATCGCAAACCATAATGAACTTCTATTTCCCTGGCAGTGTTTGGAAGAACTGAGAAAAGAAATTTCTTGGTTAAAGGAAATTAAGGGATGTTGGTGGTTGGGAATATTCATCATTCTAATTGAAACTCCAAACCCTTAACATGAATCATAATGAACTCGTATTTTCGGAACACTCTTCAGAATGAATTTAAAAAAAAAAAAAAAAATTCATAGCAAGAGGGAAAGTAGGAGAGAACGTGACTGGATATATTTGCCTGTAAAATTGAAACACTAAACATTCAACACTGACTATAATGGATTTCTGTTCTTTGTGCAGCCTTCAACATGATTTGAAAAAATGAAGCAAATTTCTACACAGATGAGAATTTGCCGTGCACCCACTTCAGAGTAAATTATCGTTTTTTATTTGTTTTTTCTCTAAATAGACTTTGTCCCTTTTTTCAAACCATATATTTGAAAAAAAAAAAACAATCATAAACAGTTATGCCTATTCCTTCATGTGTGACCAACACAAAATCTAAAGAAAGTTTTCATGAATGATATTTTACTTTCTAGTTTGGTTATGTATATGTATTCATATGGGTCTCCCTTTGTGTCCAAAAGTTTTTGATTATTGTCAATGACATTTTAAAGAATTTTTGGCTGGAGGCCACAACCAACGTTATACAATTTTGAGGACTGATCTTGGAATTTGTTCTCGATATAAAGATATTTGTGACGGTGAAGTGAGGTAAAAAATGGATGTAATGGGAGGTAAACCGAAAATCAAGAGAAGTAACCATATATTTATACACTTGAATTTATTTCCATTATTATTCGGACCATCCTCATCTTTGTTGTTTTTTATACAACGTTTCGGCCGTTGCACTCTACGGCCTTCGTCAGGTATCATCTGGGAGATTTGGGAAGTAACGAACCGAACCCTTTATTTTATCCGACGGGGGTATATCGATATACCCCCGTCGGATAAAATAAAGGGTTCGGTTCGTTACTTCCCAAATCTCCCAGATGATACCTGACGAAGGCCGTAGAGTGCAACGGCCGAAACGTTGTATAAAAAACAACAAAGATGAGGATGGTCCGAATAATAATGGAAATAATAATACCTCATCTCAAAAATTCCGAGTTATACTAACTTGAATTTATGTTCTTTCCTTTGATATTTCATTCTCACTCATTTTTAGTTCACGTTTTTACGTATGATGGTGTTATCTGGGTTTTTAAGAGTTTCTTATGTATCGGGATTTGCTTAACAGATCGTGTTGTAGGTCGTTGTAAAATACAATTGATTATACCAGAGATATATTTGAGGAGTTCACACAACACTGATTTCGTTGTGTTGTTCTTTCTCCAAAGGCTATCAATCTCTACAATATGGAATCAACACAAGGTAGCGGTTTCGATATCATAAAAGCCGGATCTATTTTAGGTAGTTTTTTTATACCTTCTTATCTGGATGAATAAAGTAGTTGCTTTCGGGGAAAACATGGCCGATTTTGACAGTATTCTGATGAAGTAAATAAAACGATAGATTTGGAAGATCTGCACAAATAATCTGGAACAAATCGTTCTATTCTAACCGTCATATATTTGCCGGTGATAGAAGTAAATCCGTCGACAAAAAGGGGATGACCATTGAAAGGGATCTGCATTAAGCAATACAGTTTTTAGGGATAAATTATTGGCCCGTTCTCAAGTAAAATATTTTGATATGGGGCAGAATAACTGACAGGTAAAAAGGAATAGAAAGATATGGAAAAAAAGAAAGAGGTGCACAGTAAAGGTAAAGCAATGCGATTCCGAATGAAAAACAGAGGATCTCAAAATACGAATAGATTTTGGAAATAAGGGACAAAATTAGGATGGAACTAAGAAACAAAGGAGAAATTGGTTAATGAAGGGTATGAAAAGAAATGATTTAATATTTCCACAAAGAGAGAATGAAAAAAGAAATGGAGGTGGGAATAACACATGAGGTTAAGGGATTGGGTAAGAATGAAAAGAGAAGGAGATATAAAAGGAAGGAAAAATGGAGGAAGTAAAGAAGAAAAAACTTATGGATGGGGAATGGGAAATATGGAAAAAAAGATGAAAAAAAGATCGAAGGAATGGGAGGGAAACACATACGATGCTAAGGACAAAGAAAAAGAATAGGAAGGACATCAACCATTATAGCAACAACAATGGGGAAACAATAATAAAAAAGAAGAAAGAAGCAGTATGCATGTGAACTGAGCTTATAAATATAGTTAATGCCTGGACTTTTTGTGACTGTATATCCGTATATATATTGTGAGTTTACATGATGGTTCAAGTAGATATTACCATAGTTTTGGTTGTAGTACCATTTAATCAGACAGCAGCAGTTCGAATTCTGAACGTACATCGTGAAATCTGCCAACGCTGTTTTTTTTTTTATTACTTTCGGATCTTGTCGTGTTAATACACCCAATTCAACATGTTGATACATTTGCCGTTTTTCTTTTTATTCTTCATTGTGTGAAATTGAAAAGGTTTACATAGTAATGTCATCAACATATATCATGATTGAATTGTAATTGAAATATATTTCATTTTTGACTCGGTTTGATGGATATATATTGTGTGTATTTTGTTTTCTAAATTGTATTGAGGTCTGTCTCATTCAGGAAATAGCAGGAAATTCAGGCGGTGTCAGTGGAATTTTTTTTTCTTTGTTTTTTTTGCACACCCATAGATCACTTTTAGTATCATCCTGGCCCTGCAACTCAGTCTCGTGGAATTTTTTTGATATTTTCTACTGGAAGAAATCGGCAATCCTAAAGGCACCTTCAGTGAATATGAATATCTTAGGTATACATTCCAGATCAGTTTCAAAAAGATTTTAGTCGAAAACATTCATCATTTTTCAGGGGATATTGTTCATCATTGGAAAGGGGATGTTTACAAAAGAACTATATGTCTTACTTCAAGTCATTTCGAGCTATCCACAATCAAATTTGATAAACCTTCGTTTTAAATTCAAAGAACTGTGTTGGATGATTGAAATAACGTGACAGAAGGAATTGTTGACGGATTATCTGTAAAATCTAATTAGTTTTTCTGTAGCCTATTGCCTACTTTGTCTTACCATTCTCTATATCTTTGTTTCTGAAATCCTAAAATGTTATGAATGAGTGGACGATAAACTATAAAACCTAAATTCTATACTGTAATAGATATTCAGTTTTACGGAAATATAACATTTAAAATATTTTTGCCTGATCTTTATAACTACTATATCGGTTCAGAGCCCCTTTCCAGGCCTGGATGTTGGATTGTGATGAGCTTTGATGTGTGAATTAACATGTCAGATTAAATAACATCTTCAAAAAACGTCAGTAGTAATCGATGCAAAATGTGTTTTGAAATGAAAAAAATATCGGATGACATATAGGCTGAATAAATGTCTATAATCATCCTTTTTGGAAAATTCTAATTAGATTCCTCTAAAACCAGTGATCAGGTTCCGACCTCAACATATATAATTACATATAATGAAATACGACTTTGTACAGTGGTCGGTTACTGAGTAACCACCACACACAAAATTTTCATTTAATTCTGTTGAGATAATGTGGAAAGGTAATTTTCAAAGTTGACAACAACTTTCTTTCAATCCATTTGGAAGTGAATAACACAAGATAGAAGAGTTAGTAATTTTTTCGGAGTAAATTACTCTTACTGCCTGATTAACTGGATTGCAAATAAAATTTGATTGAATTCCTTCCCAACGTTTTTGTGTTGAGCTAAATCACTTAACACTAATTTACTAGACACAATTTGCACATTGTAAATTGACCTTTTGTAATTGATGCCATTATCTCACGATATAAAAAGTAATTTACAGGGGATATAATGATTTGAATCAGGCTTACAACGTCCATCAAAATTCCATTCCAATGTGAATTCATGATTTTAGTCTCCAGATATTCGATGTTTCATTACATGTCATTCCTATGGGCAGGTTTTTCCGATCAAACTTGTTGTACGTGAGTGATGACCCCACACAGGTTTCGTCATCAACCGTTATTCTTTGGGATTTGCATCCAACAATTTCATTCTTCTCCGGTAGATTTTGGAGGTTTTTGATTTGTGGAATGAACTAATGGGTCATCAACTCCCGTTGGCAAAATCTTTTTCACGATGTACTTTCTTTTTTACCCGGACATCGATGGCAAACAGAAAGATTTATTATTTCTATTATTAATCGGACTATCCTCATCTTGGTTGTTTTACATACAAGGTTTCCACTGTTTTAGTCTATGGCCTTTATTAGGTATCATCTAGTAGGTGAAGGGGGAGTAACGAACCGACACATGGACACACAGCGTAGGGGTTAGAGAGTCAGACAGAATTACTGCAAGTAATCTAATGGTTCTAGATTTTATCCCAGTGTGAGATAATGATAATTCGAAAATACTACCACTGCTAAGAAGGGAGTGCGGTCTATATAAAAATATTAAATGAAAAGTTCGGTTCGTTACTCCCCCACACCTACCAGATGGAGGCCGTAGATTACAACGGCCGAGACATTGTATGAAAAACAACCAAGATGAGGATAGTCCAAATAATGATAGAAATAACAATTATACCTCGTCTCAAAAATTAAGAGAAACAAAGAGATTAATATTCTTCTAAAGGCAATAAAGCCGCAGCTAGAGTTTAAACTCGTGTCTATGTTCCAAACAACAAACCACTTGGTCATTAACACAACTTATCATACTTAGTATATGTATAACTGGAATGCTAGATAGTTGTGTTGTTGCAGTCTCGGAGAATTGGATCAGTGAGATAAAATCACACCCCAGCAGATGTTTCACTTTTATTATACAGTAACGCTCTTTGAGAAGACAGGCACCGTCTCTTCCATCACCTAGCTCATAATGGGTCATCAGTCCTAATTTCATAAAGGGGAAAAGTTAATGTCAAAAGACAGACCTGGAAAATAATGGTTGAAAATGAAGTAATACTACCATAAATAGTAAGAATCGTGTTCCTAAATTGTCATTACAATCACTTCTCCTTTCCTTGGACGTTATCCTGCTGATTGTTGTTTGCTGTGTCAGCTTTATTGAGCCCTGCAGGAATTAAACGAGTCTACTCAATGTATTCTAAACTTCATCAAACTCCCTGCCATCATCTGCAGGATTGTATGTTCCATACTTACTGTGGAACAAAGATTTTGAGATAATTCTAGGATCAAACGCATCAGCAACTGAATATAAACTGTCCCAAAAGTTGGTTTATTACAACATTGAATATTCATAGCATATTAAGAGGTACACTATACTTTAAATTGAACACAACCTCGTGAAGTATATATATATATATATATATATATATATATATATATATATATATATATAATGCTTTTCCACTGAAATAGAACACTCTGGTTGATGAGGACTTTCTGCGTAAATGAATGTATCGCTCAAATTCGGCCTAACTGACCACCCAGTTCCGTAGTTCAGAGATATATATATATATATATATATATATATATATATATATATATATATAATGCTAAGCAACAATAGTTGATTAATAAATCAATATGATTTGCTCATAGCTGTATATTGTGTCCTGGGTAGAGTCGTATAGTTTGTTGGCAGCATGATATCATGATGGAATTTTCGAATAAAAGATGATATAAAACCACCGACACTAGCTGAATCATTTTGAACGACCAAAAAAGTAAAAATGACAGCAGTAATATAGAAGCTGAAATCGGTAACAAAACTTAGCAACAAGTGAAACAGGAAATCAAGGAATAAATGCGTCTTATTCTATAGAAACCCACAAGTAAATGAGAATGCAGATTATTTGATGAGAGAAAAAAGTATACCCGATTCAGACGTGAAGAATTCTGAAGAGTGGAATATGAGGCAAAAGATACAGGATGATATTAATGCCAATGTTTTTTTTCTATACAACTAGATTTTTCACTCCTGAAAATCTTAAATCGTTTAGTACACAATAAAACTTTCTGGTTTCGGAATACACTGGATACAATCGTACAGTGAAGTTAAATATAATAAAATGATAAATCAGAAAATTGGCTCGACAGAGAGAACTGAAAGTACAGTACTTAAATTAGTTACATGACTTAAATAGATAGCTTATATACTGGGTGTTATCCATGGGTCACATATCTAGGAAGACAGTTGAACCGCAGTCAGAAAAAAAATGTACACTCACATTCAATTCCAAGGACATTTTGAAGGCATTTATTTGCCACTGCCTCCAGAGTTTCAACAAAGTTGATCCATTTCACATGAAAGAGCACAAAAAATCTACTTGATTGCAAGTTCACTCATGTTTCTCATATTCTGAACAAATTGGCTTGAAAAATTTACTTTTGCTGCTGTACTACGAAAATAAAAAAAGAACCTGAATTTGACTGGTGATATCATAAAGCTATCATTTGTTCTTATTTTTTTGTGTTTTCCTTTCTTTTTCTTTTTTACAAAAAAAATAATTATGCCGATCCGTAATATTATGGACTGGACTAAGAATAGACTAGCAAATTATGTGACGTCATAATGAAAAATCAAAATGGATCATTTGAATTTTTGTAATGTTTCATTCCTCTTATCTTTGTCAATGGTGAAAAACCAATACTTTATCTTGAAATCGTAACCAGATACCTTGATGGGATTAGTACGGTTTGACATCCGCCATTTTATGTCCTATGCTCAATTTATCTAATGGATTGGTGGGATGTTTGACGGGTTAAAACTATTCATCAATTAGTCATTTGGGTTCAAAGAACATTAAACAGGGAAAAGATTCATGTGTTCATCTCAATTCCGTCCGTTCCTCTTTACAGGATTTTACTAGAATTTTTTAGATTGAAACTTTTCAACATGTTCAAAGGTTATCAAGGCAAAGGTTATCAAGCTACCCTAGCTAGTTAACAGCATTTGGTCGTGTTTTTTTTAATTCTATTTTTACTATCTACTTATACCATTTTTTTTTCACGAATTAATCGCAGCCTTACACAGGCTTTCAACTTACGACAGAGCTGCTGGCTCTTTTTGCTCTTACTTTTTCTATCTCCTGAGTATGATAATCTGATTTCTTTTTACTTCAACGTCTAAAGATTATTAATAATCTTGTTCACCAATCAGATGATTGATGCTGCCATCGAAACCAGATATTTTATGCATAATAGCTGTGAGACCAATATCCTGACTGCTATGAGTTGTCTTGATGTCAGTTTGTTTAATCAGCAGGTTTGTTACTTTCCCGACACAATCAACCTATAATATTACAATATATGGTATTATATATAACAGTTTATCAATAATCGAATAATGTGACGATTAAACAATCATTTTGTGTATTTGTTAGCACGAACCACGTTTTTCTTGAATTGAAAAATAAATATAGTGATGAGTTGGGTCAGGTGATCGCCAAAGTACCATATTCAATAGCAACATTAAACATGTAACCAGCTCTTTCATTTGAAGGCATATAAAAGTTATCCGTCAGAATGCAAGTTTAAACACTTTCTTAACATTTTGAACAATTAGGCTAAAATCTCTACTATGCTACTGCTCGAATTTCGAAAAAAAAGTATCAAAATCGTCAAAGTTGTGAATTGGTTGATGACGTCAGCGCACAGCCACTCCATTTTTTTTTTCTATTTTGATTATTCCCAGCATCTGGCGTCACTGTTAAGCAAATGGAATCATGAATATTCGCAAAATTATGGACCAAGCCAGGAATAGACGAGTTAATTAAGTTACGTCATAATCAGGAATCAAAAAAGATTATTCATTAGTTTTCACGAGATTTTTGATTTTTTCTTCAAATTACTTCTCCAATTTATCTTCGTAATTCAATTCGGAATTCCATCTTTTGAACAAATGGAAATGTAAATTCGCATACAGTACATGCGTTCATTTTAACACATTTATTTTATCAATTTTATTCTACGTATATTCGTAGAAAAAGTGCAGAGTGGCAAAGCGGTTTGCAGTTCAGTCAAAGAACGTACAAATTGGATAGTCAAGTTTGTTTTTTTGTTTTTTCCCAAAGGAAAGGCATAAATCCAGCTTGCTCGTATCATTTATGGAAAGAAAGGAAGAATAGGAAGTCAGTGACATCGGTGTCGGTATCGGGCGCCTATGTGTATGTGTTTTTTTTATATCACAAACGGTCTGAGATAGTATGATATGCTACATTGAGCCCAAAGAGGGATGCTGGAGCCGTGGCCAGCATAAGGGCACCGATACTTGGTTTGTGCAAAAAATCTTTAACAAGTTTATTATACATCCGGATGGCGTATTTTCACCATCTCGCATGAACTGAATGACTATTAGTGATACTTGTCCTTATTTACTGAACAAGCATCCTCTATCCCAAAATCTCGGCTTACTCAAAAAATTAGGAATAGGTTAATGAAGTTTACCATCAAATTACAACGATAGTTTTTAACGGATAGAACCATTTTACAGACACATATGCCAGGATTTCAGTTGCTAAATGATATCACAAAAGTGTGATGTTTCATGTATTTCATAACTGTCTTAAAAAAACTCAACTTCAACACTAATACTAGCCATAAACAGTTACCATAGCCCAAACCCAAACCCTAAATATTAACAGTTATTAGAAAAAGTTCATATGCTTCAAAAGTCAATGCATAGAAACTATGGAGTCATTGAAACACCATTCGAAAGTTTAATGATACGGTTAGCAAACATCCTCTCTGATGGATGACATGGGTATTCATCCAAAAATAATAAATCAATGGATTCTATATACATTAGCACAAGATCTGGTTAACCATATGCTTTTTATTTTTACGCAAGAAAAGAATTAATTCAAATACAGTACAGCAAACGGCTTTTGGAAGTATTTTGCCAACAATACGAAGACCAATGTATTCTTAATCGTAACTGAAGTTCTGAATAAGATATCGTGGATGAATTATAGATTGACAGCCATCATCATGTCCTACAGTGAATTTGCTAATTTAATTGGTGGAATGCTCAGAACGGTGAAGAGGGATATATATGCGTTTCCTTTAATCCTTTTTGTCTCTCTGACGTGGAAGATATCAGAAACCCTGCGCCATCAGTGTTTGACCATGTGCACAGGTCATCAAACTTGCTCAGCTAACTGACCACGATGAGTTGCCTATTGCAATTTTTATCCAAAGATTATTTACTTAATTTGTTTGCACTTTTTGTTGCAATTACAGCACAAGCTGTGTAATAAGTCTTCAACAGTGCTATCAGCTCATTTTCACTTAACTTTTCTATTTCTTGAGTATAATAGTTTGATTGGTCTCTAATCTGACGTTTCAAAGATTCACAAAATCCTTGTCCACCATCATCTTGATTTGTTCTGTGATTGAATCCATCTGTTTTGCACAATAACCAAACTATCAGTGTCTCCACCCAATTAATGCTATCATTGAATTTTCAAAGACCAATTGGTTAGAATATCTGCTTTGTTCTGTTCTCGACACTAGTGCGATACCCATTTTACCTATGAAGTTATGATTCGAAGTAATTAAGTCAAATATCCGATGTATGGTGTTAAATGACTAGTTAATTTGTTTAAAGTTGGTTTGCCTTCTTTCAGCATTGCACCTTGGTTTATAATATATATATATATATATATATATATATATATATAGATAGATAGATAGATAGATAGATAGATAGATAGATAGATAGATGGATGGATTGATAGATAGATAGATAAATGGATAGTTATATGGATAGATAGATGGATATATATATATATATATATATATATATATATATATATGGTTATTGTTATTCCGCATCGAATCATCTCCCGATTGGTGCACCAGGTATAAAATATACTCAAAAACTAATTTTTATGCTGATATTACTCAAATGAACTAAAAAAAAATATATGGATTAGGTGATGATTATTCAATAGCAGCGGCTTTTTCGTCCGTTTTTTCACATAAGCCTACCCCAATATCTATTTGATCTCTCTATCATGAGTGTTGTGTAGATAGTTCCTTCTGGGTTCGTTTAATTCGTCACACCATCTCATATGTTGATAGTGCATTTATGCATGTGATCCCAGGGGATCTACAATATGTGTCGAAATGTCCAGTGGTTGTTTGACGTTCTTGCAACATAGAAAGCTCTTTGTCCTCAGAATTTTTTGTTGATTCTTATGATATATCCGTCCTTTCTGTGCTCTGTTTCCATCCAATGTCTTGGCGATTCGGTTATCGATCACATTGATGAGAATTTTCTGTGTTCAGTTCAGAAATATTAGTGACCTGTAGTGGTTCAAATCTTTCGGGTTCATCATTGTTATGCAATGGTACTATGATAACAGTGTTTTAATCATCCGGGACTTTCTTGTTTGGGCAGAAGTTGATAAATTGACTAAATTGCAAATAATTTATTTACCAGCCTTTTGATAATTTCGATGGAGTTGTCATCTGAATTTGATGCTTTTTTCCAATTTTTTGTTCATCTGACGGTTTGACTCTCATTCAGCAAAAGTACTTCTCTTAAAATGTTGAAACAATTTTTTGTAACTTGATAAGCCTGTCCGTTGTTTCTGTGGTGCTTGTTCAGAGGAAGACAATCCTTTTTGTAACGATGACACTGTGGTTTCTCCTTGTCTTTATGTTTTTCATTTATACATATATATATATATATATATATGTGTGTGTGTGTGTGTGTATGTGTGTGTGTCCGTATGTGTGCATGTGTGCATGTGTGAGTAAAGACGCGAATAAAATGAGCATGAACAAGACAAAAATATGGTGAGAAAACAGATATTTCAGCCCCTGTATTATTGATTGCTTTTTAGGAATTTTAAGTTGCTTTTGAGAACCTTTAAGTTGTTAAGGTAGGAATTTCACTTCGTTCAAGCAGCCTCCCTATCGATGGCAGGTTTGATTCGTACTTTAATCTCATTTCCTAAATTGTTTAATATTTTTACGTCGCTTATCGATACAATAAACCAGCTACAGATTGCACACACAGGCAATGCATTTCATTTACCATATACCAAGTGTTCCCAATACATTTATATGTAAATGAATACGAAGTCAAACATTTGTATCCGTTCATCACCGTCAGGTAACTAAAAAGCTTCGGAAAAATTTCCGACATTCTGGATTTTCATGTGGCCAATCAGGCAGAACCTATAGGAGAACGCACGTACAATGGATCGCATTGTGCACATTTTTTTTCTGTCATCTTCTCCACAATTACCTTTTTATAAACGTAAATATTTTGATGATTTAAGATCAATAACTTTGGTTTGAGGATTCATAAACGAGTTGGTAGTGGGGCAAATATTTATAATCTGAAATTTCAACGATGTTCAATCGATGTGATCAACATTCATAACTGGATATGTGCATTGACAGGGGAAAATAAGCTGAAAAAAATCTTAATGCATATTTCATGGTATATCTTTTTGTGAAACCCTTGGAAATAAAACAGCAGCACTTCCCTATGCTTATAGTAATACATGAGAAGGAACCTTTGAAATTATACTTTGAAATGGACTTATTTATCTATTTTACTTATGCAAATGCGTAATCAATACTACTCAAAATACTACCTATATTCGAATGTTTATATTTATAGTTATCTTTTATGTACGTATTTGTTCATTTCTTGACTTTTGTACCAGTAGTAAAATAAAAGTATATCAAAAGGGAACTGGAAATATAACTTTCTGAACAGGATTATATTTCCAACCGTCTTCTTTGTGCATAAAAAAATTAGATATCAATAACGTAGCTTATTTGCTAAAGCATTGCTTTCAGTAAGAGAAATAAAAGAAATCATCCGTAGTCAAACTTACCATTGTATATCTGGATATGCAAAGTAACCGTTTGTGTTCAATGAATGTATTGT
>OY735202.1:7177844-7250344 GCA_963457665.1 Thysanoteuthis rhombus | reverse complement strand
TATATGTGTTAGTGTGTGTGTATTCAAAATAGTCAGTTACTACATTTTATCATAATATTGCATTATGTATCATCTGTTTAATGTCTTTCATCTTCAGATTATATCTGTGCCATTCAAAAAACTGTCTGAATATAAAAATGAATGCCATATGCAAGATGAAGAAAATTAATCAAAATATGTTGAACACGACAATAGTTCAGTTGAGAATAATGCCATGGATTATTATAGTTTTTTCCTTTATTACCCCTAATTTCAATTTTAATGATAGTCACCTTCCCGTCTGGATTGCTGCCGTTTCAACTGCTAAATTTCATATTGCCGAAGACGAATTTAAAATCAAAAAATATAATCCCAACCTTAACTAACCCTATCCCATCAAATAATCCAAAGTGTAAATCGTACTACTCAACCCTGGCCTTTAAAGCTGAAAATACTAATGCTTATCTAATTCTTTACTCAACTCTGGTTGTTAATCTACGACACGAAGCTTACGAGCTTAAATGGACTATAATTCCTGAGTGAGACCCGAAATGATAGAAAATTGTTAAATAAAAGTCAACGTACTATCTTTGAAAACTCAATCGTTCGGCAAAACCATTGTCACATTCATATTTAACAGCTCCCTGGCAAGGCCCGGATGATTATCCAGATTTTCATCGCCTCAGCTTCACTTGATGGTATTCAAGGACAGCGAAATCCACCCTCTGATGCGTTGTTTCACCTTTTTCACCATTAGATCTGTTTCTCTTTAGCCTAAATAGGGATCCAATTGCATCCCGAATTCCTAGAGATTTCACGACGGTAAAGACTTGGTGTTTTCATCACTTGAACATATTCAGAAGTTTTCAAGCGAATTTATTAAAGAAAAAAAAAACTCAACAAATGTTCGACACATTCTCCGGGGGGCAAAATTTTGAATTTTTAGTCATTTAGCCTGAGGACCCTTTATACTTGGGGCAGGGTTGTGATCAACCAAATTTAATCAAATCTGAGAAAGGAATTTGTTTCTCTCAGGTTAGGAATGAAGGACTGAAAGAAAAAAAAAAAGAAATAAAATTTTAAAATGGAACCTGTGGAAATTGAATCAAGTTTTCTATAATGAACTTCCATTTATCGAATGCTTTAAGGCAAGTCAGCAGCAATTAAGTGTCTTCCCGTTCCAATCAAATTGCATTGGACAATTTTTTTAAGAAAAAAAAACATTGCAATGGAATGATAACAAAATAACATTATCAAATAAAATACTAATAATGCTGCCACTGCTGTTGCTGCTGCAGCTGATGCTATTATCAACATCATCATCATCATCATCATCATGAAAATAATAAAAATAGTAGTAGTAGTAGTAGTAGTAGTAGTAGTAGTAGTAGTAGTAGTAGAAGTAGTAGTAGTAGTAAAGTTTTATGTGGCCAGGAGAAAAAAAGACGGCGTATTCAAAAACTATGGCAAATGTAAATGTGAAGGGTCTGATGTTAAAAAGGCGAAAGTATCCCTCAATTTACCTAAAATAGAGGGAAAAGTTTACCTTTCAATTTCAACCATTGGAAAGTGAAAAAAGGGTGCCTCTAATTTGTTGTGAAGGTGATACTTTGAAGGAAACTGGATGATGTCTGGAAAGGGAAAATATTCACACGAAGTTGAAAAAATTAATTGACCCTCCATTTTGATCCAAAAAGTAGAGAAGCTAATTCTGTCTTGATGGTAAACTCTGGAAAAAAAATTCCATTCAATCACTATGAAAAAAGAAAATAGACTTTCCTTAGATTTTGAAACCTCAGAGTAACAAATGAGAGTTGTTCTTTGCCACCAAATCAAAGAAAAATCTTCACATTGATTTTGACTCATAAAAGTGAAAGATTCTACCCCACCATTTCGCGTATGAGGAGTGGAAGAAAGTCTTCCCCTCAGTTCTAACGCTCAGAAATTCTGATCATAAGGGAAAAAGAGAAAATTACCCTTATTTTGATGTTTGAAATCGAAAAAGAAAACTATCTCCACTTTGAGCGCAAGAAGTAAAAAAGAATCTCTCAAATTCCCCTCTAAAAGCAAAAGAAAAAAAAATCACTCCCTCAGTGATTTAAAACCCTTACAGCGGAAAAGAAATTCCCAATTTATTTTTACTCTTAGAGCGGGAAAAAATCTTTTATCCCCCGATTTCGACCACTTGAAGAAAAAACGAAAGTTCTATTCAATTTTTACACACGACCACGAAAAGATCGCCACTTATTTAGAAGTGAAACATTTTTCTTCAGCAAAATTTAGGCCTCTAATACTAAAGATGAATACCCAACGTTTTTTGAAAAAAAATCTCATGGATTTCGATCCAAGTGAGAGAATGTTTATCTTAATTTTTGTGAAGAGAATCTCACCATTCAGTTTTAACCGATGAAAATAAAAATAAAAAATGGAAAAATCCATGACATTTACGAATGAAATTATGAAATAGAATTACTTTGAATTTTTTTTCTGTAAAGGCAAAAAAAAAAAAATGTTCACCCGACTTTGACCTCTGAATTTAAAAAGGACTCACTCCTGGACTTAGGGGCAAAAGAGACCCGTGAGTTCTGACTTGATCTTATTGCGTTTGATTTCAAAAGAAACAACGAAAACTAAGTATCTATCTGCCATAGATGCTGAGCTTAGACTCACTGGAATACACATCAGAGAGAATAGTTCCCTTGTAAGTAACTCACCAACTGGATTTTAATTTGTGTCTTCACAACTGGTAATAGATATAAGTTCAGTCAGGAGAAGGTCAATCTGTATCATTATGGTACATTGATTTGTCAATATGACTCTTTCTTCATCATATTTTCTCTTAAATGTTATATTAAAGGAACAAAAACTTCCTCATTTAAGTCAGTTCTGGGGAAGTTCTATAAATTATTGGTTAGTTTTAAAAATTCTTCATTAATTGTTTCCTAACTATTTCGAGAGCCAATGCAGTATTTTTGTATGATTAAAAAAATGAATAAACGTAAAATAAATTAACATAATCTTCAGATTATTTCTTTTAAAAATAGTTTTGTCGGGAGCTCAAAACACAATTCGGAAAAATCCAGATCAAAATATCGTAGAACAAAATCTTTCGAAAATATCTCAACTCATACATTTGTCAATAAACGTTAGAGAACAAATATATATATATATATATATATATATATATATATATATATATATATATATATATATATGTGTGTGTGTGTGTGTGTGTGTGTGTGTGCGTGTGTGTGAGTTTGTGAGTGTGTGTGTGTGTGTATTTGTGGCGCAAAAAAAGATACACGCATATGTATACATCTTAATCGAAGGCCACGTCATATCCTATGACGGTACGTTAGATTGGAAGTTAAACACCCTGCTCGATGGAGAGATAAACAACAAGCAGAGCTCAATAGACTATAAAAATGGGTCTGCATAAAAGATTATAGAAATAGAGAGCTTGTAAAGCCACCATGCTCCTTGCCAAATCCGTCGTGATATACAAGTGCAATCTCGATATTTTAGACAGCTATTGACTTAGGTAAGCGTGGACGACACACATTGACGATCTGCTGCCTGAAAAACATATGAATTTGGTAAAACAAATGGTAAATATAGGAAAATATTGCTCCTTTCCTGAAAAAAAATACCTGGCAGTTGGAGGACATTGGGTGTCGTAGTGATATTGGCGCACTCAATAGAGAACTTTCATCTCTAGTGGAATGAATTAATGCCAGTGAAATAATGTATTTTGAAAAATTAGTCATTCAGATAAGGAATATGAGATCATGTTTCTCTCCATCTAGACACGGTTTAAAATCCATATCCTTAAATGAATACATAGACTCTTATACTCATATGAAGAGTATCTGAGTAGCAGTTTTTCATTTATTCAAATTTGATTGGATTCATGGGACAAATATTTTGTTTTTAATTTTAATTGGTTTTTGTCGGCAAGTATGTTGCTCCAAGACTGGATCAAATGGTCTTCATAAAGATACCAACCAGCAACACAATAAAAGACGATTAAAATCACAAACATCCAACCTTTGTCAATCAAATCCAATGAAACTGATCAAATGTTCATCCAAAATTATACTTTCAACGTTCATACGACCAGTGGAAATATGAAAAATTGAGAAAAACATTTGAACAGGGATCAATTCTTGCACTGGAGGCAATATATATACTGAATGCATATACAACTGTGAGGCCCGGTCATATTGTCTGCTTGAAGTGATAAATGAAGAAAAATGAGGGTATATCATTTGCATGATTTACATATTCAATCTATATATATATATATATATATATATATATATATATATATATATATATATATATATAGATAGATAGATAGATAGATAGATAGAGAGAGGGAGAGAGAGAGTGAGAGAGATAAAGAGCTGACAGAGGGAGTTATATTCGTTAAAGGGTCGGATGAATACATCTCACAAACGTACACACAACTTGATAACACAGAATTTTACCAAAAAATATCCCTAATGATCCTCAAAGTGAATCCCAAAACATAATAACCCATTCCCTAAGAGAGATGTACAATGTTTACACATTTTCCTCTCAAATAAGTTTATACAAGGATCAAATATTAACACGGTCAGAGCCTTGATTATTTAAATAAGAAAAAAAAATATAGTTCCAACACTCTTCTAAAATTTCTAATTATCGATGCGCATTCTCACATAGCAAGTAGCAATATAGGCTCCACCTAAAAAGCACATCCACAACAATGCACACTTACACTATTCCGTGAATATATTCTTTGAGTGAAACGATCTTTAAATTCGAATAAGTATACATAGACGTTTGTTCAATCTTTTTTACTTCCAATTCACGGATGATTTGAGATTTGACCCGAGTATATTCTTTTTTTCTCCCTTGTAGAAATGAAGAATTTAAGACGGTAACAACTATGATAACCATCCACCATCTCCTCCCAAAACCCATCTGATGTTTGACATATATATATATATATATATATATATATATATATATATATATATATATATATATATATTTAATATTTAATATCTAACTGCAACGGTTACATCCAATTATTACGTTTGTCTTGTGTTAAGACAATGCCTTTTTTTTTTAATGTTCTCCTAATATTTTTTTTCCATTTCATCTCCTTCGACTTCGAGCAAATGAAAAAAACAAGATCTGCCCCGGTAAAACAATGAAGTAAAGTAACACGTTGCCCAGCTCACGGATATTTCTTTTAGTCTACTGTAACTGTTGATGAAATAGATATTCACTAGAGGAGAATTCACTCTGTGTGTTGTTTTATAGCAGTTACTGACGGAACGAAACTGACGTTACGAAACGAAATCCACGACCCAAGCTTCAGGTTCGCCGAGGGTACTACACTCAAATAAAAATCTAATAAAAATCAATTAGGCAAATTTATCATTCCATACATACTGAGAACATCGGACACTTTGCTAAGAACCTTCATAATCTTCAAATAATATTAGTTGAAGTAAATGAAGCCATCAAAAAGTTGGCCCCAACATAGACTTCAGCAGAAGAAATATCATGTACAACAAACATGTTGGAGACGAAGACACAATGATCGAAATGAAAAATACGAAGCTGGCAAAAGTAAACACTAAATATATATATAGTTGAGTGGATTTCCATATAGTCATTAGTTAGGGAAGAAATGAAGCAAAGAATCACTCTGTGTTGAAAAGCTTCCGTTACAGCAAGCTCGATTTCTGAAAACAAAAGACTGAAAAATATTACGACCTTCTGACTGAGAATTTAGCAATGTGCACATGAGAGAATCATGCCCAACTTCACATGGAGAGATCATAAGACATCATTGGAAGTGTTACAGAAATCAGAGTGGAACGGGTATGATATTTTGCCAGAGCTGCACACAACCGTGGATCCCCTAATAGCAGAGGCGGTGGCAGACGAGAAGTATGATGACTTGTCGAGCTAGATATGTGCAGGAAGTTTTGGCTTTGCGATGCCTCTGATGGAGAAGTTTACCGAGTTTCAGAGAAGTTCTACGTCCAACGATGGACACTAACAAAAATGATGATGATGATGCTGCTGCTGCTGATGATGATCTCATCTTAATGTAAGAAGTTTCGCTGTTAAGCCAAGTCATAAGAAAAAACAGGCATTTGTTTCAAGTGTATTTTGTTGGATAATTTGATTTGAACGCTTTCTCAAGACATTGTTCAACGTTTGAACTTTCTTCAAATCCAATTAATTCCTGATTTATAGCTGAAGCATTTAGGTTATTTGAAAAAAATGAATTGATCCATCAATCTGAACTGTCACTCCCTGATTGGATTCTGTTGATCATCATATCAACATAATCACCACCACGATCAACCAAAGAGTTTCATAATTGGCCAAAGATATAAAAGTATGAAGATGACATTTTTAATAGAAACCCCGATCTATCAACTCACTGCTAGAAAACGATGGAAAGAAACTATACTTTTTTTGCTCCATTTCTTCTTAATACGTAATCATGCTAATGATTTCTGCAGAATTTAATCATCTAATAATCTTTGCTGTTTCCTTAGCCAAAGTATTTCTCCTTGTGTATTCTAACATTAAAAATTATAAACACAACTACTGATTTGTCAGGTACTGCTCAAAACATTCCGGAATTCAAAGAATAGTTATTCACTAAAGCACTCGACGTGGTATGCTCTAATCTCCAGTTTTCTGGTACACATTGGTGACGATTATGGAAAAAATATACTGTGATCTTCTTTGGAAGCTTAGGTTTTCAACTAATCATTAAAACTATTCAACAAATAGGGATGAGCCCATTGTTTCGGAAAAGTGGGTCGGAAACACCGTTATCAATTGAATGTGTGCTTTCATTGGAGACGGTTATACATTATGCTTCGAGGGAATGAATTATAGATTGTGTTATATTATAAAGGAACTTATCTGAAATGGTATCTCGTCACTATACGGTTTATATATCATTCAATTTAGACAACATAAATTGAATAAACATTTAGGGAAAATGAAGCTTCAGCAAGTAGCTGCTTTCAAATTCCTGATGTATTTACCATTGTGCTAGACAGCCCGCCATTAAACAAAGGACGAAAAATTCATTCAACCTTGATTTCATTTTGTTTATTAAGAGTCTTTTTCGTGTCACCCAACGGTATATTAAAGAGGTATACATTCTGATACGACAGAATAAGTTTTAATGTGTGTTATTTTTACGTAAGAACTCATCAGCAATGATTTTCCGGCACAACAGGGTTAACACATAATTCAATTTAGACAACGTAAATAGGGTACAGAATGATCCTTATATATATATATATATATATATATATATATATATATATATATATATATATATACATATATATATGCACACGTGTGTGTGTTTTTGTGTGGTAATGTATATGTTTGTGCATGCAACTTAGAATTTGTTCACGTATGTATGTGCCTTATGGATGTATGTGTGCATATGATGTATAAAATCATATCTCCTTATTGTATATGTTTGGAAATACTCTTACACGGATAAACCAGGTTACAGCATGAGGAATATTTCGAGGAAAATATTCCTAAAGTTTCTTCTAGATTAATTCCACGATAGTTTCTAAGGAAGAAATGAACATTTGAAAAGGTTTTATGGGGAACGCCCGTATTTTGTAAATCTCTAAGTTATAATTAAATCGTTGCCGTCTAGCCTGAAGAATGCTTACTGACTGTGGTTTGTTTCAAACAAAACTATAATACGAGAAAAGAATAATCAAACAGTATATAAAAGGTATCAGACAGGAAGAAACTCTAAAAAGAATATCATTAATGAGGATTGTCTTGTGATAAACCAATTTGGAGTAAAGTTGATCATTTCACCTGTCATGTATATATGTGTGTGTTTATTCAAGTCCGTACAACATCATACCAGATATATATATATATATATATATATATATATATATATATATATATATATATATATATATATATATATATATATATATATATGTATATATATATATATATATATATATACACACACATATATATATATATATGTATATATATATATATATACATATATATATATATATATATATATAGACCGTTGTATTACAACTATTCAGTGTTGCTATAGACAATCCATAATCCCATCCAGTACCACGAGGGAGGATTGAAACCTTTGCTTCAGAACAGAGGTAGGTATCCTACCGCTGACCCAAGGAACTTGACGGCCAGTAATGCTAAATTCGAGTGATATATTTATTTTGCTTAAATTCCTAGAGAGCTTTATTCTTATTGAAGAGCAGTGCATAAGCTTGAATTGAAGGAGTTACCTTACTTAAAAAATACTTAATTCTGAATAGTGGAGCATTTGATACATACATATATATATATATATATATATATATATATATATATATATATATACATATATATATATATATATATATATATAGACCGTTGTATTACAACTATTCAGTGTTGCTATAGACAATCCATAATCCCATCCAGTACCACGAGGGAGGATTGAAACCTTTGCTTCAGAACAGAGGTAGGTATCCTACCGCTGACCCAAGGAACTTGACGGCCAGTAATGCTAAATTCGAGTGATATATTTATTTTGCTTAAATTCCTAGAGAGCTTTATTCTTATTGAAGAGCAGTGCATAAGCTTGAATTGAAGGAGTTACCTTACTTAAAAAATACTTAATTCTGAATAGTGGAGCATTTGATACATACATATATATATATATATATATATATATATATATATATATATATATATATATATATATATATATATATATATATATATATATATATATGGCAACAGTGTTTTGAACCGGTCTCATATCGATAGCTAGGTTGAATCAAGGGATTAAGTGCAAGACCTAAAAAGACTGGGTAAGAGACCAGGCGTGCTCCTAACACAGGTTTTACTGGTTCTGAACCAAAACAACAACTGCCCTTCTGAATTTTCTTTTAAAAATCACTTAAACAAAAAAACACACTTTCATTTATTTACGGGGTCATGAGATTTATTCCAGCAAGAAACATCAGTCTCCTGCAAAGAAATCAATATGTAATTCAGATCTTTGGAAATGTCAGGACATTTAAATACGTAACAAAAACACTGGGCCGCCCGAATGATGATAAAAGATTAGCTCCTACTCATCGGTGAACTGGGGAGGACCAACCATGGGGTTCATCTCCAAAATTTCGGCGTGACAACGCAAGAAAGATTAGTAAATGTTGCTAATAATGATGATGATGATGAATAACTTAAGATACTGGAAACCTCCAATATATATATATATATGTATATATATATATATTAAGACGATCAATAATGATTGATATCTCAGGTTTCAGCGTTTTTTTCTTTGCCAATCGTTGTCGGATACATATATATATATATATATATATATATATATATATATATATATATATATATATATATATATATATATATATATATACGTGTGTGTGTGTGTGTGTGTGTGTGCGTGTGTGTGTGTGCATGCCCGCATGTATGTCTATGCTGGCGTGTATGCATGCGTGCAGATGTGTGCAATGAGTTCTTTTAACAATGGAGAGCGTCAAAGACCATGGATAAATAGGATTAAGTTGGAATGCAACATGCAGCTAAGGATCAGTCAAAATGGTGATAAACCATTGCTAGTATGCTTTGCTGCATGGAGCTTTACTAACGAAACATTCATGTACTGCACTTAATATTGCTTATACTAGCATATCTTAGTAGGGCAGAGAACGATGATATTTTTTTTTAATAACAAAGAGAAAAATGATATAGAAACAACCAAAATATTAGAAAGACCATGATGCAACCCTTCCCCGGAGAGAATTCATGATTCAGTGTTCTAAGGGAATAAATTTCATCGACATTTTTCCATTGTGTTCAATTAAAATGCGGTTCATTAAGGATTTAGTCGATGATGAGTGTTCAAGCTTGAACGCCAAAAGTCAATGCATTATAGGGAAGAATGGAATTCGTCTAAATCAAACCTTGGCAACATGTCTGCCATAGCGTTTATATGTGTCGTTTCAATTGAAAAGTGCAGGCAGGTGAAGGGAAACTTGTGCAGAAGTGAAATGGTAATATAAAATATGAGTAAGGCTTCTTACAAAGGTGATTCGTAGGTAAACCCAATTTTTGTTTGTGATTGGCCGAGCTAAATTTGAAAAGGACAGGACTTACACGTCCACTAAGGCCACGAAAGCAACTATTATCATCAGATTGATGCCCCCCCTTCTTCAAACTCCTCAGGGTTTCTTTTTTACTTTTTCTTCTCTTTTTTGCATTTCATTCTTTTTTCTCAAAGATTGATACCCCTCTTTTTTCTCCCTCCCGTTTTTTCTTTTGTTCATTCTTTATTTTTTCTTCTTTTCTTTCCTTTCTCCCTAATTTTCCTGACCAACTCCAAATGTCTTCTGTGGCTGTTAACTTCCTTCTCATTTTGAACCAAACCTTTTATTCAATCAAAGTAAGACCTTTTTCAATGTACTTCCCATTATTCAGTGTTCTTTCTTATTTTTTCTCTTTCTTTAATTTCAATACCAGCCAGATATCTTCTTTTTCTTTTTCTTCTTCTTCTTCTTCTTCTTCTTCTTCTTCTTCTTCTTCTTCTTCTTTTTCTTCTTCTTCTCCTAGACTTTCCTCAAATAGGTATGTCCCTTCTTCATCTTTCTCTCTCTATCAATTAACCGTATCATCTCAACTCTTTTTTTCTTCCATCCTTGGAATCATTCTTATCTTCTCCATAAAATACCTTGAATTCTCCCCCATCTTTTCTTTCTTGATTTTTTTTAATTTTCATTTTTTTGCCCTCTTTCTCAGATTTGAACACAAGTTACTTCCTGACAAAATATCACTATGTTCCTTTTTTGCTTTTGTTATTGATGTCGTTATTTTCCTCCTGTCTTTATTGATCTTTGTTCTACCTGAGGTAAGTTTTGTAAAGGGCAATGCTGAGGTAAACAAAAGCCAAAACAATGCAGGTTTGCTGTTCCAGGTCATCATGACAAATTAAAAATATTCCAGTGATGGATTGCCAAATCAGAGGAAATAATGAAACGA
Source organism: Thysanoteuthis rhombus (assembly GCA_963457665.1). Classification (NCBI taxonomy): domain Eukaryota; kingdom Metazoa; phylum Mollusca; class Cephalopoda; order Oegopsida; family Thysanoteuthidae; genus Thysanoteuthis; species Thysanoteuthis major. The sequence continues at coordinate 7,239,262 of OY735202.1, read as the reverse complement.
CGGGTAAGTAAAGTCAGATTTATGTAGATTTGATTATCAGTTGATGACATCTGACCATTTTGTTCATCAGTAACACATGCATCTGTTTGCTCTCCTCTATAATGCAGAAAGGGCACTAGCGTGTAATAATCGGATTGACATAATCATTTTTTATGTTTTGTTCTATATATGCAATCATGTTTTTTCATGAATTCCTCACACAAATAGATACATAAGATAAGTATGAATATATGATAGCACTTTGTATTGCTTGAATGAATATAAGCTTTCTGTTTAATTTGGGATATTATTCATCATTAGAACATCCAAGTTTGACAGTAGTCCAAATATTTTCGGCATTGTTCCTATCTTGTAAGAGTTTTTTGTTTAGTCTTATTGTTAGTGAGTATTTCATTTTCTTAATTTTTTCTTCAGCGATTCTCAATTTAAAAAGAATGATATTCAAAATACAGAAAGCTTATTTATACATTCACTGTGTGATAACAGGAGGTCATTCCAAATACTATACAAAAGGAATATATTGCATTTATGATCATTTATGTTGGATTATATATCCGTTACTTTTATTTGATAAGTGAAAATGATGAATCGCAGGTTCTGTTGATATTCTATAATGCAACTCTTCCACAAAAATAATACATGTAGAGATCATTATGAATCAATATACTCTTGTACAGGATGTATTTCAGCAGAAGAAAACTATCAAAAGGTATGCGAGAAAGGAAATTATGTGAGTAATGTTGAGAGCATCGGAGCTTTCACGTGTCTATACATGCACGTGTCACGCAAAACTTTGAAATCAGGATAGAAATAAAGAGGTTTCCTCATGCAAGCCAACAAGAAATCTAAACTCCAATGCATTCATGTGTGAGATGCTAATAAATTTTTAGAGATATTCCTGTATTTTTTTGGGGGGGGCGCCATCATATATGTTATTGATATTTAGTAGGTTAAGCGTATTTCTAGAGATCTTTATTTCTTTTGCCTTCTATTCCTTTCATATTTAACCCTTTTTTGTTTTCCTTTTCGTTTTTTTTCTCTTTTTATCTATTCTTTCTTTTGTCGTCAATCCCTAAGGGTCATCTTTTTTGTGTTCTTCTCCTTCTTTCGTTTATCATTTTTCTGTCTGTTTTTCCTATTTCCATTTCCTCTTCTATCATTTTACATCAGTCATATTCTATCCCCTTTATTTTCATGCTTTCGAACCTAGCACTTACTATTTGTCTTGAAAAAATATACTTCAGTCTGTCCCTCAATATAGTGTGATGGTTGTTGGGGCTCCACGGACAATTTAATCATTGAAATTTCATATGTTAGATAGCCCAACAGAGCCGACCCCCTTTCAATTTGCTTTTGGATTCAGATTTATTGTTTGACTAGACTTGTTGACAATCATAGCTAGAAAATATTTTCTTTAATATTATCAACCAAGAGCTGTGTAGGAGGGGAAATTGTCCATGGCTTTCCGAAGGTCATTATTTAGAAAGGTGGTTTACACTCGCTGAGTACATTCTCTGAGTCTTTAACCGTATGGTCATTCCACAACTCCCCTGAATTATACAACACTTTTGGTTGCATGTTGCTCCACTATTCCTCCTATTGCAAATAATTTAGCCACTAAAACTCCTGTATCGGACTGTACAGCCATTTCACTGCAGCAGTCAATAACTTCTATTCTCTTCGGCAATCTGACTGTAAATTATCACAAAGTAGCGTTGAGTGGATAAACTCAACGGGCAAAAAGAGGGTGGTCGTACAGGAATCGAAATTATTTTTGAAAGCAGCAGTTTTCTGCTCTTACGATTTCAGACAGTCGTATGGGTAAAACTTACAATTTGGCATTTTATTTCAATCTAATGCATTTCATTCCACTCAGGAAAAGCAATGATTCCAAGTATTGCATAAAGCATCTCCGATATTATTTCTCGTTCTAGCTTTACGATATTGTTTTTAAAGTTTAACTCAGATTTTGAGGTTCCCAACAGCGTGAAATCAAACAGTAAAAGTCTCTGGAAGTTCTTAAAGATTGTGAATGATTGTCCTTACTTCTTCTAAGATAGATATGTTTAAATTACATCAACTATCATATGGATATAAAAACTGAATCCGAAGAAATGAATTCAATTTTTGTTATATGATATATAAATTTGGAGACCTATACAAATTTTGAATGCTAGAGAAAACTATTCAGGGTAACAGAGTTATATCTTATGTTTTGAACTTTCTCCTATTTTTTCAATTAAATCAGACTGCATAATTAATTAGACCTGATTATAAAGTCAGTTGCTAGGAGCGATGTCTACCTATGCTTAATTACTGATTGAAATGCTTGCTTCCCTCAAATGGCGTCTTCTGACTCCTGCAGGAGACTTTTTAGGCAAATTGAACTTTATTTCTTAAGTTAAGAAAATGTTGAAGGAGAAAACAGATGGCTGAGATTTTGGAAATATACGAAATGGTTTGGAAAAACTGCGATCAATACACTTATTGAAACTTTCCAAAGGGTTGTGCACAAACATTCATATTGCACAAATTGGGAGATCTGTACCTTCCAGAGATGACTAGAATCAAACGTCAACATGTCTTTCTCATACTGACAAAATATGATTGCCTTTGAAGAGGAGAATGAAACAGCAGACTTTCATCAAGTGGAATCTATTATTTCAGGTACAATTCTGAAATAGTTACCTTTTAATAAAAAAGTTGAGTTTGGCTGAGTCAGCCAGATGAAACTTAATGCGCTTTCGATGAGATCAGATACATTGAAAATACATGATGATTACCAGTGTTTCTAGATTCACTGTACTAACACTTGAGCTTTTCCTTTTCAACCCACAGGTATATCTAACAATTAAAACATGTCAAAATAGTCAGTCGTCCGAATGAAAAGACAAAATTACCACATGAGCTAAGACAGAGCTGTTACAGTATCACCTCCAAATTTCGTAGGTTTATAATTCGAATTTCGCACTATGGCCTTGTGCAACAGAAATTTATCCACTGCCCTCTTTCTACCTCGAGATATTTTATCAAAAACTCTTTTTTATGTCTACAGTTAGCCCATATCTCAGATTTATACGTACCCATATCCGATTTAACCCTATTTTATATGCCATTATTTACAACGTTTCTTCCAGACACTGTTCACATCTCTAATTTCGACTCTAGAATATTTTTTTCTTTTCACTAACCTCCAGTTGACTACCTTTTTTTCTCTTTTCCTGGCTTGCAATATTGGATTAAGAGTGTCGTCTTCCTCCTCTCATATCTTTTGAAATAGAGACTTTATGGTTCGAAAGTCTCGTCAAAACTTTGGTTCAGTGATTCTTTAATATACATTCTCGGTTTTCAGTTCTAGACAGAAAATCAATACGAGTAACCAGTTTCGAAAAAGTAAAAATCCCCTCTCATCCACAGTTCTTAGTAACCATCTTATTACGAGCTTAAACATCTTTTAATAGATACTAGCCACAATCTAATACATTGTTACAGATACAACGTTTTGGATGAGTTGCCATCAATATGGATTCACAGGCATTTGTATGATTTTATGTAGCAAATTTTCATATTCGGTTTTAGTTTATCTCCTTTCATTGTTTGTCTTTTTATTGTGTTTGGTATGTAATGTTCGAAGACAAACAAAAAAATGGAAAAAAAATTAATTATGGCTTTAAAAAATTATTCGGCTGAGTTTCGAATGAGCAGCAAACTCCTGTACAGTACCATCCCATTGGACAAAAAGGGAAGGTTAGGCTGGCCCTGACGTTTTGGCAACACTATTTGCCGATCTGGAGCCAATTTTGCAACTTTCCTGTAACAGCAACTGCACATTAAAACTAACCCCATGTCGCACCTTGCTCCTGTTGGAAAGCTAATAAATGTGAAGTATATATCGGCAGTACACTCTTTACGCTGCTACAATGACGTGAGCAATGATGGCTTACTAAGATTCGGTATTACTAAGCACAAAGTCCACGGACTCTTCGAATGACTTCAGTCCAGTCTTCCGTATGATATAATCGAGACTGACCAACATTTATCTCACTCGTTGCTTTTCTTTCTCATCCCTAGTTTAAATCTCTGACTATTTTTTAAAGGTTTAATGGAATTTCAAGCTTTCGTATCGAATGATTATGTTCTTTATCTGTGTAGCTATTTATTTAGTTGTTACTGAATATCTTTGGGGTTCGCGTGAATCCAATTTGGCAAACCATATCTATTCAGAACTAATTGTTTCCGATGTACAGAATAGTACAATGGATTAAAATAGAGAAATATGGGAAATCCATGAATCGAAAGCTGCCGTTGAGAATGAAACACTTTGCACGAACAAATAAAATAAAATAATCATTTATAACACCTGATCAAATGATAGAACAATTGCAAATATACAAAGGCGATCGCAAATAGTAGTATTTGTGTTCGCACGAATTGTATTCTGTATGTGATTTCAAGGTTTGACCTACGATTCTAAGTTAATTCATTCACCGAGAAAGAATATTGTCCTAACACTTTTGGCAACTTTGAACGCCAGACGATTGTTTGTTTGTTATTGTTTCTTCTTCTTCTTCTTCTTCTTCTTCTTCTTCTTCTTCTTCTTCTTCTTCTTCTTCTTCTTCTTCTTCTTCTTCTTCTTCTTCTTCTTCTTCTTCTTCTTCTTCTTCTTCCTCTTCTTCTTCTTCTTCTTCTTCTTCTTCTTCTTCTTCTTCTTCTTCTTCTTTTATATATATATATATATATATATGTATATATATATATATATGTATATATATATATATATATATATATATATATATATATATATATATATATATATAGTGTTAGTGCAACACAGAGAGTGTTTGCAAATGAACCATGTTTAGATAAGAATATTTCTGTAAATTTACATTCGTATAATGACGATTATCTTTACATATAAATTGGACCTTTCCTTTTGAGTAAGATATGTTTACGAATTATTTAAGATATGTTACAATTCACACAGTTTGAATCACTTCACAATTGTACTGTCATTATGAACTTATATTGGGCAAGGTACATGTATTCAGTGACGTGTAACTGTCTCTATTTATGTCAATCTGTCAGTCCGAATGCCTATTCGTTTGATGCTTCGACATTTTTTCGATGGATTTCTATGATATCCTGTTGTAGGTGGTAGGGTGGGAAGAAAATCATTCACATTTTGACATGGATCGATGAACATATACAGGTACTTGTACTTTATCGTATCTATACTTCATGAAAATATCTCAGAGGCCTCACAGTTATTTCAATGAGCTCTTTTGTGAGGGCTGACAGTGTACTGGAGAAGAGATGATTGGATTTTTAGGAAAATTCACAAATCTTTTGTTACCTCCCTGATTAGTATCAGTAAACGTATTGGAATTAAGTGCAAAGTTGAAGGTATTTTCTACTTCAAAACTGATATCTACTGCTTCGATGAGGTCTGTCGATAACATTATAAAGAAGACTCGGGTAAACCTGGGAAAATTTAGGAACAAAAAATTAGGTGTATTGCATATTGAATATCCATCCATGCATGTATGAAGCACTAATTGATTTACTCAGAGGATGGTCTGCAAACAATAGAGTTAACCATAATGTAACAGCTGAGACCTGCAAATGTTGTTTGTCTCATTGGGGTATTATTGAGATATTGTATTATGACTTTATTTTTTGATATTGTATTAAACCATTTAATTTGAAATTTCTGTTCCCTCCTACAATCTATGGATGGAGTTTTTGGAGTAAATTAGAACTGCAAAACGATGGTTGACTAATTTCCCGTTATAATTTTCAATTCCATCAAATAAAATTTGTTTTTTTTTTCAACTTGTAATAGCAGAATTTGGTTCTAAGCAATATTGTAAACTTCTATAAGTAAAGCTCAAACTTGATAAGGTATTACATCACTAAAGTCAATTTTTTATCCATATTTAGTCAGCTATCCCAACCAGAAAGGTGAATATAGAAATAGCCAGAGTGGTTTATAAGTAAAATTGATAAATTCAATGAGTTTAGCTCGTTTAATAGGAAATCCCAGGATCTAAAGCCAGTACTTGATCCTTATCTATTCAACTGTCCTTTCCCGACGGTGGATATAGTAAGATTGGAGGTGGTTTCAATGTAATATTGTAGCCTTTATGAGCTTAGATCAGATACAATATGATATTTCAACGTATAAAGTCGATTCATTATATCCATTCAGCTGTCTTCTTCATGAAAATAATTGGGCACCATTCCCTCACCCCACAAGATGTTCAATTTACCATCGAATGAGATCGTCAAGATTGGCACTTTTTGTTATTTATTTTTTTTTTGGTTCGGGGTCTTTCCAAGAACAACAATACTTGAGGTCAAAATTGAACTAGTCTTTATTCTTGCCTCGTTAAAAATCCGAATATCAAATCAAATAGCATCGAATCAGCAAGCAATCATGTGACAAAGGTGGATAAGAAGCAAATTCTGGAATTCCATTGGCAAAGTAAGGGGTATCATTTCTTATTGTTTCAGCTGTTCAATGACGTCCGGTATTTAAAAAATAGCTGGTTGACTATTATTTTGATAGTGTAATGAAGCCCCAGGGCATTCTGAATTTGATATTGTCAATTTCTTCGGACCGTATATTGATCTACGAAAAAAAATCAGAGTCGACAATTTTTACTTTTTGTTGATCTGGTATATATTTAAAGCATCTTTCTATTAACATTTTACAAGTAAATGAAAATCTTGGCAGCATACAAAAGACAGATAGCAAAACTCCAGGATTTTAGGAACTTTTGTATCTCCAGCTATTCTAGGCAGTTTGGGTGGTCTCCATCGGTGTTTGATGGACAATGGAGCATCACATTACCAGGGTTGGATACTCAATCGTCAGAATCGATGTCTTGGCATCGCAGAAGTAGTCCAAAAGGAAGTGAATCCGACTTTTAAACTCGCCATATAATTTTTTCTTTTCGCATCATTCTTTTCTTGTTTGCTGTGCTGTTCCATGGTTTTTCTACTTTGTTGTTTGTTGCGCTATCTCTCGCACTCTTTATGATTTCTTCGCTATTCGTTTGCACATACCTTTCTACGACTGCTTTAGCTCTCTGGACACAGTCTTCTATACTGATGAGTCCCCTGCCACCCTCTTTTCTTTTGACGTATAGTCTATCCGTATCATCTCGAGGGTGTAATGCTTTATGCATTGTCATAAGTTTCCTTGTTCGCCTATCCATTGATTGAAGTTCTTCATTCGTCCATCCTAGGAATAGTCCTGTATATCTAACTACTGACACAGCCCAGGTGTTAATTCCTTTTATTAGATTTCTGCTGTATAATTTTCCTTATCCTTCTAAGGTTTTCTCTCTTTATTCTCTTCTTCATCTCTTCCCGTTTTATCGTGTCATATTCAAGGACACCTAAATATTTGTATCGGTCTTGTAATGTCATAATGCCATTTGAATGGATCAAATGAAAATATTATTCAGAGCATCAGAAACTGTCTTATTGTGATTCTTATTGTTTGTATTTGCTCGTGTTTGACTGTTTGTTACCGTAAACAGCAGCATTACGCAATTATCAACTATACAAGTATTCAACCAGAATAAAAACATTGATAAACAAAGCTGGACACAATGTTTATTTGCTTAGTAGTTGACACATTGCAGTCGTATTGGATATGCAATGAGATGGACAAAACAAAGAAAGAAAATGAATAGATACATGATATAAATGATATTTATTAATGATATATCTAATAAGTGCGTGACACTTTGGAAAATAGAAAGTCATTGCACTTCATTTTTTTCCCTCGGTTTATAACCAGAAGAAGAAATTTATTGCCTCATTTTCCCCATTATAAACAGCATTGCTTTCCATTGTGGGAGATAAATATTTATCGGTCTCTCAATTGATTCATCTCCCTTCTAAAGAAATACAGAGCAAGTTAATAAATTGTTAACGACTCTTATTTGCTGACAGATACTGCGACCAAAATCTAGAAGAAACTTAATACACAAGTTTCACTTGCTTGTTCTTTTGAATCACAAATCAAATATTATCTGACACTTCTTGCAAAACTAAAGACATTATGATATTTTAAGAGAATTCGTTTCTAAATTATAAATATCGTTGTTTGTGATGCAGCTGAAACATACAGTTTATTGATCAGCTATATACAATGTGTTTGAACAATATTGATTCTTAATGTAAATGCTTTTCTCGTATCCCTGCGACAGTTACGTGACAGAAAAAAACGATGATCCCAATGAGAATAATTCACAAATAGCACCATAATAATTGATTTGTGTAAAACATAAAACCTAATGAAAAATATATAAATAAAAGATTGAAATGGCATATTTTTGTTGAAAATAATGTTATCATATATTTAGTGTTAAAAAACTGTAAAGCTTTCTGAATTATTTAAACACACACACGCACACTCAAACACACACACTCAAACACACACACAAAGAAATTGAATATCTTTCTTTTCTCTCTCTCTCCCTCTCTCCCTCTCTCTTACTCTGTGTGTGTATATATATATATATATATGGAGAGAGAGGGGGTAGGGAGAGAAAGAAAAACACTACGAGAGAGATAGAAAAGGACACTGACAGACAAAGAGAGGGAAAGACAGAGAGACAAAACCTTAAGGAGAAGGATACAAAGAGGGAGTAGGGGTGAAAGTGAATTACAATGATTTCACATGGAAACTGAGGTGAAGATTGTTGAAGGTCCGGGACTTTGAGCTATAAAGTGTTAGATATTTAAAATAAAAAAACAAAAAAGTTTTCAATCAATACGGGACAGTGAAATTCTGATCATCTTAGAAAAAACACATTAAACCATCTTTGTGATAATTATCATATCATTGTGAAATTTGTCTGATTGTGTTATTTTTTCTTTTGTCTTATCTGGTAGGAGTGCTGACCAACGTTCAGTGGATGTCTTCCTATCGAAACCTAATTAGGTTAGCTTTGCTGTATTCGTATCGATGAAGCAACATCAAATATATGAATAGCAATACACTTTCTTCTATGGAACCAATCAACCCCGCAGAGAATGGATGCAGATTAACACTTACTATCTCTGCTTATTCACGAACTAAATATTGAGTCAAGCAAAACATCCATACACACACTCTTCGTACACAATGATATACAGATATTGATGTATATATATATATGGCCCCAGACACTATGTCAATAATACACGATCTTCTACACACGCACATACACATATACAATACCACTCACGCATATCATAATTGTCCCTGTACATGCACTGATAACCACACAGTTTTTCACAAAGTATTCCGCTAAATTAGTACAGAATTATACATAATCTCACATGCATACATACATCCATCCAAATCTGCGTACTCCCCACATAACTAACAAACTAACGCTGCATACATTGAAATGAATAAGGATATACAAAACCAGCACACACAAGCTTCAAGCTGCTTCACAAACATACGCACATGCAAACACATGTACACACACACACACACACACACACACACACGCACACACACACACAAACACACATATATACACACACACATATATATAAAGAGAGAGATAGAGAGAGAGAAAAAAAGAGAGAGAGAGAGGATATTACTATTTTAACTCGAGTCACTTCTTGTACTTCTGGCCTTAAACAGCTACAAATGCAGACACACACAGACACACACAAACACACACACACACACACACAAACACACACACAAACACACACACAAACACACACACAAACTTTAAATTAACTTTACAAACTCCAAGCAAAAACAATCAAATATAAATTCACGCACAGGGAGGTAGCCCATAGGTTCCCACCCAGTAACGTTCTTTACTACTCTTTTTTCCTACCCCCCAACCGTGGTTTGAAGCTTGGTCTTCAAACCCAACCACCTACATAAAAAGTTGCGTTATCTGCCCTCTTACTTCCGGGTTTGTACCATAATTTATACATACTTGGTCTTGTTGGGTCGGCTCGCGGTGAAATCAGTACTTCAGGTATGATAACAGAATATTACATCCAAATTTCACTTGGTTTTCATATTGATTATATATATATATATATATATATATATATATATATATATATATATATATATATATATATATATATATATATATATATATATGCACTATTTTTCAACAATGTGAGAAGCAATAAATTACACCAAATTAGTGGATATGATTTACAGCAGGCATCATCTTTGCAATATAAATTATGATATATTGATGAACAATTTTGCTTTATATGTTTTTATTTGTCCACTAGAAGGATTTTTTTCATTTCATTTGTTAAACAGGAAAAAAAATCCTGCAAAAAAAGTATCTACATTCATTCTGGCTGGAGATTAATAAAGTCACTCATAAATAATTCGAGCTGATTGAAAAAATAATATTTTTTATCTCCTTTTGACAATATTTGGTGATTTTTCCTCTGTCTCCTTATTTGCTTACGGAATCAGATATTGACTGAATCATTTCAAGTAAAACAGCAGCTTTATGGTTAGTTTTCGAAGATGAAATCGTCGGTCATGTTCAACGATAAAGTGTCATAGTCCCAGTGGACTCCCATACTGGTTGACACCTTCGCTAATCACTAAACGAAAGATTGACAGTCTTTGCTGAACTCAAAATCTAATATTTCGTCAGTTTTGTACATGGTCATTCACGTATATCATTTCAATTAATAGTCTTGGTTTCAAATATTTGATTAGATGATTAGGTAATGCCTCATTATGGCGTAAAACATACAGAAATTACAAGCTTTACTGCTTTACATTGTTTCTTGTCGTGATTTAAGGTTAGTACAGAGTTGCTCCTCGTAAAATGCAGCAGGTTGCATTAAGTTATATTGCACCATCAACACAAAATAGCCCTTAAGTGGTACCCATAAATCTAAAAATATGAAACATGCATCTTTCCCAGTTAAATTTCTTTTAAGATTCAAATGAAAATTTGTAAAAGGGTGACAGTAGATTTTTTGAAAGTTTTTTTCTTCAAGCTGTACATTCCACAGTTCCATAGTTACAAGAGAATTAAAACAAAATCTAAGGAAAACGATTCTTGTGATTCTCTGCCATCAACCATTGTCCTTATTCAATATTTTCCGCTACAAAATCTTTTCGCCTGAGTATTGTTTTATGCCTAATTGAATTGCTGACAAATGAAAGCGTTCACCCCAAAGGGATGTTTCAGACTCAACTAAACTTTAGTCATTTATATTGGACTTATAGAAGTTTCGAACAAAATATTGGGCGTCCACCGGAAGAAATCAATTTATTACCTCCGGTTGTAAGTCAGGATGTGGTGAATAATTTTGATTAATTGATCGTACATACATCTGGTATATGTCTGAGAAGTCTTCGTAACATCATGAAAACCTTTCCACTCAACTATATTGTTCATTAATTGGGCGTTTTGGCGCTTGAAAAGACATTAGTGAGATTAGGGCATAGATAGTATTTAATGTTCTATAAGCTAGCCTAATACACAAACACTACTGAGAAGCACTCGGAGAATGCATACCACACTAGAAATGCAAGAAATCAGTTATGTGTCTTGGACTGATGGCCAACCAAGCCTGAAGAGCCCGGTGTGTTCTGTTCTTTCCGATATAAGCTATAAGGTAAAAAAAATAAAAATAATTATTATCAATTTATAACGGTAACACTGAATATTCATCAACCTAAAATGCTGATATGTTATGTCAATCTGCATCACGAACTATAGATTTGGTGGGAGGAATAGGAGAACTTGGTTACGTGAAAGGGAAAAGGTGTCAGCTGCCTTTATTATGCACTTCAAGTGATATTCACGATTATTTCCATTTTAAGTAAAGAATGGAGCCAAACTTCCAAAAAAACAGTATTAACCATGTTTCAATATATTTGACGTATTTCAACAGTGATCTTCTCAAAGACAAACATTTCACACATATTTATTCACGTCAACTGTTTTCGATTATCAAAATTGCAGTAGAATTTATTTTGTTAAGACAATGATTAGTAACAGAAAATAAACTACACACAAGTCAAGAGGAAACTGCAACAAAGATATTGAAAGCTGCTTCCTATATAGGGACGAACAATACAAGTCCTTAAGAGCAATGTTATGCGCTATCAGGCTTTTTGATTTAGCAGAATAAAAAATATTCATAATAAATAATATATGGAATAAAGCAGGGCAAAAACATTTATAATAATGCGAATTTCCCTGGATTTTCCCTTTTTTCATTCTTTCATTTTTTCAGGTGATATCGTTGGTCTGCGCACTTTCATTCACCACGTGTTGATCGTCTCCCTTTTAAAGAAAATGACGTGTCCCCCATCATGTATTCCTTCGTTCTCTTGTATGGATTCACATAGCTTCCTTGATCGAGTTGAGAGCTGGGGAAGATGTGAGGAAGCTAAATGCCTGTCTTCCCTATCTCGATTTTTTTTTCTTTTTGGTGCAGCTTTTGGTGATATTGTCATTTTCTCTTTCTTTCTGCTATGTTTATCCATTCGTCATCTTTTATTCAACATGGCTTCACAAGTTGACATATCTTTAATTGTACATTGCTTGCATCCCTCCCTTGGAACCCAAAATGTGGATGCAAGGAAAAATGCAGTGGTGATCATTCGTCATAAAATATGGCTTTCTAATCTGCACTTTACTCGACACTCCATGCAGAATCAAGTAAGGCAAAAGAAAGAATGAACATGAACGGATAACTTAAATAAAACGCAGATACCTTATCTCGGTGAAAAAGCAAAATTCATCATCATCAGTTTTTATCTTCCGTCGCTGGACATAGACCCTCCCCAGAATCAGTTCCTCCAATCACACCTTTTATGTCTTTGATGCAGTTCGGAGTGCACCTATTATGACTGGTTTTACCTTGACTTCCACGTTCTACAACTTCATCTGGTTTTTTTCCAGATGCTCATAATTTTCCAGTTTTCTGCTCTCTTCCCACATTAATCTGTGAAATGCAGACACGACCACGTTTATTAATAGCTAGGTTCTCCTTTTCTTGTCCATCATTTCTAGGTCCAGAGTTCTCGCTTGGAAGAAGTGGCAAGTTTGGATGTGAAAGCCAAAAAGTAATGAGTGGTTTCAATTTTCTAGGTCTGTGTCCGGTTTGCGCTGGTACCACTCTTCTGCGTAGTTAGATCCCATTCTTTTATTCAGTTCCCAGTGTATCACTGTTGCTACTGTATCATGCCTGTGTTTATACTCTTTCTGGGCTAGTTCACTATATTCCTTAGTTAATTAGTTATGAAGTTTAAGGTTTTTTCCTCTTCCTCGTATAGGCGGCATTGCTGTTTGTGTTCTATTGGTTTTAGTTTTGATATAAGTTGTTCCGGTGTGTGTGTTTCGGGCTGTCATGATACATGATTCTCTTTCACTCTACAGGTGTCCCTCTCGGAGCCATGTCTATGATCTCTCGTCTGCCACATATTTTATCTGTTTTTTTTTTTTAATTCTATGAAATATACCAAAGCCTCATCTTCTACATACGGGGCCACCTGACTTGCATGGCTGTAATCGAAAAGGAAATGGATGAACGGAGAGATAGTAATTTATGAACTTGATGACACAAAGCTGTGATATGAAAAGTAGCTGTTCGGGTTTGATCCGATCTGCAGAGTTCCCCTTGCTCAAGAAATAAAGAGCAACCAGATGTTTACCTAACAATGAACAAACTTCACCGAAAATTCAAAGAATCCCCTATCGTTGTTCACTACTGTAGTTCAACAGTCAAGTTGTGAAAAAAGAAAAAAGGAAAACGCTCAAAATTAGATTGTAGTCAATTGATTATGCTATTTCGGACATAATGAATACTGCTGTCTATATTTATTGATCATTAAAAACATGTCTGGGCCTCCGTTAGGGTATATCATTTGAATTCATATCCTCATAGCTTGATATATTAAAAAAAAAAACAATGGACAATTCACTGTAAAGTAGTTTTCACTTCAAATGCTTTGCGTACGTTATCAGTGGCAACTTTATGTCCTCATTCGAAGTCTTGCAAAAAAACCTGTAAAAATTGTTATTTTGTACGTTTTCACAAATCGATGGTGAATGTTACATTCGGGACGAAGAGTATTTATTCTGATTTTGGTGATAGTATTCAGATACATAGCCGTTTTTGCTTACTATATCATACTGATGCTTGTGTTTTTTCCGAAGAGGTTCCCGTAGATGGTATTTCTTGGTCACAACCGCCCTCATATTTTCTAGTGCTATTTTACATATTCCTTGATTTGATAATATTCAATTATATGACCCAGTGCCCCGACTGAACTGAATCTTATTGCCGTCCATACGTTTCAGACAGCCTATAATGATTGATATCTCAGGTTTCAGCGTTGTTTTCTTCGTCAATCGTTGTTTGAATATATATATTTATTTATTTATATATATATATATGTGTGTATATATATATATATATATATATATATATATATATATGTATGTATATGTATATATATATATATATATATATATGTATATGTATATGTATATATATATATATATATGTGTGTGTGTACATGTGTGTTTGTGTTTGCGTGTGTGTATTCATATATATATATATATATATGTATGTATGTATGTATGCATATACATATATATATATATATATATATATATATATATATATATATATATATATATATATATATATATACTAAGTAGGCACTAGAAGTGATGCAGAAGAGCCCGTGGAAAATGTTTCAGACGATCAATAATGATGAATATCTAAGTATTCATTGTATTCCTCTTGGGAAATCGTATTTTCCATTAAATTTTAATTCTATTTTTTTTTCTATTTCCTTCTGTCTTGGTTGAAGATCTTCCAATGGCTTCCCGTATCGAGACATATTGATGAAAGACGAAAGAACAAAGAAACAGCTATGTTCTGAGTGAAGTTTTCTTTAGAATGTGGCATACCTCAAAAAGGTTTCTCTATGCAAACTTATTCTTTTAAAATCACTTCCTTCTTTCATTTTGATTGAATATTAAAGTAACCAAAAACATTCTAATATGTGAATTTAAAGAAACTTGATCAACCAATATGCTTTGCCTATTGGTAAAATTGAGTCAGTGAATTCTATCAATCGAATGTTTGAGATCATTTTTATCTCTATTTCTAAGTTCTAAGTTATGCTGAACTGAAACACTTTAAATAAACCATCGTAGCCACCAAAGTTGGTGTAAGGTTGTATCCAGTCCAAAAGTCTACGTCTTTCTGCATCTGTTTGCGTGTGCATCCCAGCAGTTTTTGCCATTTCGTTCAATCTTTAACTAAAGTCCTTCTAAATCAAAAAAATGGAAGACAATTTTTAGGGGTTCATTCTTGGAAACTCATTAATGATTACTAGATTTTCCAGAATATCGATGTTACTAGACTTTTTACTGTATTGTAGACGCTTTGCAGTGGTGAAACAACCGATTGGCATAATTATTAATCAATTAGATGATCAAATAATGAAAGAATATAGCATATTCTATCCGATGGAACATTCACTTTTGAAAATACCCTGCAAAATTACACAAACGGCATTGGCGTCCTAATATCTTCCAAATATTTTCTTTGGTATCAGACGTCTTTTTTTTTTTCAAAAGCGTTCAAGATCAGATTTTCTTATTTGAATAAACTGTTTTGTAGCATTGTCCTAAACCCCACCCTTTGTCTGAAAGTATTTGAAGAAAGCAAAATCAGGTCTCCAGGATGCATGTGAAGAATATCATCGTGAATGCAATAGTCATAATGGGTACAATCTCCTTTGATGACAAGTTATTGATGACTGAGTGATTGTACAAGTAAATGCCTGCTTCTGGATGCCTGTTGAAGTCCCCTTGATCGATTTGTGAATGACTTAATGACAGCCCAGCCATGTCATGGAATATTCGAAATGGCTTGGAAAATAGAGGAATTACTTCGTACGCATTCCTGCAAAAATGAATATGGTCCGAACACACCATATCATGTTTGCAAAATGAATTGATATAATTAAAATCATCATAAAACCAAGGTCACATTGCAAATGTTCAATTAATTTGGATAAGGCAGAAAAAAAAGAAGCAAATAAGATTAAAAAAAAAAAAGCTGGAGATGCATTCATTTCCAAGAGTACAAAAACCAAAAAAAAAAAAAAACCAAAGGCAACAAACACTACAAAAATCTAAATTCGATTTAAAAGAAAAAGAAAAATTTTTTCACCTCATGCGTTATTAGTGAGGAAAGATAAATATCACCATGAAGAAATGTCACAAAATTGCATCCCATTTACGAACAGTCTCCAGTCTTTTATTCAGGATTTAATTACATAACAAATTTCTATCAAAATGCATCAGTTGTGAGCAATGTTGACATTATATTAATGACTAAGGAACATAAACTTAGAGAATTTGGAGATTTTTTTACCTTCAGAAGATTTGTGGCTATATAGAAATGTTTTTCCTATCCTAACGTTGCACTTTTTAAAAAACAAGTATAACTTTTCTTAGGAATTAATATTATGTCGAGGGTTAAGCAGAAGAATTGTGTAAGAGAGTATGAATAAATCATCGTGAAAAAAGGTATACCTTGGTTTTGAAAGCTAGATGCAGCATTGGAAGTAGCTGGGAAGATTCATAAAAAAAGATGAGACTACTTCTTCAAAACAGGAAACAATTTGTTTGATAAAAATGTTCCCTGCATATGGAGACACAACTGAAGATTCAAATCTGATCCATTCCATTGCACTCTAGAAAGTTACCACAGGTGAAAAAACAAAACAAAACAATAGAAACTTATTATGTTCCTCTTCAGATAAAAGCATTGATTTAGTCGATCGTTTGACTCGATTTGTTTCTCACATGGATGATTGTGTTTGTGACGAATTTTGCTTGATTTGCAACTGGGAGTTTCCAAAGTCTCGTTCTTTCTTCTCTCAACCTTTCCCAGTTTTTTTCTCCGTTTTTTGCTCATTCTCTCAGTTTTTTGTTCTGACTCTCTTCCTTTCGATCTATTTTTCTCATTTCCTCACATTATGTCTTTCAGTCTGCTTTTCTTTTTCAATTTCTTTTTTTTGCCTTTCTTTTAATATGACTTTTTCTTTCAATCTTCACTCATTTTTTTCTCTTTCTGCTCGAGTTACAACTGATACTTGTCACCTTCATTAGACAAGAGTTAAACCATGTTTCGATCCTAGCGAATAAGTTTCAGAAATGTCATTCATAATAATTCCCTAACCCCAATGGAATTGAAGAAAAGGAAAAATTGAAAGGGAGAAAATGATCCATGTGTGAAAATAGGTTGAAAGCATTTGGGAAGAAGTGTTGGAGAAAAACCTTCCCCCGATGTGAATCGAGTGGTTTCCACCTCAGCCGTTTGTCAATCCACTCATGAAAATAAATGTATCCAATGAAGGTGGATTCGGAACTGATTTATCTATTTTTCCTTTAATTCTGATTCTCAAGCTTTGACTGTTTTTAAGTGTATTTAGTTTTTCTGTTCCCTTTTCTCTATTCTTCTGTTGTTCCTTTATTCTGATTTTTTTTATTCAGTGAAACATTTCTTTCTTTATTCCATTATTTCTCTCTTTCTCTTATTTTTATTTCTCCCATGTTTTTTTGCTAATATTTCTATCATCACTTTATCTAATTTTTTACTAAGAAAATGAGAGAGACGGGTGAAGAAAGGCAGACTGGCAAACAGAGAGACATGGACAGGAAGACAGAGGAAGAGAAAGAGGCACACACTTCAACATAGGCATTGATCCTTTCACATGTTAACCATCTTCTGAATGACAATGCTATGTTTTCAAAAAAAGTATTAAACCTCATTTTCTTCTTTAATTCAAAATACAGAAGGATATTTCTGTTGTTATTTTAAAAAAAAAACCGATTTAGCAGATTCGTTTCAGGAGTCGATCCTGTTTCAAAATGAACAGCATTACTTTTGCACTCTTGTGTGAAATGCTGAATACATTCAGGATGATAGGAAACTTTCATCTTGAAAACAAAGAGACTTCAAAAGGTTTCACAGAACCTCACTTCAATGTCCTCTGATAGAATTGCTGCAAATATACACATGCTCACATAAGCACATGTAAACACAAATGAACATGTATGTAAGCATAGATGACTTGATTTCATCAAGATTTACAAGTTTTTGCTACAATTACTGCATTCGGTAGAGTAATCACGAGAGAGTGATTTGCTCAAGCGTTAATTTACCCCTTCTCTCTTCAGCCTGCATATTTCTTTTCCAATAGGAATTATTGCATCCCAGAAAAGAAAACTGTTGGGGTGCAAAGTGTCAGGAGAGAAAGTAGGTGTAATTGCATTTATATTTTTCAACAGTGCATGAATGCAAATTGAAAATAATCATCTTTCGTTGAAATTCAAAATCATCTTTTTTTTTCTACCGCCGATTTGACTTACTGTGGCTCTTTATTGGATTTTTGTGTAACTTGAAGGTGAATATACGTGGATCGATATATATATATATATATATATATATATATATATATATATATATATATATATATATATATATATGGTTGTTGGTTTTTGATAGGAGTTGGAGGGAGTTTTTGTATCTGAGTAGCTGAGTTAGTTGAAAATACCCGCTACCCTATGTAACTTACTACCACGACATAACATCTTATAATGATCTGCTCGACAGATTTTGTGAAAATTATTAAAAAAACTAAAAACAAACAATTTAAAAGCCAAACACGATTACCTAATTTATGTAAAATAGCATCTTTGAGGGCTTCCACTTGTATCATGTAGTTTCCCCTTACGTTAAGTCGTCATTTCAAATAAGTTCCAAGGTCATATCTGCTTATACTGAGGGTCTCATAACGAAACCGTAAAGGTAACAGGTTTTATTTAACCTTACAAAATGAACCGATGATGATACTGATCTTCACAAAACTATATTCTGCAGTCAGAAAAAATTCATCAAAAATTGCGTCATTCAATCATCAATTCCTCGATGTCATGTCTGTCATATAGTTTTCCAGTGTACTGGAACGTTTATACAATGAATTGTGTGCGAAACTGCAGCTAATTCAAAAATAACAATCTTTCATCCAATGCAAATTTAAATTATCATTGTATTTAGTCTCTTTTTAGAGATTTATAGACATTCTCTGATTTTAATGAAAAAAAGAAAACAGAAACCAAACAATACTGGGCGGCAATGACGAAATTACCTTAAATTTCAGTACCAAAAACACAACTAACTACTTTGTTAAACTGAAAAGTATTGTTCACAATAGAATGCAAACATTTAAAGACTGTCGAAGCTCAGCCGTTCGAAATATCATATGTACTGATACCTACATTTATTTTGATAAGTGCAATGGAATTTGTAATATTTGAACACTTGTTGAATTTTATTCTGCTACGATAGAATATCATCCTTTTAAACCCACATAGTCTGATTTATTGATGCCATTCGAGGCAGTCCAAAAGCACGTTGAAAGTATCTATTTAGAAATTGGGAATTCCCAAAAGTATGATTGTAAATGCTATTAAAAGGAACATTCAATGATAATGAGTTCATCAAGTGATTGAAAAAAAATATAGATACATTGTTAGCGAGTTGCTGTTGGACAATGGTAGGGTCGAAAATTGTATGAATACAAATACCAAATGGAGGGGAAACAAGGACCAAGACTAAGGGAACTGAGTACTAAATCCCGAAAGCGACCGATCCAGACAAGATGACGTCAGTCATGGATTGGAATTTTGAGAACGCTACGTGCAGAAAGGACAAAATTTCGAACTCAAATATTTAAACATTTGTTTCATACGAGAACATATCATCAAACACTTTTATTGACAATATATAAGCAATTCTCATGTTCCTAAAGAAAAAAGTAGAATTTCCTAACGCAGTGCAGAAAAATACAAATAAATGAACAGGGGACTTGATTTATTGCTTCATCTAAAATTACATCTACATAGTTTTTTCATTTTACACAAACCAGCGCACATTGACTTGATTAAACCATAGTTCGTCCTTCATCATATATGCATTGAATATTATATTAAAATCAAATACATGGTGGATATCTTGCGAAATTCTCGATCCGATATATTTTACGCAGGTTTTTCTTCTGAATAAGTTTCAATGCAGATTATCGTATATAATATATTGTTTACATTGATGTATACATTTTTACAATCTGTTTTTTAGATGTATCCAATTTTTCAATCACATCAGCCTTCCCAGGGAAATACAAAACCGATTGAGGCTTATAAAAAACTACTATACCTTAAAAAACATCACTAAAATGTTGGGGTTTCCCGTTTTTACACTTTTCTTTGAATAATTCAAATCTTATTGCAGAATTTACCCACTTTTTTTCATATATATATATATATATATATATATATATATATATATATATATATATATATATATATATATATATATATATATATATATATATATATATATATATATATATTATATATATATATGTATATATATATATATATATGTATATATATATGTATATATGTATGTATATATATATATGCATGTTTATATGCATATATATATATACACACGAACACCCCCCCCCACACATATATATATATATATATATATATATATATATATATATATATATATATATATATATGAAAATAGGTGGGTAAATTCATATATATATAAGTATATATATATATATATATATATATATATATATATATATATATATATATATATATAATTTTTTGTATACGTGTATGTGTTTAAGTGTGTAAACGCGTGATGTTTTGAGTTCATGTTTGTTCAAACATATACAATTCTAACACGTTCTTGTTCTGTACCTTTTCAAACTTGCACTGTCACAGGTTATTTACTGATACATATATTTGAACAGTGGAACATCTTTTTTTGTCCCATTTGTTTTCCTTAAAATTCTTTCAGGTCTCCATGCGTAGTGATACTGACAATTACAACGACTAATATAAGATGCAAATGCATTTCAGTAATAGAACGCAACTTTTTAGATATGAAAAACAAAAAAGAAATACCCGACGGTTGGAAAGAATTCATGGAGACTGAAATATATCCTTGAGAAGAGTGATAAATGGAACTCCGATGTTAGCAATGAACGCTTAATCCCCATTCAAGCCACTTATTCTCTTATTTTCCAAAGGCGTTTTTATTCGCACGCCATTCAACGCCATCACAAAGAGTCAGTGACGGAAGATTACAATAAAATAGAACAGAAAAGATGGAAACAGCATGAATATTTGGGTGGCACATTCAAAATGAGAGGAAGAAAGGAATAGGAATGAATAAATGAGAACCTTAGTAATTACTGAGATTTATGACGCTTTTTCTCGTTTAAAATCACTTCCTGACTTCAAGTGGTGTTACATTTGCTTTCATGTACTTTTTTATGGCGAAAATTGATTTCCATTGTTTTATTCCATTATTCCTATCTCTGTGCTTTTTTGTTTTCGTTTTGATAAAGTAGAATTTATTTCCTAACAGACAACGATGGCTGATGTTAACTTATTGGATTATATGACTGTCTTAGGGCTCAAGTGGGATGGATTCTCGAATAATATTTTGGTCATGCAGTGATAAAATTGTGTTCAAGTTATGTCTTTCACAATAGGCTTTTGTCTCGATATTTTCAACAAAAGAAAAAAATGTATATACTACCTCTAAAAAGCCATGATATACAGAATGCTGTCAACCATTGTTTCATAACAAATAATTAATTTAGACTGCTCCAAATTCGAAATCACTACGTATTTCAATGTTAACAAGATTTTAAAGTAACTAGATGCACACTTTTTGGGTTTGGGGATGATTTTTCTTCTCTGACATAATCAGAGAAAAATGTTTAATTCTGCATTAAGAATTCGTTTCAAAAATATGATAATATATTTATGGATGTGAGTTACACTTTCAAATCTCAAACTGAAACTCAATCCGAAGAAGGAACGTCAAAAGTAAATTAGGTGATACTTGCAATAGTGCTATTTTAATTCGTGGTGTTTAATGAACTACGGTTAAAGTATTGTTGTACAAAACATTGTAATTAAGTTAAAATCGAAAAAAAAAAAAACTAAAACAGTTATTGAATAATTTTTTTAAAACTTAAACACGTTTTTCAAGTTATACCAGTTAAACTTTTCCTTCGAACAGTAGCTTCAGTTTTGAAATCTAATTCAAGTGTATTCCAGAATGAAATTTATGATGTGGCAGTTCATATTTTACTCAGATGATCAGATACACAGACTGTCATGTATTCTTTCATCAATGTTAGTCATATGAGAATACTGTATATCCAACTTGCTTTCCTAGCTAGAGAGTTACTTTAATTCCACGCTCATTCTTTTTACTGGATAAAATTCGAGTGCAACACTGAAGTTAGAAGGTCGTCCACACTATGATGTACGGTATGCATTTATTTTTGTATGTGACACTGTTTTAATTCTCAAATGGAAACTCCTTAGGAAATTTACCGAGACATAGATATGGTAAATAGACGGTTTCCTGTTCAAACAACATAAAATTTCAATACATTTCATTATGGAAATGGTGATGTGACCGATGTTTTCTTTAAGTTTCATCCCTCCCGATCAGCAATATTTTTGGATGGAGATCAGAACTTGATGAATCCAAACCACCGAAAATTTATAAGATAGTTTATTGATATTATTTCTATCTCTCGATACAAACTCATCAAGGCATATTTGGAAAGATTCAAAGTTACTTGAAAAATATCAGTGGAAATTAGGAGAGTTTCCCCTCAGGAGTTTTCAACATTATCTTATGACGATATTTTCGTTGTACACAACTATCACCACGATGAATGAACACATTTGTTTTTCCCTGACTAAATATATTCTTATAATCTCATGTATTGTTTCACCGATTTTTCATTCCAGTTTGCTTAACTGATTCAATTTATCCTTCCCTTTTGTCGACTCCTTACTACTTCTCTTTCTTTTTTTTTTCTAATAAGAACATCTGATTCATCCAATCTTTGTATCTCATTAAATGAGAAGACAAATCAAATTACCAACTCTTGACATTTTCAAATCATTTTTACTTTGCTTGTCATTTTAATCTACGAAGACTCATAGATCGCTAATCTATCCCCAGTCTCGGAGATTTCTTATTCTTCATCATTTCTGAGTACTTACCAAGTAGAACACAGTCATAATAGAGGTTCCAAAAGTTGACCCACTGGTGTCACTGTACTCCTTTGTGTTGCAGAATGCAGCTATTTGTGGCATGGACACGATTTCCATTTTCTCACCGTGCCAGAGCACTTGCAATCAGTTCCATTATAAACTTGTGTTTTTCAGACTGTTTATCACGACACACTCGTGAGTCGTGAGACACACTCGAATGTCTTGTGAAGAAGTATACTAAGTGGAAAATACTAATTAAATGATGAAAGCTTTTCCAAAGTATTTTCCTTGTACTCACTTCACACTCATGCCAAAAAGTATTTCTTTGTTCAGCCAAAACTGAAAACAAAAGACGAGGGAGATTCCTGTAAATTGAAATAGAAATGTGAATCTGATGTTTATCTCATACATGTTTTTATCTAGAAACGGAACATCATTCAAAAACGGCAAAATAAAACCATGTTGACCATCAATAGGTAATCCTTTTCTTTTGACTAAAAGAAAAATTTATCATAATTGAACTTCTCTATGGCAACGATGAACGTAAGTTTCTTATTCTTTAATCTTGATCTCATTGACGGTTCGAGTCGAAAAATGTCAAAAAAGAACTCAACATATAGATGTAGGTAAAAATACTAACTATAAAATCCAATTTAGATTATTTTCTTTAAAAAAAAATGTAAGAATACCCTTCTTGAATAAATATTCATATTTATATGATATAGTGTAACATATTCATGTAATTTCGTATGTTTCGTGTATTGTTTTAAGTCTCTGACCAAGGGTTCTTACCAATGCCCTCAATCTTGGCATATTATTACCCTCATTTTCCTTGGGTATCTAATGTTTTTCAACGACATCGAATTTTGTTCTTGGAGAGCATGCCCATTCCTTTTTATGCACGTCACTGCACGGCGTCTGGTTCAACTTGACTTAGCTCGACACGATTGAAGACACTGTCTTTCAAATTAAAACAGTGTGCTCTGAAAATCAATGCCTAAAAATCCCCGAATGTTCATGGGCTCAGATGTCACCCCATAGCACCATTCAAAAATACTAAACCCTACACCCACAAGACCACAACAAAAAGCAATAGAAACATGCGTATAAAAGATGAATGAATGAAAGGTTGGGGGAAAAAAAAAAAAAAGATTAAATCTCCATCAACGCATTTTGGCTCCATAGCCCAGCGGTAGTGTGTACACCTCTAGTGAAATAGCTTTTGCGATTTCATTTTGAAGAAACTAGCTATAAGAAGCAAATACATTAAAATGAATGTAAGAGGTATTTAACAACAAAAAATCGAGCAATCTCAACCGGACACAATAAAAATGCAAACTAACTGAAAGATGTCACTATAAAGGTGATCGGAAGTACACATGACTGCTATCGTTGAGCTTTACAAACCCTTTTGGTAACAGAATATATAGATAATGTTATAATCAATTTTATTGCTGGGATTGAATAGCCATGTAGGACAAGAACGTGGTATCTCAAACATGTTTTATCACAGTGGATATCCATTCGTGGCCGCCCCGTTTCGTCCAATATCAATCAATTTGTTTCCACAATGTGTGCTCATTTTATTCTTGCGCTGACAGCTGTGCACATGTAACAAAGGAATCCTGTTGTGATTCCGAACATGTTGACAAAACTACACGGAAAACACACCAGAGACTGCTGAGCTGTCGAAAGATACCACTGATTTGTATTATAAATAGGATGCCAGTTAATCACAAAGTGATACATCATGGTGCCACACTTTCAAACTGTTCGGTGATGTTTAGTCTTTCAGTTACATTCAGCTTCATAACATATCTAAAATCAGTGTTGCTATCTCTTTTGAATCGTTTTATTCATATCTCTCAATATCCCACTACCCTATCACTCTAAATATGCATCGTTCTTTAAAAATACACAGGGTCTTATAATATTCAAGTTCATATATCTTTATGAGAATAACTCATGGCACATGCACACACACACACGTTGGTAGACGTTCACACACACACACAAATACAAATAAAAGCACGCGCGTCCACACACACACAAACACACAAACAAACACAAATACACACAGAATGATTGCCTACCGACAACAAATTATCTCATCAAAGGTAAACCGACTCTGTCTCGGAAAACAAACAAAAGAAAACGAACAATAAGACAGACATGTAATGAACGTCTGTAATCTTTTAATGCATGAGATTTACAAGCGCGAATTGCGCAAGTATCTCGTTTTTTGGGGGGTTGGGGATTTCTGCTTTTAAACCCGTGAGTGGTATTCGAATGTAAGCTTGTCTTTTCAATCTCTTCCCTTTCCTGTCAACTTACCATGGGTATAAAGAATTTATCTGAATTATAGATCACTCAGGAGAGACTGCGAGTAAATTTGCGAATGCCAAGAGAAATAGATCACCCAAATCTGTGAAATCAGTATATTTATATCGAATAATCAGAATATATATATCTATATATATTTTTTTCGAGATGAATGGAACAAAAACATTTTTATAGAAAGTAACTAAGCCTATCATTTTTTTTCAAGTATATGATTTCCAGTCTTACTCAGTCCATATTGACTGAATTTTATCAAATCCCCGAGAGTCAATAAAAGTTTTAGCCTAAGACTTATTATGAAGAAGTAGGTTATCGTTTACATCCACCCAATGGACATAAAGTTCAATATTAGGGCGTAAGAAATGAGAAGGCAGTATGTTTAAAATTGAAAGCTCACTTTCTGAAAATCTTTCCCACTAAGTTAAATCTACAATGGGATTGCAAGTGTATGGAGTCGGAAGATTAAGTAACCTACATTTCTCTTATATAGAACTATGAAATATGTTGAGGGATTGCGTATATATCGAGAGGCTACTATTGATATGAAGGAATTATTCTCCTTTTAGGGGTAAGTTGCAACAATTTTAGAAGACAAAAGACTGAAGCTGTTCATATTTCTTTTTGCTCTGATACTCTCAGAAACTTCTCTTCTCAACAAAACTTGAGAGAAAATAAGGACAGGCAGGGCTTGAGAGTCAGACTGGAAAAGGGACGCAGAATCTACGAAATGCTCACCAGGAACAGTGGTAATGAGGTGGACTGAAGTTTCAATTGATCATTATTATCATTATCACTCGAGTGTCCGGCGCTGGACATTGATCTTTCCCAGAGTTTGCCAGATCCGTCTATCAATGGTATCGCAGAGCAATTGCTTTCTAAGTTTGCCTAACTCGTACTCATCTCATTTTTAGTTGCTTAGGATCTCTTTCTATCCATGCTGTGAATCATGCTGTTCACCGGTTGTTGGACATTTTTACCACGAATCCTGCCTATTGCCGATCGACTTCTCAAATGGTTTATATGAAATACCAGACGTTTCTCTCTTCTCTAATACACTGTAATGTTTTATGATCTCATCATGTGCAGATGAGTATATTTTCCACCACACGTTGAATAGTTCTCAATTAGAGGTTAGGATGATGCGATGGTTGTATACATTTCTTTTTAGAAGTTAAAAGTCAAGCCATCTGAACCAAAAGTATACCAAGCTTGTGTGAGTTTTCGATTGGTGTCTTTTTATGGAGAATTTATGGAGATTTCTTGCCTCGAGGAGATGTACTAATGTATTGAAATCACATTGGACAGGTCTGGGGGATGTGATTCGGCTATTTACTTGTATTTTTTCGCGAATAAGATTTCTGTTTGACAAGTTATGAGAGAGTAGAAAGGGTTAGTATGCAGTGTACCTGAACCAAACACGGGATTTTTTGTTCAATGATTGAATTAGACAGTAATTCCCTTTCTGAGTTATTTATGGTCCCAGGACTGTCAATTATTTGATAAAGATGATTCAATTATGCCTTGGGCTGGAAAAATTATCCCTCTTAATTAAAAAAAAAGGAGCAATAAAAAAAAATTAAAGAACAAAAAGAGAAGAAAAGTTTCAGACTCTCTGTTTTTTTATAATCATATTCTTTCAAAATGTTCATGTTTCCTTTATTGTTATTCATTCTGATTTGTTGAGATTTGAATAAGAATTTCGAATTTTCAGTCAAAGGAAATTCAGTTTTGAAGCAGAATTTAAATTCAAAATCAATGCAAGCTTTTTAAATTAATTTTCCCACTGTCACAATTTCTAATGCTCAATGCTGAAATGACAGTATCAATACCCCAAATCTACCATCAAAATATTCCGTTTTTCCAAAAGCTATATTTTCCCCTTTCATATGCATAGGAGGAAATAGTTGAAGTTTTTACATGGGGTATCAAAATGGTTTTTCTGTTGGTTGCTGCAGACAGTTGCAAATGCAGAGACACAAATACTTGAGAAACCTCTCAATTTAGGTTCTTCCGATCAATGTTTGCAGAGATGGAAGGCTTTTTATTTTCAAGTCAATATGAATTTCTAGTTATTTAGTTGTGAACACAATATTGTTTTAGATTGGCTAGATTACGGAATACTGATTCAAATAGTATATTTTAGTGGAACAACTTAGATAATTCTGCGGGCAACCCACTTTTACACCATTGAGCATTTCAAACTTACGATTCCTATTCATATTGTTCATTTTCTCACACTTTTACTTTTTCATCATTTGCCGTTCCAGTTTTTGTTGTTTATGTATTATAACCAAGTAGAGTGATTTTCCAATCCCTCCCCGAAATATTAGCAATTCAACTATGGTTCATTGTTTTATCGTTTCAAAAATGTTTCAGCAAAAAAAATATGAGAAAATTAACTGACTATATAATAATTAAATTACTGGTATACGCAAACAGACGTAGTTGTTCTTTGGGAAGAACTCTGCTGTGAGAAGTTAAATTGTTTGAAAGTTTTAAGTACACGGCAATCGACTGATACGTGTATGGAAGGTGGAAGGTAATCATCATTTATGAATAAAAAAAAAGGATTCTCAAACAATATGCTCAGTCGAATACCAAGAATAAGTTTGAAATACCCAGAAATAGTTACCAACATGCTCATATCGTCTATAGCATGATAGGACATTGTTTCCCCCTAACCCCTTAAATGCACCTTCTTATTATTGCTGTCGATAATGACTGTGATTCATTCACTGTAATTGAGGCAAGGGATCTGATAACTCGAACCGTATATGATACATTGTATATTGAATAATAATAATTTTGGGAAAAAATCTACTCCGTGAAAATATATGGAAATGGAATAGCATTGAAACATATGGAACCGACTGTTGTGTTAATACATCTGCTGGGCCCCCTGACATATCCTTACTGATGCATTTGAAATCATAGTGAGTTTCGGATCTTCAAGCAATTTTTTTTATGCACGTGCACACACACACAAACATGCAATCACACACACACACACACACACACACACACACACACACACACACACACACACACACACACACGCAATCCCCCCCACACACATGCAATCGCACACACACACACACACACACACTTGTATGTGTGCATCTGTGTGTAAGTGTGTGTATATGTGTGTTTCTAAACATTCGTATCACTTCAGTCACCAATTTCTCAATATCTATCAATGCGATTTCTGTAATTTTTTCAAGATATGGAATCCCAGCCGAGATGATCTATTCCCTTTTAACTTTTTAACTCGTAACTCCTGTCATTCGTGTGAGTTGCTATTTTGTGTAATGTATATAGATATGACTTTATACGCATACATTCATGTTTTTAGACAGGGCTTACCTGTGTAAGTTACCCTTCCCCCCCAAAAAAATTATTCAACTTTAAGCAATCTGTAAGTTTAACAACAGACGCGACTCCTTGTTTGTGTCATTTCTATTGAATGATTAGCCATATGAATATCACATCCATTACTGTGAATATGTTGGTTTTGATCATTGAAACATCTGATATTACCTTTGGGAATAGCAATTACACTGAAAAAAATCCAAATTTTTCAGTTGATTCCCGGCCAACATACTTAATTAAAGAATAAGCCAATTTAAAATCTAGCAATGAACTTAATCCCTCGACGTGCAATAGCATCAAACTTCTATCAATTTTTTCTTCAACATTGTCGAATGAAATATCCTTTTAAACATTGATCAGAATATACCGTTGTCAAGCGGATAGGAACATATCTTTATATACCCAGATAATTTGTTACATGGCATTCCGTATTCAATATCCCAACCTGCTCAACCATTCAGTAAGACGAATTGACTGGAGCTAAATGTCTACCCTTTTCCTTGTTCCACAATGATCTTTCACACCAAAAGAGATTGGTCCCCTCTGTTTAGGTTACTTATAGATATAAATTTACTTACTTCAATATACACAATACATATATACTAAATTCTATACCCCTGCTAACATACTTTTTAATTTTCGTGACGATCCAACCAAGGTCGAGCTGTTGAACTGTGAAGAGATCAGGATGTCTAAACAAGGGCTCATGAAGTTGTCTGAAAATCTCTTTAATTTAACCGTCTCAATCGGTTATTTTATTACTATACAAACA
This sequence comes from Thysanoteuthis rhombus, assembly GCA_963457665.1. Lineage (NCBI taxonomy): Eukaryota > Metazoa > Mollusca > Cephalopoda > Oegopsida > Thysanoteuthidae > Thysanoteuthis > Thysanoteuthis major. The sequence continues at coordinate 7,209,613 of OY735202.1, read as the reverse complement.
ATTCTCGGTATAAAATCAATAAATATTTCAGTTCCTCAATGTGAAATGTGTGAATTGAACTATTACTTTTTCTAAAAGACATTCTCACTCTGCAGGATGTGGAGCCATCTTGTTTATGAACAATGTGTACATAAACATTGCATTTTCGATTTTAGTATCCAAATATAGGAATTTTCAACTTTCACCTGCTGTATAACCTCTTTTGTGTTTGGGTCGGGGGTTAGGATTTAGTCTTCTTTTCTTTTTTCCTACTTTGAAAAAATTCATGGACTGCTTGGCTTACTGTTGTTGACTCAAGCGAAAATTGCCTCAGTTATTTTAAAAAAAAACCTAGTAATATCACCACCGATACCACTCTTTCCCGAGGCTCACGGGTACTAACTGAGAACATGGCTAAAGTATCCTGTCATCTGGTAGTTGACAAGTTGATACACTTACTATAACTGAGTTGAATTGAGTTGAAAACCGACCGTATTAAACATTTGTATTGGTGGAGTTCAGTTCGCTTCAGATCTTTCAAAATTATATTTCGGTTACTTTTGATTTCAAGCTCGCCCGGGACCCCAATTCAGCCATTCAAACTATTCTGGAATTATTTCTTCCTGGAACCTTTTTTTTGACTCTCTTGAGGGCTTTACCGTACCAAGCTCTTGTATTACTCCTGTAATCCGACCGACCTGTTCTCACAACGCTCACCGAATAACTTTTTGTGCGCATTTCCAATCGGTACTATGTTTTATTTCTGCCAAAAAGACTGATATCTGAGAAATTCAAATACAGCTAACCATCTCTAATGCTTACTTTGAATTATTTCTACCGAAAAGAAAGCTGCGAAGTGGTTTCACCCCTATGAAGGGCAATATGAATACAGACCCAGCCACCTGAACAAAAATTGTAGGACTTTCCTTTCAAGTGAATTTACAAATATTATTAGAACTTACTAAAATATGACTCTTGATATGAACTGTGACAGTACTCGATGCTTGCCAATCTATGCCTCAAATTTACCATGAAGTTCAGATTTGCCCACCACTGACAACAAGCTTCTTATATCATCCATAGCCGTTTGACAAGCTTCAGTTTCCCTTGAATTGATAGTTGATCCAAGATGCCTGACCGACCATTCTCTCAGAGATTGATATTTGGTGCCTCCCAACGAGAAACTGGACGTGTCTAAAAGGCGTTTGTGTGTGTGTGTGTGTGTGTGTGTGTGTGAGTGTGTGAAATATATGTTTCTTTTTAGACATTAAATCCAGAAAGTGTATCATAAGCCAGGGACTTCAAGAATGAAATCACTCTTCAATATGTTACAAATAGTAATTTAGGGGCAGGCAACCTTCCATTGATTTAATTTCCAACATGTTATCATTAGAAATAAAATTACTAAAAAATGTGTTAGGTGCAGTTTGTTCCTGTTGTCTGTCTATCAGTTCTTTGCTTCTGTTCTTGCTGTTTCGGTGTTAAAATCAACTTCATCCTCAGAATGTAGTTTCCAAAAAAAGATATAAGTTAAGAAAAAACAGAGCTCTTGCACAAACGGTGGTCACCATGGCAAATGGAAAATGTGTTCCACTACATGGAAACAAGACGGATATCTTTTTTTCAATTGCTTTAAAACAGTTGGTTCTATATTGAGATGGAGACTGACTTTTTCATTTCCCCGAAGCAATGCAGATTACCCTTTACTTTCTGTATCTGTCAAACAATGGAACCATTTTCTTTTCTTTGAAATCAAAATGCTTCACAAGAGGATACATTCCAATCCAAGATAATCCTTGACAAGACTAAAAACCCAGGCTTCATTCCTCATTTACAAATTTCATCCTTCAAATAGGGAAATATTCAGGCAATCAAACTTGTTATACTCCCTAATCAGAATGGATGTACATGGTGTCCTCCGTACAAGTAACAGTATTGAAAAATCGCTAGTCAATTGATTGAAGCCAAAGATAGCAAGCGTAACAGGATCATTCACTGGAACCAAGAATATCTGCATCGATACATTTTTGATAATGGAATAACTCAGTGTGTTTTCGATAATCATCTGTCTATCTGTGGTGGGTGACATCTTGGTTTCTGAAAATATGCGTAGAACTACCGAAACTAAGGTTGATTTCAATGATAAAAGAAATTGTCGCTCGAATTATAATGTTAGGTTACTTTTTCTATTTCCATCATCGATTCCAATCTGGAATTTAGAAGGATAGAACGAAATTCGCTCCGTTCAGTCATATCATTTTCAAGAATCATGAACCAAACAACTTGACTAAATGCATGCTTCAATATATCAATTGGAATAACCTTTGATATTTTTACTCAGTAATCTAGCCTTGAATTCTGGGGAACACTGACTTTTCTCTAAACTACTCTGCCTCGACCTTTATGAACCAGTTTAGCAAGGTATTTCCCAGGTGTCGTTGACCACTTATTCCATTGTGTGGTTGCAAGGGTTTGCACCCTGAGTTTCTCGGGTCGAGTTGTATGTATTTTTTTATCTTGGTGTCATATAATCTCTTATATATATCAAATACTGAATTACTGTGTCGGAGGTTCATAACAGCCAATGAAAGGATCAAGATCTTAACAATACAATGAACAATTGAATACTGATCCACCTAAGTGTTAGTATGATAACTAGCATTTTCTATTGCAAAAAATTAATTTGAATAATACATCGATTGATCAAAACAGTGTGAGGAACCATCATGGCCGTTTAAATTTTTTTTAAGACCGACTGAGCTACACGAGACCGATAACCTATCGAACCTTATGCAAACGCCAGATCTTGCCTCCCAGAGAAAACCATTTTAAATAGAACAATATGTTTCACTATATATATTTCACTCTCTTCTTCTGTTTATGTGATAGCAATCGCAAAAGATGGGGATACATCTACCGTTGTATTCAATTTGCCTATTACTTTCTATCAAACTTAAATTTTCGAAATAATATCGTACCTCGAGCACAAGTTTGATTTTTAGCATGAAGAGAGTTTTGTTCCTATCATAAGATAGAGAGAATGTTCATATCTTGTGTTCCTAACGATCAAAAAATATATTTCATATCTTTTCATGCAAGAATGAATTCCCCTGGGAAATTTTTCAATTACTTGTCAGAGAAAAATGATTATACAGAATAGTAATTGAATTCTGAGACATTTTGTCTTTGAATTAGCTTTCGAATTTTTCTTTTATATCTTAAGCTTTCACATAATTGCAATTGCAAAAGTAATTCTATTCTGTGGTCATTTTCTCAGGACAAAGGTAAACTAATTTATTTTAAAGACATTGAACAAGATATCTTGACATGGAAAGAAAGATATACAAAACATCATTTGGCTGCGAGGAATCGTGGATCTTTAATTGATTTATGTAAACAGCAACTTATCAGTCTGTCGATTGGATCAAGCAAGTGCCGTTGTCAGTTTGCCCACGTAGAGCCTGCTTATCAACAAGTAAGGTACTCTCCTCAGAATTAAAGATTCATCAAATATGTCTGCTTCGGTCAGAATCCATGCCGTACCAAGGAAGCTTCATTGGACCATGTCCATCCTTTTTCAGTAACTAAACAATAAACCCCCTGAAGGTCTGAGGATCGAAATTTATTGATGAGAATAGCATCAACCCTATCATTGTATCAAAATGGCATTCACATCATTTATGCCATTTACATTCTCGAGATATCAATTTAGAATAACTTTTGACCGATTATAATCATATGGTCTTGAATCAAAGCTTTATTTTTTCCACAGTTTTCACTGATCTTAGATCTCAGGCTTGTCTCTGCCCACGGTGCCTTCATGCTGCCATTTTCATTTAGATTTTTGAACAATTGCTTGTAATCAAAAGGTACCAGATATTTTTGTACAATCCGTTACATGCTACTCTGGATATTCCTATACATCACCGAATGGTATCTATTTCAAGACAAACCAACCATGCTGTATGCCTATACACCTCAGTGTGACCTCGATCAGCATTTTTAAACGACTCAGATATCAAAACAAGATAGGAAAAATATGCCCCAAGGATCCCAACCAGAAGAGAAATCTTAAAAAGTTACCAAGAAAAGAAAGAAATCACACAGGCATTTACAAAGTCAGAAGATTCTCTATAGACTTCAAAGTGAACTATGTAATTGAATTGCAAGCCAAATATATTCTTTACAGCTACAGAAAAGAACGACACACAGCGAAGTTAATTCCCTCTTTCCACGGAAAACCTTCCTCAAAAATAAAGAAAAAACAAAAAATTGATAACAATGTTGTTGGATTAAAAGCTCTTCCAGATTACAGAGCGAGTGACAGTAAAAATTGAGCATAATCCACACCAAATCTCAAACTCCACAGTCCAACTAAAAGAGAGAAGACAACTCCTACGACGTCTTGAACCCCAATAATCGGTATTATTAGGGGAAACATCAACATCCATGTAGGACAAGGTGATTTTATACCAGCAAATGGGTTCCACATTTTGAAGACTTTCTTCAAGAAAGAAAAAGAACAAACCATAAAACATGACCCCCAAGGAGACCCAAGACAAAACTGAGTGGGAAATTGACACATTAATCCTAGCAGATACAAGTAACACCATCAGGGATATTAAGGTCCAAAAACAATTCTATGCAGAGAGTGACCTGAAAACAAAGATAATTGATATATGAATATTATCCATAGGGAGGGATCTGACCTCAAGTTTAATTACTGCAAAAGATTTTTTCTAGAGATCATTCATAATTTTGTTTCAGCTTTTTTTTTGATTGATAGAATTTTTATTCCCGTACTATTGTGTTAATCAATTTTGTAAATGCTTGTACATATATATGATGAAAGAAATCGATCTTTCTATTTCCCAAAAAAGTAGCTTCTGATCCGAACAATTCAAAATATATCATTATGCAAATCAAAGGTTGGCTTTGCAATTATCAGATTAAAAAAGAATTGCTCCAGACATTCATGCATAATTTATCCTTTTAGTGTACGTCTTTTTCTTGTTACTTTATCCAATTTATCATTCAATCTTAGGTTCATTTTTTTTCTTTCTCTGCAGATTTATCTCAGTTCTTTGCTTGCAAATTGTGTCTCGTGGCTGCTGACCTCAAAGTGAAGTCATTCCTATCCATACATCCCGTCCCCCCGGCACAAAATTATTACATCATTGAAAAATGAATTATCAAAAGACGACAATTCTTCAAAGATATCGTTTAGTACAGAGGCAAGAAAATGAGGTCTATTTCAGTAGTAGCAAATTTATATCGTCAAACAATCTGCACCATATTTCTGTGTTTTGGAGAAGATATCTTCTAATCAGGTGAAAAGGAAGTGAACAAAATTCTTCAAACTTGTAGAATCTTGTGACAGAATTTATGTGAGAATTCATTTAAGAACTAAAACTGCCCCTCCCCACTATAAATTAAACATATTTTGGTGATTTGAAATCCCTCAAATATACATATTTGTTAAGATAAAGCATTTCAATGGTATTGCACCAACAAGACTCTAGTTAAGATCAATACATTATGGTAATTCATGTAGATACATGCACATATACATGTCCACAAAGAGATACCCTATTATGCACGTGAAGATAAAACCTTTCCCCCTTTAATTCATCACTTCACATTACTTCACATTGCTTAATATCTACAAAAAAGCTTATAAGAAAATAAAACTAATTTGCCTAAAATATTCTGCTTATGAGGTATACAAATATAAAAACATAAACATAGCGAGAAAAGTTATGAAAAAGAGTAAACAATCAGTACCCAAGGAATTTTGTAGTAGACTAGTCAACGACACTTGGAATGTCAATAAAAAAAATTGACTCGCAAAGGTGAAATTATGCTCGTGGTAGTTTCCGATGGAAAGTTACGACATTAAATGAAAAAAAAATCCTACTCCAAATACACTATGTTGATTATTTGCAGACACAACATAATTCTTTCTACGTCAGATTAACTTCGAGAAATTATCAAACCAGGATGATATTTCAAAATGATTGTAGAGCATCTTATGAAAATAGGGATAACATTATTTAAATATCGTAGAAGGGATGAGTCTTCGATCTTTCCAACATATCAAAAGTTCTTCATTCACGATTCATCAGCAATTTATTTCCTGTTAGTACCAGATTGGATCATCATACATTAATATTTAACCTATAGTTTGCACTAAAATTTTGTTTTCTTGGTTGAAAAACAAACTTAGTCATCCTTATTCCCTAAGTTGAACAGTAGTTGCCCCCTCATTGCCAACTAAATTCAAAACCTCTATAACCAAGAATAACCAAGTCATTATGAATCTACGCGTCATTCAGTCAGTTTCTAGGTTTTTTGCCCTTACATCAAAGTTTATATATTTCATGGTTTGAGCTCATTTGCAATGTCTCTGTTTATACAAGTTACTTTCTGACCCGTCGTTATACACCGTATGATTTGCTTCCCGATGTGTTTGTAAGGCATTATCGCCTGACCTCTATGAGGTTCAACTCTTTACTGTTACCGTCTTATTTTGGGGCTATATCGTAGAACATCGCTTTTGTTTCTGATCAGTCCATCTTTGACCCTATTTTTTACTGTCTTTCCAGATATGAATTTGTCTGTTTGTGCGTTCATTTAAGCTGAAGAGGCGTTAAGAGAAAGATTTTAAACATCTTACAAAAGTATTTAATATCCCTATCAAAGTCAAACTGTGATGGCTTTCTAGCTCGACTGTAATTTCTTTCTCCTTGTATTATCTTAGAATGGATATCTTGGTTCATTCTTCCAGAATGCGGAAAAAATCAATAAGTCTTGAACTTAATTTCTCTAGGAATATATTTGAATATAGCAACTCGAATAAAACATTTATTCAGATACAGAACCGATGCTAATAATAGACCCAGGCAAGATGAGGAACACAGGCTCATTTACAACCAGTTTTGATTTGTAATCGCGTAATTAGTATTAAATACATATAATTGATGTATGAGTATAAACATGTAAGCCCTATACTTACAAGTAACTGAACAGCATATTAGTAGTACAACAAATTGTGAAAGAAAGTGCAATAGGAAGCTTTTAGCATGAATACAGAAAATACTGGGTTGCCAGTTCCTTTCTGGAACAAAGAAAAGCTCTCAGAGGATGGTATTTATGAAACATTATCATTTACTTTTTATTGTGCAGTTGCATTGATTTGGCAATTCATTGCTGAGACTATCTGAAATGGCCGAAATCTTTAGAAGTTTTCCTTTTTCTGAAAATTAAGAAATATTGCAATATAAAACTATTTTATGATATTTACTAAACATCTTTACAAATAAGCCAGAATTCAAACCATTGTAGATTTTTTTATCGCATTGAATCGAAACAATAAAGCAAACAAAAAAAAACAGCCAGATACAGCTTTGTCGTCTATAGTTAAACACGTGAATCATGCATTTTTCTGTTCATTAAACAATTGTGTAGATGATGGTTTAGAGCTGAATATCAGTCGGTTTGTTCAATAAGATGAAAAGAAATGGATTGATGGAACACTATGTGTCACTATAGATATTTTTTAAAAAAATCTAAAAATTATCTAATTATGAAATATAAAGAACTGTTGTTGCAAATAAATCATTATTGGCCACACGATAAAACAACAACAACAACAACAACAGCAACAAAAACAGCACGAAAATCCCTCATTCAATAAGCAATACTTGTATAGTGGCGCAAGGCAATGATTTCAACAGTAGTTCCAGCAAGAGAAGATGAATTTACTTAAAAATTGAAAACAATCCGTGTGTCATCCAGATAAATTAGGTGATATATTATTTCGTAACGAGACTAACTTTCAATTTGAGAAAAATGCTCGTTGGTGATTAGAGTGGAATAATTGATTAAGTATCCCTTACACTCTCTTTTCATTCGGAAAGAGCACACAACTTCCTCTGCTAACTCCGTGCAAAGAAAACAGGGGGTGCTGCCCCCGTTGTCTCAGTGCCTCAGAAAAAATACAACGGTACATTCATATAAATTTGAATTTGGAATTTATGTTTAATAATCTTTCCTAAATCTTCTGTAAAATAGTAATATTTCATGCTAGTGTCTCCCATTACTCTATTTATAATATCCATATCTTTTGACCAATAAGATCCAGCTAGCCTCCACCTACCCCACCTCATCTGTCATATATACATGCTTATACTGAAGTTGTGCATACATCCTGCAATTGTCAATTCTGTAAACATATTTCTGATTTGTATCCGTAGACCCTTATACTAACACTCAATGAAAAGCCTCCACCAAACCCACATATATCCTAATCAATCTATGTTCGTCAAGAATTTTACATTCGTATATATATATGAAGAGAGAGAGAGAGGGGAGAGAGAGAGAAGATGATAGAGAGGGACAGACAGACATAGATGCATAGAGAAACAAAGAGAAACAGAGACGAACAGTTCGTGTATCAGATTATCTTATTTTGTATGTTCTATAATTGGCAAGCTGTTGTATGCGATTCGGTATATTTCTAACAGTTGGGGAAGCTGAAAAAAAGTGAAGAGCTGAGTAAATGCGTGTGTATAGATGTTGGCTGCATTCATATAACTGAGTTTCATATAAATGTAATTTGGTAATACATACACACACACACAAACACACACACACACACACACACACACACACACACACATATATGAGCGTTAAGTTGTTTAGCGCAAGAGGCTGAAAAGTTACCCGGGGCATCGAGATAAGTGTCGTTGAATTCATACATATATAGATAGATGGATAGATAGATAGATGTATATAAGATATGTGAAGACATAGATAACTTATTTTTATTCTTGTTCATATCAATACCTTGGTGTGTATTGAAACAATGACCAACAGGGAATATATTTGTAAAAAGGAGAAAATTCACAGGGTGTTTCAATGAAAGCATTTATATTTTAAAAGATTTCAATCAAAAACCTGGAATTTGAAGATATGTATCAGACGAAAGACCTTGAGCCCTAAATTACTGAAGTTGGAAGGGATTTCCCTCTATTCAAATCTAGATCAGTACTTTTTTTTAATAACATGCACAATCAAACTGAAAAAGGCCAAAAAAGAACAATGCATGCATGAATGATTGTTGCTGTTGTTCTATTTAGCACATTGTTCCAGCTTGCCTAATGATATCTGATGTTTTGTTTTTTTCCGTTTATACGATCCTCCAGAGCATAATTTTCTAAAGGTTAAACTCAAAACAGCTTATTGTGTCAAGGAAATCAATTCTGCTTCCTCTTGATTGGATTAATCTTCAAATAGCTATTGGAACTAATTTGTGAATTTAAACCTGTTTTGTAGATTGTGATGTTAATGCACGTCTTTTTCCCTTCCATGCAATTTCAATTATTTCCACCTAACCTAAGGAGAGATGAATTTGGAGAGATATGGCAACAGCTCTTTTGAGTCTCCGAGGAATTTCGTATAGAACACATAGAAATTATACACGCACGCACAAACACACACGCACACATACATACACACACACACACACACAGACATATATATATATATATATATATATATATATATATATATATATATATATATATATATATATATATATATATATATATATACATGTATATATAAGTATATATATATGAATGGATAATAATTTCCATTCACCAGTGCGGGTGCAGAACATCAACAGTAATAAGACTACTTGAAAACAAACTCAGAATCACACAATGGAAAGAATTGATGGAAAGCATCAGCAGGGATTAAAAAATGAACCAAACTCAGATATCTAACGTGAGTAATTAAAAAGCACAAATGAAAGTGAACTGAATGCTGGTGGAAACAGTCAGAAACACAAATTCAGCATGATGTCATATTGGAAAGCGAAAACCACACAAAAGACCAGGGTAGAATTCCCCCCCCCCAGAAAAAAGAACGGTTTTCTGAACTTAATAAAAAATAAATGTTGAAAACTCCAGCCCTTTACTACCATTGATATGGGTTTACGTGCGATACATAGCAAACGAGCCAGCTACACCAAGCATGTCTTCATTCAATCCAAAAAATGCCAAAAATATTCAATTTCAATTTGGTTGCATTTCCTGCTGGATATATGGCTTAAAGCTACTGGCCAAAGTACGTTCAAAAATTCATACAGAATATCACTACGATGCGTTCGATCTTGACCGGTTGTACCACACGTGCATGATTTGTGATGCAGTTTATCATTTAAGAAAAACATTATTTCAAATATTCTATGAGCAACTAGGAAGTTAAGGTTGGAACGTGTACACAGCGACATAATGATATATGGTGTCGTGGGTTATCAAGTAAATCAACTTAGATATTTCACAAAAGCCCTCTTGTCAGACAAACACATTTGATATTATCAAATAAAACATTGATGCATTGTAGATAGGGCCTTGCTGTTGGCTGATTTGTCTGTCATAGGTGTCAGTTTTTTTTAATTTTTCTTGACACTAAACTTGTTTCTGATTGATGTCATTCACTGAAAGAGCTTCTCAAACTGACATTGTCTGTAAATGCTCTCAGTGTCGAAGTTGACACGCCCTGATCTAATACTTTCAGAATATACCAATCTTTCAAACAAAGCCAATACATTTTTCGAATAGTTAGCCTTAAATCACGATCAACTGACGGAGAACTGAATCATCATCCATAAGTTGGAGATACATTCTAAATCAAATTTAGAATATTGTTCGTTGAAAGAAAAAAATAAATATACTGAATTACCTACGATATCCTATCAGTAATAAAATTTACAAGATAAACTCAAAATGGGAACTAATACTTTCAGAATATTTGATTCAAAATGCGATTGAAACCTCTGGGTGGATTTATTGTGGACGTCAAACAAACTTGACTCGGTGAATCACCAAATAGTTTCTGATTCATTCTTCAATTTTGTAATTGATTTGTGCTGTGACGAGCACAGTGCAGACATGTCAATGAAATAACACAACTATGCCTAGATAATGGGCATTGTGGCCTCTCCTGACACAATAGTTTTTGCCGCGAAAATAAATTACTGATTAATGCAAAGCTTATAGACAGAGAAGTATACCCCTTCCGAATCATGTTATATGATTCCCTACAATACAATGATTTCTCATATGAAGTTCTGTTGGTATGAGGCTCTCACACAAACACATCCATACACGCAGCGTGTGTGCGTGTGTGTGCATGTGCATGTGTGTATGCGTGTATGCGTGTGTGTGTGACTTTGTGTGCGTGGGAGTATGGACTCTTGCTGGCATAATTGCATAGTTATGTAGGTTTATACCACATAAAGGCATGTGAATATATATATATATATATATATATATATATATATATATACATAGATATATATAGACATATATTTCTATAAGATTATTATTATTATTATTATTATTATTATTATTATTATTATTATTATTATTATTATTATTATCATTATTATTATTATCGTAACATTTCTTTCAGGCAGGGATTTGTCCTACTGCAATTAAATCATTGGACGGAATCTTCAATCAATGCTGCTGCGTTTGATATTGATTCATAAATATATCAAGAATTCAGTAACACTAGGCAAATTGAGGAAAGCCTATGTCTTTGTTAGATGAGTAGATTTATTGATAGGTAGGAGACATGTTAAGTCAATTATTTGGGAGACTAATTTGTTTCTATCGTAAGCAAGGGAATTACAGACGTCAAAACTATGAATACATGCAAAGTATATCTTGATTTGCTTCCAGGTCACTTGCTGGAGGTCATTTCTGTTTCAATTAGCTTTACAACTAGGGAAATATACTCAATTTGAACTTTGAGGGTTCAAAATCATTGCTTTTGCTTGGTATGTGTGTGTGTGTGAGTGTGTTAATGAATTAATGAAATAAAGCATGTTTATATGAATCGACTGATAGATAGAGAGATAGATACATGCATACATACATACATAGAGTGATAGATAGATAGATGGATGCACCGATCGATATGGTTACAGAAATAGGAAAAGTCATATCAATAGAATGAAATTGAAAATTAGGTAGTTAAGGGAATAACCACACTATGAATAGATTTAAAAGATCTGGGTCATAAATAGAGTGAAATGTATGAGCAAGCAAATAAATATTGTTCAGTGTAGGTATACACCTCCAGTAGCTGATGGATCAATACATACATTTTAGATCTATCGTTACATATAGGATGTATATAGTTGAAAAAAAAAATACCCTTTCCAAAAATACATAAACACCGATACCACCAGTACATTTATGATGTTTTGTCAATGTGGGAAACAGTTTTGAATTGACTTGGCTGAAATGCAATGTTATTATTTTAAAAAATGTAGAAACCTGAATGTAATTAAATCGACAACATGATATGTCACTTTTTTAGTATACTAAGATTAACTTAGAATAGCATAGGGCCAAGTGGAAGATATATATATATATATATATATATATATATATATATATATATATATATATATATATATATATATATATATAAACGAATTAAAGTGTACGTGGTACTATTGATAAATTCTGCACGCACACATACGCATATATATATATATATATATATATATATATATATATATATATATATATATATATATATATATATATATATAATAACGCTCCCAGACATTCAAAAGGGTATACATTTTCGAGAGCTAACTAATTTCCAGTAAATATATATATATATATATATATATATATATATATATATATATATATATATATATATGCGTATAAAGAAATATATTGAAAGTGTATGCGGTAGATATCGATGAATTTTATCAAATATAGCACATCATTTTTGTTGTGTCGTTGATAGGAATATATTGGTTATTTTAACTGAGAGTGCACTTTTGATACGGAAAAAGACAACGATGGATGCTCAATTTGATACACAAAAATCGGGCAAAATAAGAAACTAATTTGCATATTCGAACAAAGTTTCACTTTCTATCAGGTTTAGCACTATAAGTGAGGTAACTCGTTCATCGTAAGCTTATACAATGCTCTTCCATAGGAATAAAGCTCTGGTGGATGGGGAATATAAGCTGAATAATAATATATATATCGCTCAAATCCAACCTCTCTGACCGTTCAGTTTCATGGAGCAGGAGATAGGATACCAGCCCCCGGGTCTGAGGCAAAGGTTTCAAACCTACCCACTGGATTTGGAAAAAGGATTGTCTATAGCGACACTGAAGAGTTGTAATACAACAAAACAGCCGTCCGTGGATGACACTATATATATATATATATATATATATATATATATATATATATATATATATATATAATGGATATTCTAAATCACCTTGAACCAAAATAACACGTCTTTATCCTCAGTTACATTAAATGCAATAGCCATCAGATGATTAGCTCGAGTAGAACAGAATATAAAAGGTATATTTCAACAGGTATACACCATATCAGTATTATATCTGTTGATAGATTCATTATAAACAGTTAACCCAAACCGTCATAACCAACGTAGGTGTGTTGAGTTTCCTAGTTTGGTCTGGCTGTTGATGTAATCGTCTTCCACATGGAAAGGTTGAATCAATTGAACTACAGGAATGAAGCTGATACACATTATTACATCTAGGAGTTATTTTTTGTCGTTCGAAAACTCTTCCTTGAAAGGTTTCCAGAAGGTCGATTGATTTAATTCACAAGTACGTTTTTGCTAGATTTACCCCCTATTTTTTGCATTCAGGCTGCTTTTTCTTAAAATTCTTACCTTTGGTGATCACTGCCAATCGAAGGGAGAAAGAAAGATCAATCACTTTCTTTTCAACCTTGATTAATTGCGCTAAACTCGGGTTGTTCTTTGCATTTATCACTTTACAGGTTTTATCTACTATTGATTAACCAGACTCTTATTTTTTTGATTGGTCGGCGGAGCATCAGCCATATTTGCAGATGGATATAATAATGAAAAACATTTTTTTTCAAAAGATCTGCTACTTCGAAGAGAATGCAGATGCTGTAACGGAAGACAAACATAATTAGTAGACGTTACGGATTTCCAAGTTCGTCCTAAGCAGAAGAAGATGTACTTTTGTTGGAAAAATAAAATTATCAATTATAATGTCTGAACGAAGTAGGTCGTTTTGGAGGTAATCGTGAGCAAATTTTTAATCAGTGTGTATAGGTGTAGAAATGTACGTTCATATGATGCATAAATGATATTTAGATTTTACAAGGTTACAACTTACATGTCTAGAGGGTCTTTGTAGTCAAAATAGAGAATCACAATTTGCTAAACACGTGGTCTATGGACAGCAGGAAAGTGGGGCATATAAATATACATATATATATATATATATATATATATATATATATATGTGTGTGTGTGTGTGTGTGTGTGTGTGTGTGTGTGTGTGTGTGTGGTGGTTTGACAACTGAAAATTGGTTATGGGAAATTACGTATAGAATTGTATCCCTGTCTCTCAAAGGGTGGAGTGAGAAATTGAACCATTGGGTTTGTAGGAGGGACTGAGCGAATGGAAACGGTAGAAAAGACAACGTTGGAAGTATATTCCAAGTTTGGGAATCCCCACGGATAGAAGTTGGAGATTGATTACTCACCGACACAAGTCAATCAATCATGTACCACATTGCATCAGACCCCACTCTGAATAATGACCGATTTTCATGAAAAAAGAGGTTGATTTTTGGCTCCCGGGAACAAACAGGGAAAAAATCGTGTGACGAAGGACCGGGTTTGAGTCTGGAGAGTGTAAGCTGGATCCACAATTAGAGAGAGAGAGAGAGAGAGAGAGAGAGAGAGAGAGAGAGAGAGAGAGAGAGGGGGAGAGAGAGAAAGAGAGAGAGAGGGGGGAGAGGGAGGGGGGGAGAGAAGGTACAAAAATAGACGGAAAGAGAGAAAGAAAAACGCAGACTGAGAGACGGACAGGTAGTTTGAGGGGCAATACAGAGGCAGTCGGAGACACTGCCAGACACATTTCCTATTTATCCAGATGCATGTAATTATTTATAGTATTGAGTTTGTATCGACATGTATATACCTATGTGATTAACTTTGTGTATAACCATAAACTGAATGAAATGGGGTGCTATAGAGGAAAAATCAGTAATTTGGAAATATTCCGGGGCTTAATGATATTTTAAGGATGTCAAAAGCCAGAAAATGTTATGCTTCAAAGTACTTATTTGTACGCTGCTTTTTATGACGTCCATCTTAAAACATGCAGTCTGCTGGGTCTTAAAATACGATGAAATTATAAGTGCTTGAAGATGTTGGAACTGACTAGAAAGGTATTTGTAGGTGGAATGTATAAGTTTTTCATATTCATGAGTATGTGAATACATACTTGTGTATCTATGTGTTTTGGAGGGTTAAATCACATGGAAATTCGGAATGGAATTCATAAGCAGGTTTGCATACATATCTAATATATGTTCTCGATTCAAATAGAGTTCTTGGTATTCTTTTTCCTGCTTTGTTGAAGGCATAGGAATAGCAAAATATACACTATAGTCAACATCTTTGCAATAATCATTGACAATAAATGAAAAAATTCATAAATAATTCTGAATATAGTAAGAATGACATCAAAAAATGCATCAGTCTCCAATAGTCATTGAAGAAAGACATTATTGTGGATCATTTCAAAGATACAAAGGTCTGAAATCTCTTTCAGAAAATGGACAACGTAGAAGTACACTTGCATGTATTCTCTGTTGTTTTTAATGAATGCATTTCATTATCAAAAACACTTTTATCTGACTGAGACACCTTTCAGATTATGAGAGCTATGATGCCGTCGAACCATTTTTAATTCAAACTGGGGTCAAATTCAAATGTATTTGCGAAAGCATAACGATCACAGATGCAGACAAGGGGGAAAACGAGCTGGATTCAATCTCAAAATGGTCACTTTCTCAAATTCATGGCTGTGTGGGGGTTGACAGTGCGCGCTAGTTTTAGGAAGGTACCACTCAAGAAGTAAAACAAATCTGAATAGTCAAAAAGATGGTATAAAAGATATAACCTTGCAATAAAAAAAGACTACTTCATGATGATTTTGATTCCAGTTCAGATTTGAAGAGGTCATGAAGTTTAAGGATAGAAAGGGGGCAAAAGTGTCAGTTGAACCTCTCTCTATTGCGATTGTTTGGATTCTTTCGATCCAATTTTATGCGAAAATAACATTGATCCACCATCCTTGCCCTTTTTTAGCATCTCTCATTGAACATGATCCCATCCCAAGATTTACCAAGCCTATCTATCATGGGCATCGCAGTGCGTCACGCTATACTATAGTTTGCCTGTCATCGTTCTGCACATGACCTCAGCATGTTGTGATAAATAATGTTCAACAAATTACTCATTATTACTGCAACATGATCGGCAAATTGCTTAGTTTTCTGATGAGTTCCATGACATATCTGAGTCTCATTTATACTCAGATATACGGTGCAATTGACGTTGAGCAACACAAAATGACAAATATTCGAAAAACTCTTTCGGGAATCAATCAACCTTACTGTATGGATATCTAAAACAGTGAGTAATCAAAATAGAAATTACTAATCCAGTTTTGGTAATGATGATGTTAGATGTGTAAACATAACTGACAAATGGCAAAAATGTTAAAAAAGTTGAAATTGTTATCAGAGACGGGGTAATTTGTTTACAACGAACATCCACTTCGAATACACAAGTTTTGTTGTCTACTGGATCCACACTAACATGATAAGTATTTTGGATCAGTAACAGATGCTGTAAACATTATTACTGAGTATTGCATCAGTAATATCAACTCTTAAACCAAAAAAGGCAGAAAAAATGCCAAAACAACAATGCTCCATTTTCAAGATTATTCATTTTTTTACTTAACAATTTAATGAAATTAGTCATTGGAAGTTCGTATGCACCTTTAAGAAGAATTCCATTCCGACAATTTGCAGATATCCCAAGATCAGACACCAGCTTTTGTATTAATAAATGGAGAAAAAAAAATAGGAAAACATCTCACAATCAAAGTAATCATTTGGTCAAACTATACGTTCAACCCAATATTAATCATTCCAACACCTGATCTTCATGATTTTTTTCATATTTGAAATCCATCGCATACTTTGAAGACGATCAAAAACTGAGTGACAGAAACGTGCATCAGAAGACGTATCAAACTTCTTAGTCTGAAGTAAATATTCCATGATTTCCCTGGATGTAGGAGTTTTTTTCCAGGAAGCAAATAAGTGTCATATCATTCAAGTTATCCATTCATCTAAAATTAAGAGAAAAAAGAGCTTGGAGATGATATAAAAAAAAAATTAGTTTAACTGATTAGTTTTGGGGGAAAAACGGAATAAAAGGATTGTCTGATAACATGGGCAATTGTCTGTGAGAATATTTCTACCAGTCAAATTTCCTCACCATAACCAATGGTACTATGTCAATTTATACACAGAGAGAGAGAGAGAGAGAGACAGAGAGAGAGAGACACACACACACACACACACACACACATATATATATATATATATATATATATATATATATATATATATATATATATATATATATTTCGACCATCCAACTGTTTGTTTGCTTAGTTGCTGAAACCATGTAAATAGGGATGTTGCCGGAACCAGGACGTATATATGCAATGGATGAAAAGGAAGGAATTATATTTTTGATTTTTTTAAACAATCCTTTTGACTACGTTTGTAATCCCTCCAAAACACCGATTGATTTGATTTCCATCTGTTCCTGTTTGCTTTGAGCTTCATGTGACTTTTAGTAGCCTATTTAATGAAATGTACCAAGAGATATTGATTCAAATTGCGCAAACTTACAGAATGCAATACATTCCTTTGAATACATACATATTCTGCTGCTGACCTGGTTTCCACCTATGTATATGTCCATTTATCCATCTAATAAAACATGGTAATATTCATCCCTATGAGACCTCTATGTAGCGGGGATAACCTTTTTTCGTCAGAGGTATCGAATTAAGTTTAAAGGGAGAATTGTTTGGAAACTTAATTTATGCTTCTCATAGGATATCTCTGAGAAGTCAGAAATATCATACAATTCGCTTTGGAAGATCAAATGGCGATGTCAGACCAAACGTGCGTGACAAACGACGGGCAACAAGATCCAGACTGTGAATTCAGGGAGAACATATGCAAAATTTGAGTTGTCAAATATAAGATTGTTTGACTGAATGGACTAGTTCAAGCACAACAACCAAATGAGGGCAACTAGTGTATAATATTTAGCAGAAGAAAAATACAGGACTTACCCTTTTTTTTCTCCTAAACTATTCTACATTCTCAGTTTCTCAATATCTTATCAATCTACTAAAATATTTCCATGTGTTATCACTGCTTGTGGTTTCTATCTGAAAAAGCAAATTTGTCAACGGTTTGGGAGAGCTGACTATACGCTACCGAGTGCCGAATATTGGCACTTTCGAATGGTTGCAAAGCAAATATCAAAGCTTTGGTCATCAATATCCAAAATATGAATCGAATCATTGGGAGTTTCATGGAGATCCGTTGTTTCCTATAGGTGTAGTGGTCTACTCCTCAGCTCTGTGTTTTCAGACATGTAATTTTTTTTTGCTGAAGTTCATGTAGACGGCTACTTCTTTGCTTTTTTTAAAGTTTGTTGGCATCAATTAGAGGTTGTGCTGAGTTTTAGCTGAAAAGATGATGTTGTTAGCCAATCTGAGATTGATTAGGTATTTGACGTCTACTTTGATTCCATTATGTTCTTATACTAAGTCTCAGAAGATCATTTTGAAACTGCAAAGAGTCTGCATGAGCTGGTATCACCTCCTCTGTTCCTCTTTTTTCAGGCAGCCAGATGGAGGATCTGTTGTGTTGCAATACGCTGACATATACAAGGAGTATGCATTGCATCTATGACTTGTAGGATTTCCACGATTTCAAATACTTTTTTTAAATTAACAAAATTCTATTCCATTCATTAGTCTACTGCTTTACACACCCACACACCCACACACATATATATATATGTGTGTGTTTAAGTATATATATATATATATATATATATATATATATATATATATATATATATATACATAGTATATGTGGTACAAATCAGGCTCGTAGTATAACATAATATAATGATATATGAATTATAAAAAGCCACTTCTGAAATCTTAGGGAATATCTATAACCAATGATAGACTCTTGAAGGCTGTTGCTGTAAATGATGAAGTTTCCAGAAAGGCATACTTGGGAATACAAATATAAGCTCTCTTGCACCAAATATAGTGAGCACCTACGTTTGCCCTGGAATGGTTCCAATAATTTGTACTTTGTTGTCATTAGGCATGTATTCATATCGTGGATTTGCTAACAATACTGTTTCAATCAGAAGATACCGTTAGACAATAATATTAAGGATTCATTGCAACACCGGCATTTAAGTTGCACCTGGAAATATATTAAACATAGCATGATCTGAATATAAATTACAAAAATATATCTCATTGCATGAATATAATTATGATAAGCGATAAAAATGCAGGAATAAACAGTGTTATATAAATAAATAGATGTCAGGCATACGCCCACACTCAACCACGCAAGCCTGCTAGAGAGGAAGAGAGAGAGAGAGAGAGAGAGAGAGAGAGAGGGGGAGAAAGAAAGAGAAAGGAAAATAGAGAAAGACATGTACGGACATACAGACAGAGGCTGCCTATATATATGTAGATACATAAGCATATCCATATTGAAGTACGTGAATGGCGAGGGAACGCAAAAGTAAAGAAACACTCGTGGCTTTTTGAACATGCATACAAATATCTGCCACCAAAACCATACATACAGTCCTTCGTATGTATAAACATAAACAAAGAGAACTATAAAAGCTGACATATTGCCTGCTAGGATTGGCTCAGTACCAACAACTTTCCTTGTCTTGTGCCCTAAATATTTAAAGTACCGTTATACCCATCATGATATTTTTGTTTCTATAAGTTAATTCCAGTCATCACGAAAATGAGTTCGGACAGTCCCCGAAGACATCTTTAGCCAGGGGAACATATGCTGGCGCTTGTCTGGGGTTTGAAGGAACTGAAGGCATTCAATGCTACTGGAATTGTTGAAAGGATATATCATTTTCAGGTGTATTTGTTCGTTAGCCTTGAAAAACAGCCAATATTCATTTCAGGTTTTATTTTTATTCTATTATCAATTCATCCTCCACGGTTACTGCAAGGAGTCTTTTGATGGACAGGGACAGCAGTTGAGTGTTTGGCAGGTCGCTTACGTGATGGAGACGCAATGAAAGTTGAGCGTATAGTATATTTTTTTGCCAAGAGATATTTCTTACTTTTCCATCAAAATAAAAACCATCTGTTTTCTTGGAGACAATACCAAAGCATAATGATTGTAATGCTTCTTGGAACTACACACAATGTTACTCTTACATTCACGAAAGAATCAAATTATATGATTTTGTTTTATTAATCGTCAGAATCTTTGAATTATACAGACAGAGTGAAAGAAATAACGAGTTTACTTGCCGCATCTTGCTGATCATAATATTTTGGCCCATTGACGTACATGCATTCATGTATACATACATACATACATACATACATACATATATATATATATATATATGTATATATATCTATATATATATATATATATATATATATATATATATATACATACATACATACATACATATATATATATACATATATATTCACATGTGTTTGTGAGTGCTTGTGAATGTATGCGTGCGTGTACGCATGTGTGTATGCGTGGGTGTGTATTCATGTGTGTGTGTGTATATGTGTGTGTGTATGTGTGTGTGTGTGTGTGTGTGTGTGTGTTTATGTGTGTGTGGAATCATCCTAACAAAATCCAGAACTGGATAGCAGCACAATCATTTTTGGCGGGAATTCATGCGTAAACAGCTTACACAGGTGTGAAATACTCGACGATGTCATCCATGAAATTGACCAAAGTGAATGGTTAATTGTCTTTTTTTTCCGTCTAAACATCTCAAATGATGCAATTGGTCAGGCAGTGAACTGCTAACGAAATTTGTGAGCCAAGTTCAAACTCCAATAAGTACAGTTTGCGTTAACTTGGCACGTTGGGAAAGACTTTTTTCCATATCCTCCCTCCTCTTGTATTGACCATGATTGTGTTGCAAGCTATTTTGTTTCACATGCACCTTTAGGCAGTGTGTATCCAACAACTGATTTTCAAAGGTTAATAAATGCATTGTGGATAATCGTCTTTCTTTTCGTACTCTTTTCCTCAATATCCCTGTTGGACTCACGGCTGACAGAACTTTTGACACTGGTTATCATTTAAATTGTTTTTGCTTTTTTATTATGTTTTGTTCGATCTTTTTTTGAAAAGTTTGAGATTCTGATAAAATGTTTATGTTTAAAGTTTATGAAATATTTAGTCTACGAGGGAAATTCAGAACTTGGTTCAGAAATGATATCTAGTCCTTTATGGAAGATGTTCCTCAATTCAGTAATTCTCTAGAACGTCTCTGATTTCGATAAAATGTGTAATGTGAAACAACAATATAGTCTTCAGAGGGAAATATCTATGTATGGGTGGGGGGAAGAGATGATACTAAGTAAGTAGATATAAGTAAAGATGACATGCGTGTCGAAACAAGTGCGTGTTTGAACGTAAGTGTGCCCCTTTGGTGGATGTTTGTGTGCTGTTTAGCCTGAGTATGTTCGATATTGTGTGTATGTGTTTGTGTGCTTATGTCTGTGTTTGTTTGTGCGTATTTGTATGTGTTCGCGTGAGTGTGTGAGTATATGTCTGTTCAAAAGCATATGTATTCAAATCCACTGTCACTGATGCATTTTCTCCTCGTAAGTATTCAGGTTTTTATAGTTGTAGACGTACGTAGTGATGTGTGTTTGTTTGCATCTTCGTCAATGTATGTGTGAGTATGTGTGTTTGTGTGTGTGTGTGTGTGTGTGTGTGTGTATGTGTCTGCATTTAGACTTGTTTTCAACAGATTACCAGGTACTAACGTACTCTATGTGAGTATTTCAGTCGTAAGTCTTGTGGTAAATAGAATCTAGTCCAAATGAACTTGGAGAACCCAAAACCAGATTTTGAGGACACCATGGAGAATACTTTATCAGACAACTGACGAGTCACTCATGGTGTACCGATAATCAAACGATAATAGCGTTTAGAGAGAAAGTGCACTCACGCACACATACATTTATATATTTCCTGTTTGCTTTCTTTATTTTCTTTTTTAGTCTCTTCCCTAAACAATTGCATCTTCTTTTCTGTCGTCCTTCTTCCATTTCTTATCTTTCAGCTTTGTTTCTTTCTCTTTCTGTTTATATTCTCCCTGTCCTTTTCCTGTGATTAATTCTATAATTCACCGGTTTCCTTCCTCCCTTATTTATATCTTACCTTCTCTGTTTACATCTATTTCACTTCAGTTGATCTCTTTCAACTTGTTTTCTTCCTTGTATTCTTTCACTGAACATCGAAATTTCTGTGTTCATTTTTTCAATTATACTTGTTATTTCTTGTTAAAGTTTCTTTCCTCGGGTAAATCTTATAAACATCCTTCCTTTTATTCTATTTTCTTTCTCTCCAATTTTCAATCCAATAATGAATCAATAAATATAGAAACAGATGAGATTCGTTATATATATATATATATATATACATATATATATATATATATATATAGAGAGAGAGAGAGAGAGGCAGAGAGAGAGAGAGACAGAGAGAGAGAGACAGACAGAGAAAGAGACAGAGACAGAGATTGAGAGAGAGAGAGAGAGGGGGAGACAAAACTCACACACACACATATAAATATATATATATATTTATATATATATATATATATATATATATATATATATATATATATATATATATATATATATATATATATATATATATATATGCAGCAGACTTTCAGTGACTGCTGCTGGGCAGAGACTTTCACCTAAGTTCATCAGACTGTTCTATTGTTGGCATGATGGAGCTAGTAATATTTGTCATGTCGTCTCATGTTTCATCGGTTCCAGTTTTGCATGTGATCTCTGGCAGTCCACGATGTGGTTCGTGATGTTGCGTGGTCGTCTGATATTTCTGCAACATTACCAACCGATTTCTATTCAATTTTTCTTATGTGATCTGCGATACATTGGATTCCTGTTCTTCTCAATAGTTTTCTTATGATACTGCAGAATTGTATTTTCTCAAATGTTCTGTGTACTGTGCTGTTTTGTGATGCTTTCACGTTATGCAGGTCATGATTCTCTCTTGAGCACGTTGTATCATTCTCAGTTGGAGGGCCTGTGTTTCGGTTTGGTTTTCTGATTAGTTTCATGAGTGACTCTCTGGGGATACATTGGTTGTAATAAACCATTTTTGTCCCAGTACAAAACTCGTATGCATATGCTATTCTTTATGTAAAATGTGGATGTAAATGAGAGCTGACTTCTTTCAGGCTAACTTATCACTCATCCATGCTTTAATTCTGACTATTACATTGCTATTTACTCGGTCTTTTGCGACCTGCATTTTGTGGCGGCATCAATTTCTACTTGCAATCAAGATAAATCCATGTCTTTTCTAAGAATATTAGTTCAAAGACAACACGAAATGTTTTAGCTGGAATTTGTCTTATCAAAACCCGTTTCCACTTTTCGACTTTGGATGTTTGTTGTTTTTTCTTTGGGGGGGGAGATTAAAAAACAAATTGTTGAGGTTCTAGTTGTTGTATTCGTGTATCAACAGCCACTGTCTTCGACAGATGCCTTAAACAACACAAAGCTTCTAAATTCTGTGCCATTATCTTTAACTCCCTCATTTTAATCACATTCCTGGCTTTTTCTGTTATGCCTTTTCGCAGTTTGCTTAGTAAATTTCTCCTCTCTTTATTTATTTATATATTTTTGAATAAATAAACAGAAAAGATTATTAGGAACTCTCATTGAAATGATTTTCCGTCATTAAAAAGTTCATGTATCACTACCATTTGAATCTTTTGTTCCTTACTTTGCATATCATTAGTAATTAATTTATTTTCTTTTTGCTTTCCATCTTATGCTTTCCTTCTTTTTTGTGGTACTTTTTCCTATCCAAATTATTTCAACATTGTGAAAAAATAGGTGAAATATGATTTATTTTGATACATTAGAAGGAATGTTCGATGCTTGAAACTACGATTTCTTCAGATAACATTTAACACGCCAAAGTAAATACAAGCATGGGTTCGATTGTTTAATGTTTTTAGAAGGGTCATTTTTTTAGTAATTTATCTTAATTTAATAATACACGAACGAAAATAAAAACGAAAATATATCTAATCCCCTTATTGCTTCAAACACTGAAAAAGTTAGCTTTGACTTTCCAGGATACAGAGTCTCTGATGGATGTACAATGCTGAATGTAAATTCATAGACAACGTATAAAAAAAAGAAAATGGAACAAATTGATCCGACTAGGGAAAACGTTGATTGGTGGCATTTAGCCGTTATAGACTTGATGAAAAACTATATCCAAAAAAATAGGACAGGAAAGTAATTTGGGATGATTTCGTGATAAGATCTTGATCTGGGGAACATGTATTGGGTAGATATCTTTTTTTGAAGAATATTATTTGGAGCTGGCGTTAAGATGATCTCAAGAAACCCAAACTTGGGAAAAGGGGAGCAATAATTGGATGGTATGCCCAAATAATGTCTAATTTGCTGACGACAACATTTTTCTTGCAGAGAACCCCTAAAACCTCTAAAAAAATCTATATGAACTGAACGAAAAAACAATGTTGGCCACATAAACTTCAACGAAACGGAGGTCATGTACAACAATGTTGGAAGTGAACCTACATTGAGCAAAATTGAGACCACATACCTGGGAAAAGTACACCTACCTCGAACAAAGACCCTCCATGAAATACAATCGAAAAATCGCTCAAGGATGGCTAGGCGGCGGTAGAGCAAGCTTGACCATGAAGGTCAATAGAATCCCATTAGTACTGAAATGGACAGTTTACAGCCAATGGATCTTTTCGATGTTCACCTATGGAACTGAATCATGAAACGTATCCAGGGACTGTCCTGTTAACTGAGAACCATGCAATCTGCACATTACAAAATCATGTCAATATCACTTGGAGAAGCCACAATACAGTACAGTATATTTTGGGGAAGAGAGGAGTCCGAGACATCAGAGAAACCATCTGGAAACTGAAATGGCATTGATTTAATAATGTTGCATGGATGTCAGATTAAATTTTGGATTCCCTTATTAGACATCAATTTAGGGACTGATGAAGTTCACCTTACAAAGATCGGTACTTCGAAAATTGGTGCATATAGCATGATTTGGCAGTAACTATTTAGCCTCGGGGAGGGGGTTTTTAATTGAAGTCTTTGTGTAGTGGCATGATGTTTAGTGCCATTTTCAAGAACTTTAGTTTGACGGACTAGATTGAATCTCGATCTACTGAAATGTAGATTAGCACTCTACCAGGGGGCAACATTGATTGGTTTTAGAAAGAATAAGAAAAAAACAGAGAAAATATGTTCTCATCTCTCAAAAGAATAACCACTTACAGTTGCTTCTATCAGTTCCTGTAAATTGCGTATCTCGAGTGTTTGTTTGTTATGTCAATTAACAAAATATCTTTCTTTTTCATCTCTATTTTGCTCTATAACATTATTTCCGTGAAATTTAACATCTGAAATAATTACTGATTATCTGATAGAAGTCCATTTAATGTAAATTGGTGGCTGAAAGAAATAAATAAAAAATACCGTTTTTGTCGCAAGATTAATGGCGGAGAGTCTCTTCCATACCTTATCTTATCGCTTGTCTCTGTCTCAGGGGAAACGAATGAAATAAAACAAATCTATTAAATGGAGATTTCATTAATGAGATGTTTGTATAATAGAAGTTGAATAATGCATGCCGATAGCAATACACACACACACACACACACACACACATATACATATATATATATATATATATATATATATATATATATATATAGAGAGAGAGAGAGAGAGAGAGAGAGAGAGAGAGAGAGAGAGATATATAGAGAGAGACAGAGGTGGAAGGAAGGAAATGAAATAATTTAGTGAGTGGACTGAAAAGGAAAAACTAGAAAAAAACTCAGATGGCTTAACAAAATACAAAGAAAGGAGGGAGAATGAGTTGGGTAGTTTTTTAAAGGGAGATGGGCTGATGGCTACCATTGCTACTATACACGTGGTCAAATTCTTATTATCTATAACATTAGTGTATATAATCCGATTACTATTCATAGCAATTTTATAACAATACTTTTGGCACATCATCATTATCTGCAACTCATTGGCAATGCCTCTCATCATCCTTTGAATAGAACTGAAAAAAGTTATCCCCAGGTCTCTGATCACTGAATACTGAGCAATCTTCAATGTCTGCTTTTTTCTCCCTACCTTTCTTACAAAAATATTGTTGGTACT
The DNA here is from genome assembly GCA_963457665.1 of Thysanoteuthis rhombus. Taxonomy (NCBI): domain Eukaryota; kingdom Metazoa; phylum Mollusca; class Cephalopoda; order Oegopsida; family Thysanoteuthidae; genus Thysanoteuthis; species Thysanoteuthis major. The sequence goes on along the minus strand of OY735202.1, from coordinate 7,183,119 downwards.
AACTAATCTGAATCATTGTAAAACCGTTCACAACCATATCAATTTTAGTTCACTCAGATATTGAAGTTGTTAGACTATTAAACGAGCCACAACTTGTCTGTTATTCTTTACTTGTTGCTCAATGAACTGAATTAAAGACTATTAGTCATGTTAAACATTAGACACTCAAATTCAAAGGAAGTTATTCAAACAAAAATTGATGACAAGAAAGTACCTCCAACTCAAGTCGAAGCAGAACTACTTATAGTATGTTTGCAGCCCTATGCTCTTTGAGAAGTCTACTGGAGCAGCTTTAGATACACGATCATTTAAGAGGAATTTCTTTTGGTTATGTATTTTAATTTTTTCTTTCGGTACACAAGTTGCATATACTCCCTCAAATGTCTATCAGAAGAGGAAAGCTATACTGAAAGCTAAATTAGAAGTAACATTTGCACAAGAATTAAACTAACTTGATCTTTACGTAAAATGCGACCAAGAACAACAATACAGTATAGATTGCTACTTGGATTAGGGCTGCAACTATTGATACTTAATACAAATAATCACCTGATAACATTTCAACATTTTAATAATCACTAACATCTCTGGAACTCTCCCCATCTTCTAAGTCCTTCTCTGTATCTTCGTCTGTCTGACTATCTGTCTGCCTGTCTCTCTCCCTGTCTCTTTTTCTGTCCGTCTATCCGTCTCTGTGTCTCTCTGTCTCTGTGTCTCTCTGTCTCTCTCTCTGTCTCTCTCTCTGTCTCTGTCTCTGTCTCTTATCCATTCATCCCTTTAATTTGTTCTCCTGTACTTATTTAAATTTCCTTTGCTGACACATTTAGAGCAACCTAAGGCTCTGGTCATAGAGCCTTAATTGATTACTTCGTTACTATGGACTCTTGCTGGACTAAATCGACATTGATGTAAATCTATGCATCCTGGTAATTCTTTGCATTTTTCAATTATTTCGACAAAACATATATATTCTTTTCTGGATCTTAGTGGGAAGTGATTAACACCAACCTGTTGAATTGCCACTGACATCACATCAAAGTTGGCAGCAAAATATCATGTGATGGTGAGAAAACTCGCCACAATATCCAATTAATTAATTGAATGAATTTGATCATCACGGCAGAAATGCATCCCGGGGCCTTGTGTTAGACACCTGTCACGTTGACGATGGTCATTGGATAAATACTCTGTATTTCATTTCTAAGCTTCTCATACCAGTGATCATGAGTTTACTGTAATCTATTGTAATATATTATATATGTAATATATTGGGTCTTTCAAACATATCCTTATAACTGAAATCCATCCCGGCTTTTTTTCAGTTTTTCATAACCTTTATAAATAAGTCTCGCATTAATGCAGGTAGTTACAAGTGATTTACCATTCAATAACAATTGGGGGAGATCACCCTGACCTCTTCAACGTATTAGATCATGTATCATAATGAGCAATGTGATTTATTCGTGTGTGCTGCCGGTTTTGTCCAAACAGGAAATCGAACGTCGCCGTTTGGATCCCGAAACGTTTCCGTTGTAACTGATGAAGTGGACATTAGCTTGTTTACCGACTCCATCAGCTTCCATGTTTCTCCTTCAAGCATGTTCTATTTTCACCCTTTTGCACCAGTCGCTTGTGTGCTCACAGACAACTATTTACTCTCTCTCTCTCTCTCACTCTCTCTAATATGACCTATCTGTATATTCGTTAATGGTCTCCCATATCTCAAATACCACGATCTGTCCGAAATTTCATGTGATTTTTAACAGCACATAGCCTAACCTGTCTTAGGAATTCTTTTAAAACATAAGTATTGAATAAACAACCACGACTAAATACATATAGCTCTTCCACTCCTTTGTCAGAGATAACTGTAGCTGCAATATCAGTGTCATTAATTTTGCTTTTGTTGTTTCTACCGTCCAAGTTGCGAGGAAATGGAGGCAAATCACAAACACCATTCGGGCACGGGTTGTTGATTATGTGTACCGGACTAATTCAAATCTGGATAGTGTTATTACGACCAAAGGCACACACATTTTAGATGTCTTGATATCACGGACTGTTTTTCTCAATTGATTTGGGGGGGAAATAAAAAGGCAAATTACTCTCCTATACACATATATTCATCCTAACATTTGTGGCTGAAATACTGACTAACCTGGCTGAACAAGTTTTTTTTCTTTTCCACCAAAGACCTAAGTCATTGTTTCACGAGATAATTTCAATGTGTACACGAAACTGCTTCATTGGTGTACTGTTTTAGAGGTTTGGTTTCCTTTTAGACACCTCTTGTATAATAAAATATAACAAATATGATAAAAAAAGAAGTGGGAAAACTAAACAGAGCAGAGAGACAATCCTTGAGTTGCTAGTTGGAAAAGGAAAAACTGGGGGGAAATTTTTTTTGAAACTGATTACTTTAGATATGTGTTTATATCTATATAATCCTCAAAGTCTCATGTATATAAAACAGAAACAAAATTCTATTTGGTATCCGTATACTGCATAACCCTCTCAAGGCGAAAAATATCTCAGGATTTTCAATTTTAGTGTCCACTTGATCGAGGAACTATTACAAGACATTTTGGGGAACCTGATTGAGTGCTTATTACTATACGTTTGGAAGCAAACCTACAACAAACAAATTACTATTATTACTGTCTGGACAGAGGACATTATCGTATCATTAGATTTGCCGACATTAAATCGTGTTTACTACCACGTCTATTTCTACTATTACCACATCTATTTCCATACGGAATTTAGTATTGTAAAAGGCTGTAGATTGAGTCGACCGACAACAAAAAGAAGAGTGAGATGATTCTACACGCATAAAAACTGTGATTCATACCTCGGAAGTTTGCAGAATTTATCGACTGCAGAGGTTTATTGCCTCGTAAATTTCAAAATAAAAAGGATGGTGTGCCAAATGGCTGTGTGTGTGTGTGTGTGTGTGTGTGTGTGTGTGTGTGTGTTTGTGTGTGTGTGAGTGTGCAAATCTTAATTCCCAGAGTAAGACAGCTTAGACAAATGTTCCCCTTACATCGGATGATCAACTATAAATATCGATAAGACCCAAGAAGTGATGAAATCGAACAGAAAATTTACGCAGAAAAAAATCTACTGTCGAAAAGCCTGAATTACAAAGAGAAATCTTGAAAATATAGCACAACATCCAATATAAAATCATAATTCCTTGGGTAAATTTGTGTTAATTCATTCAACGGAGTAAGAGGTACCGACCTTTTTATTGCATTTGGCACTTTTTACATCTATACGTCTCATACACCCTTTTGGTAACTTACATAATACATATATATATGTGTGTCTGCGTGTGTGTGAGTGTGTGTGTGTGTGTGTGTGTGTGTGTGTGTGTGTGTGTGTGTGTGTGTGTGTACGTACGTGTATGAACATGTGCCACTGTATGTATACAGTGACAAAAATGAGTATCCGATACAATGCAGACACTTCATTTGGACGTCTACAAAACAGACAGATATTTGAATTTGTTGTATTAATATTAATGTTTGGTCAAAAATCTGCCATATATTTGGGTGTGTTATTTGACCTTAGTGATACAAGTTTCCCAGGCTAAGAATGCAATGAGAACATATTGCAATATCTACTTCCTATTAAGAAAGTGATCTAAAATAAGTGATATGTATTCCATTTTTATGACATCCTGATTTTTCCAAGAGTTAGCTTAAAAACACAACTATAAATTTAACATCATTTGATGAAATATTGCACGACACTTGAGTACATGACAGTTTTTTTTTAGATCTGGTTCAATCAATAACAATCGTTCAAAAATAGATACAGTCCCTTTTCTACAGCTTGAAGTGCGTATATATCATTGTCCTTAATGACACTCATGGAATGGTCTCCTATCATATCCTTTTCTCCTTTACAAACCAATCCTGCTCACGGCAATGATCATTTATCTCGGCAATGGCCAAGCTTGACGTCGCTTAACGTTGGTGACCCTACTAGAAGTGGTTTACACTGAAATTTCGGAATGTTTTGCATGCAGTTTACTATTCTTTTCCCTCTTGCAAACTAACATCAATGTAAAAAAGAAATTAAATACAAAAAATAGTACACTTTTGTACAAAATACATAAATCTTTATCGTGATTGAAGACAATGAATCCATTATTGATTGATGGGATCAATATACCAAGATATATATATTTCACATTTCCGGTTTTTTTAAAGATTTTCAGTGATTTTGATGTCAGTGAGTTTCTGAAAAAAAAATCAGCTTTCCATTCAAGGTCAACCAATCATTTTTTGTCACTTCTTTCCTCATTGATGTTGGAGAAAAATATATTCATGATTATAGCAATAAATATTATTTCAATTTAGGAAAAATGTAAATATATAAGTATATAACCTTGTCTCTGTCTGTGTCATTGTCTCTGTCTCTCTCCCTCTCTCACTCTTTATGTTCATGTATGTATAGATGTGACATAAATCATGGAATCCTCAAATAATGATCTAAGGCTTATGATAATGAATGGATTAGCAGCATATTGCACTGTGTTGAGGATGCTGAACTATTACAAACAAACCAGGCTCGAGTCTGAGAGTATTTCCCCTTCAGAATCATTATCTCGTTTAGTAGGGGTGGGATGGAACCTCTCCTAAGTCTAAGATCGAAGCAAAGGCTAACATTCATGTATTGATGTTGTATTATATCATTATAATTATAATGAGTAACGGCGTCTTGCCATGGTTGACTTTTTTAAATCTAAGGATTGTATGACGGACTGTAAAGTTTTAGTTTGGTGTCAAATGAATGAGTATACTGAAAAGAGACTTGCAAATAGGCAGCAGGTCTCCAAAACTACCATAAAGTCAATGGAAGTCGGGTGGGCAAAATATATATTTTCGTAATTAATACACTTGAAATGTCACTCACGGAATCTCCCTCACTCATTCTCTCTCTATCTCTCTCTCTCTCTCTCTCTCTCTCTCTCTCTATCTCTCTATCTCTCTCACTCTCTCTGTCCTTGTCCTCCCAGTCTCTGTTTCTCCGTCTCTATCTATCTTTTCTCTCACTCTGTCTCTCTGTCTCTCTCTCTCACACACACAAACACACAAATACGTATGTAATATTCCATATGAATAGTTTAACTATAAATGCTGAACTTGTAATCATAGACCGATGAATGAAGATGCAGTCGTGGCATTCAATAGGCACAGAATCGGACCATTGTGTTTAATTGCCATAAATATGGCTAATAGTTACGTTTGGTGTTGCAGACATATCA